>CM038714.1:7582676-7679966 GCA_021613375.1 Megaleporinus macrocephalus | reverse complement strand
AACATAGCTTTTCAAGTTTAATACATGCTAGAACCTCCTGAATCCATCTAGCATATGTTGGAGGGGAGACGCACTTCCATTTAAGAAGGATCAAGCGTCTGGCCGTAAGTCAGGGGTAACGCCAAACAGGGCTGTTAGAGGGTTAGGATGTAGCTTATATACAAAGGCCAGGATGTGCTGAAATGAAATGGAAGGGACACACCAGAATCAAAACCCAGGCCTCCCCACCTGTTACAATCATTGTTAAACTTTAAAGTCAACAATATATCAAAAACACCTGACCAGTCACTAGAATTGGCTTTATAAATGCTAGCCATTGATCGCTCTGGTAGTACAATGTTTTTTAATTCTGCAAACCACATCACTTTAAGAGAGGCATCTGCCTCGAGCCATGAGTTAAGGATGCCTTATTTGGCAGCTGTTGAAGCTGTGTATAAAACTCTCTGCTGACTTGAGAGTGAGAATAAGAAGGTAATCATCATTCAGCAAGCATAGATTAGGTTGCTTTACAAGAGGTTTGTTATGATACAACCTGTATAACCAAATCCCATAATTTAGCAATTGGTTCACAGTCATAACCCATATGCACAACAGTACCTGTAACACTGGCATTGCAATTCCGACAGAGAGGACTAGACAGTCGCTTCATTTTAAATAACGTATAATGGGTGGCATAAGCTTATTTTTTTTAGTGATAGTAGGGATGCTTTCCCAAATCCATTACCAAATTAACCGACATGTAGGCACTTCTTTCTCCCAAATGTTAGTAATTGGAAGCTTATGGGATGAATGAGCTACTGAACTATTGTGGACATAGGAAACCACTTCCATTGAATTCACATTGAGAAAATCGCTTAATGGATGTTGTTTAATCTTAAGGTTCCATGGAACACCATATACCCATATATATTAAGTGCTTCTTAAAATAAGAGTGACCAGGAAGATTGTATTTTTCTTTTAGATCCTGAAAAGACTGTAGACCTTGATTGTTAATATATATTCCCAAGAGTATGAATGGGCTTGCCACCCTATCATATGAATGTATTGTTCCATATTGGAGATTCCACTGAGAATTTGAATCGGACCCCTCATAAATTTACTCTTCAAACAGAAAGAGAGTTTGTCATTACATTTGAATTTAAGATCCTTATTCAACATAGTGTATATGATTAGATGTTAAGATGTAAGAATGGTCTTCTAGTTTCAGGAATTAAATGAAGCCTATCAAAAGATTTTCCTGCATTTTGAGGGTTAAAGCAGTGCATTGACATGATTGCCAAGCAGCAACAGGTTGATTTTCGTGTCAATCATTTATTTGAAACTGATCGTTTATTGTTGAGGCCCATCAGGTGTAAAGAAAGATAGAAGCAATATTTGAAATGAGTTGCAATTATAAAATAAATATGTTTTGTAAATTTATTCTACTGCACTGCAAAACAATTATGAAAATATAATATCAAAGCAGGACAGCTCTAGCCTATAAGTTTTGCAAATTTATTAAAATATAAAACAAAACAAAATTGAGCTCAGGTGCTCCTTTTTCCACTGATCATGCTTTAGTTGTTTCAACAACTTGATTGAAGTCTACCTGTGGTAAATCCAGTTGATTGGACATGAGAAACAAAATTCTCTGGTCAGATGAAACAATGATTAAACACTTTGGCTGAATGCTAAGTGTCATATCTGGAGGAAACCAGGCACTGCTCATCACTTGGTCAATACCATCCCTGCAGTGAAGCATGGTGGTGGCAGCAGGAACTGGGGAGACCAGTCAGGGTCGAGGGAAAGATGAATTCAGCAGTGTACAGATACATCCTTGAAGAGAGCGCTCTGGACCTCAGACTGAGGCAAAGGTTCAGCTTCCAACAGAACAACGACCCCAAGCACACACCCAAGATAGCAAAGAAGAGGCTTTGGGACAACTCTGAATGTTCTTGAGTGGCCCAGCCAGAGCCAAGACTTGAACCAGATTGGAAATCTTTGGAGAGATCTGAAAATGGCAGTGAACCGATGCCCCCCATCCAACCTAATGGAGCTTGAGAGGTTCTGCAAAGAAGAATAGTAGAAACTGCCCAGAAATAGGTGTGCCAAGCTTGTAGCATCATACTCAAAAAGACTTGGGCTGTAATTGCTGCCAAAGGTGCTTCAACAAAAAAATGAGCAAAGGCTGTGAATACTTATGTCCATGTGATTTTTTAAATTAATTTTTTAAATAAAAAAATTCAAACAAACTTTTTCCCCTTTGGAGTTATAGGCTATTGGACGTAGGATTTAGAGGGAAAAAATGAATTGCATCCATTTTGGAATAAGGCATTCGCACAAAGTGTGGAAAAAGTGAAGCGCTGTGAATACTTTCTGCTTGCACTGTATATAGTAATGAAAAGAATCACCACCCTCTATTGGGTTGACAAAAACAAAGGAAAGAACTTTCAAAGAAGGTGAAGAAGGAAGGGGGGCATTTACCTGCCCATTCCGGACTCTCTCTCTGCCACTGTAGAGATCAATCACTGTTGCTGTCGACTCCAAGAAATGGATTTTGCAGAAATACTGGACTTTACAGATTAGATAAAGCTTATCAGGCTAGTCAGGTTTCGCTCAGCTGGACTCATCTGCCCAGTCTGAGGGGAGATGATTGGACTTGATTAGGGACAATCAAACTTGGTGCCCTCCTGACGCTGCCTTTCTGCTGACTGTGCAATCAATGCTCAGCTGACTGGAGGAGCCGATTTGGCTCTGAAGAGTGCCGCGATGCTATCAGCTGCTGCTGTCGCTGCTGCCACGCTAATCTTCCTTGGATGAGGATGAGATTTCCGAGCCGCTAGGGAATACCTGGAGATCTTCTTTCGCTTTGTCTCTAGCCAGCGGAGAGCAAATTAACCCAAAAAGAACCTTTTCAGAAAGGGGTGGCTGAGAACACTTGGATGTCAGCGACGCCCGTGTAAAAGCTTTTGGCACCTCTTCACTCAATAGAACAGTAACGAAGAACCACTAGAGAAACAACATGTGGCAAATCGAATATATACCAACTTGTTGGTAGACTTTGGTAAAAAGATATGATTGACTGGGTCATGAACAAAGTTCCTGGAGGTTAATATTCTTCTGTAACACGTCCAAATCAATTTTTGCTAAACTGGTAGTTTTGTATTTAGCATGTACCATTACTAGTAAAGCTAGGTCTTCAGTTCAGATCATAAATTTAATCTAAAAAATTTCATATAAACCTTTAAAGCTGCTTTCCGCTAGCCCCTCTATGGCACTTATAATAATATATGTGTACCGAGCTAACAGTGGTTCACATAAACATTTTTTGGCTGTTTCAGATTAAATACAGACACTTTGAAAATGTAAAAATTAATTTTTAATTAAAATGAAATATTTTAGTTTTCAGTTTAGCTCCAGTTTTACCAATGGGCTGTATCTGCCTAAACAATATGGAGGGAAACAAATGCTGATTGGACTATTTCAGGGTACTTCAGGAACCTTTTTGTTCCTAATCTAAACTTTAAAATGAAATAAGATAACATACGTTTCAATAAAATGATGAAATTATTCAATTAAAATGATATAAATTACAGGCATGTATTTTTTAAAATTCCATCATTAGACCTTCTCTGAAGGTCTAGATGGCCCTGAAGGTCCTACCATTGGTAGCTAATCCCAATACTTCCTAAGCAGAAGCTCAAGTATGAATAATAGTCTGCACTTAACACCTGTTTATTGTGTAAATTGACAAAATATCCCTGCACATAATTTGTGCTGAATGTCATGTTTCAGGTCACAAATTCTTGCTTTGCTGAATATTATTTAGGTCTCCACTGTTCATACATTAGTGCTCCTCATTGTGGTTATTATTAATAAAATAAAAAATATAGGTGAATTTTGAATATATTACATTTTTTGTGGCATTAGAACGCAGTAACCCTCTAACCCTTTAACCCTGATAAAATCAAGGCCTCCTGTGGCTTATCGCTTTAGCTGAAGCGGCAGCAGCCCAGAAGCTGAGTGGCTGTTCAGGAAGGCGAATTGCCAGTGCTGTTTTGTGTCACCCAAAGGCTTTTGATGAGAAATGACGCTAAGCTAGCAAAGTATTTACACCAGGATATGGTCTGAAGCCTCCCAGCTAGCCAGCTCCTCTGCATCTTCTATAAGAAGTGATTACTCGCTCATGATCGGTACCATCAATCATCCAATCACGGCTCAGGATCAGACTGCGTTATCCAAACAACTCGCCAAAGGGAAAGATCATTTGCATCCCTCCGTTCCATGATTGAGGCGTGGGCTGTAATTACGCGAGGCTTGGTGGCCGCTGCTATTTTTCATCGGTGCGCTTTGTACGCGCTGCCAGAACACTGACCCATCTTTGACCCTCAAGCCTCCTCCTAATAGCTCTGCTTTCAATCATTTTCAGGAGGGGTCACTTTAGGCCAGCCTGCAGGCGGTGCCTCTGAATGGTGGGCCTATATAGGAACTCTTGTCGAAAACGTACAGGTGAAATTATAGGCCTGTCAAACACAGTAGGGGGTATTTGGTATTGTATGTGAGTACGGCCCCAGTCAAATATAAGTCATACTGTGGCAGCCAGCATACAGTCATATACAAAAGTTTGGGCACCCCTTAAAATTACATGTTGCGTTAACACATTTAACACATGCTCTACAGAGGACGCAGCTAAATGCAGACACTTTCTGCAAATTAAAATTCATTTGCAATTTATCTACAAACACTTATTTAACAAAAAACAAGAGAAAAAAAAAAAAAATTACTAAATACTAAAGAAATGATCTCTCCATGCAGCATTATAATTTTACTGGAGATCTTAAAATAAGTAGGCTTGGGCTGAAAGTAGAAAATGCAGGTTTTTAGATCAAACTACTGCAAAGATCAGACTTGTTACAACACAGTTAGAAGTAAAATATCAGCAATTATTCTTAATTTTGTTGTTTTGCATTTTTTATTTAAATGCATGATAAATTATAGCCAAGAAAGAACAAAATATATCAGTAAAAAAAAGATTTACTGTTTTGCTCTAGTTTAAGCTTTAGCGGCCAAAAACTTTTCCACAAAAGTTGAACTGTTTCTGGCTAAATATCTCTCAACGTTGGTTAACATTTTCTTATCGCAGATTAAACATATTGGGAATCCAGCTAGAGTAATATACATGCAAATAAATCTGTTCATTAATCTCTACATTCTCAGTCCCAGATACAATGTCACATCACCGTCCTAAGAAGCTTGGATCACTTAAATTTGAACAGTCTTTTTATGTCCTAGTACACAAAGCATGACTGACCACTGCAGTTGAATAAAACAAACATTACAGGAGAGGACCAAAACTCTCTTAACTTTCCATGTAAGTCTATGGAACCAGAGGTTTTTCAAGTGATTCTGGAGCATTTCTATTGGTCCATTCGTCATGGAATTTTTTTACTAGAGATGGACCGATCAGCGTTTTTGACGCCAATTCCGATTGCCGATCACCTTTCAGCACGATCGGCCAATAGCCGATACCGATAGAGGGCAGGGTATACACCACGGCAGGCTACACGTAGTTATTAGCGCAAGCAAGTCATAAAAACATTTTTAACAAGCTTATGTGAAACAGCATAATATTTTTAACAAAATTGTCAGTAAATCAAACAAATATCCCTAATACTGCCATCATTACATTTAGACGCTTAATGTAAAACGAAAAAAGCGAATAAAATAAATGCAGTAAAACTGCCATTAAACGCAGACTATGTTATTTTAAACAAAAAACTGTCATCATTAAATGTAGATTTTGAATTGTTGCTCTGTGCAGGGAAGGGGTTCTCCTCTGCCTGGATGAAACGCTATATTTTGATTCAAAATCGGCCGATACGATACATAGTCGATCGATCCTTCCATCTCTAATTCTTACACAATGTAAACGGCAGCTATCGATTTCAGATAATGTAGAAAAATGAAAATCAACAAAAATGGTAATACATGCATTTCATTGGACAGTGATAATATGACTTACGTGTGATTCTTAAAAGTGAACCATGTGGACCCATGGTTTGGAATACTAGAGCAGGTAAAGCTTCACCGTACCTCTAAAATCTGGGAAATCAGCGCACTGCCTCAAAACCTGTGGAGACAAGAAAAGATGGCATGGAGCTTTATTTTTTACTTCTATCGCATCTTTATATTGACTCAGTCGTGTGCAGCAAATAAAATGAGTGTTTGTCTTTGTATTAATGCCTGCTTTTCTGAATATCACAGGAATCGAGACGTGCCTGAGAATTACTGCATTAAGGGATCAGACTTCGCATTTCGGCTGTCTAGACGTTAGTTTGCCTTTAATCTGTTCTTAAATATCTCCAATCAGACGTTCCTTCGACCTCGCTCGCTCTCGCACCTGACCTCGCTTACACTCACACTGGGGGCTGAACTCGCTGCCTGTTTTACAGGAGAGTAAAGGATTTGACGGGGACAGTGTTGGTGGTCCAGCAGGTCACTTACGTTCTCCCGGAGGTGAGGACTCAAGTCATGAATATTGTTTATATGGATAGTGTTTAAAAACACTTTTATTTTAAAAGCATGTTTTGGCAGCCTTCGCAATTCACGCGCTGTGTTTGTTGTTAGCAACCGGCTCTGGGTCTTTTCTTTTGTTAAGGCTTGTGTTGAGATGCCTGTTCAAAAAGTAGGTAGTTCACGCCAGCTTCAAATGTGAGGTCAGTGATGAGAGCAATGAATAGCAACAATGACCATATACACTTTAGTATAATGTGTTGTTATGGTAACAGATTAGGAGGGTTTTGGTTAGTTAACGTTTATATTAACGTTTGTCAGAAAGTACTTTGAAACATAAAGATACTTCAACCTTCAGGCCACGTCCCAAACTGCAGACTGCTACTACACTACATGTGTAAAAAAATATATATAATAATTAAAATAATTGAATGAATGAATGAATAAATAAAAGGAGATCAGCGTTAGAAGTGCTTTCAGTAGTGCAGTAGGTAATGTTCCAGAGGGTGCTGTTTGGGACACAGCCTTACTGTCTAACATTAATGTTAGTCTAGTCTAGTCAGGAAACCTTAACATACATTTATTTATCATTTCATTTCAGAATTACAAGAAAATAATATATTTTTGGTTATATGTGTATATAATCCAGACATTGCATGTATAACTTAAAAGTTTTCTGATAACAGTACCATGTAATGTGGAGTATCTTGTTTATTTTAGTTTGTAAAGTGATCTTGAATTGGATTTATCTAATAATAAACAGACATACAGATAATGTTGTATTTTGTTTATTTATTTGTAATTTACTGTAATTTCACAAATGTTGTTCTACGTCACTCTACATACAGTGATTTACTACTTTACCCACAGTGGAATCAGCTTATAGGTAATGTATTAAAGGATAGGGTGGGCTTTGATTCATATTAGCAAATGTGTCCCCCTCAATGTCAAACCCACTCCTACGCCCTTGGACTTAAGACTCAACATGCCTCAGATCCTGATGAGACAAGAAAAGATGGCATGAAGCTTTAAGGTTTTTTATCGGGATCGCATCTGTATATTGACACATCTCTGTGCATTCCAGTGGTCTTGATGTTAATTTGCCTTTAATCTTTTCTTAAATATTTCCAACCAGAAGTTCCTTCGGCCTCGCTTGCTCTCGCGCCTGAACTCTTGCGCTAAATCCGACGGAGAAAGGGGGTTGAACTCCCAGGCTCCGTTCTTCAGAAGAGTAAAGGATTTGAGATTAGGAAGGAGAGATGATGGCGTCTTTCGAAAAAAGGGACTCCTTCAATTGCCTATCACTCACAGAAGATTACTCCTTTGCCGTTATAATGGCAACCGGAATAGCACTCCAATGACTTTTTGACCGAGGGTCCGCCAGGGTGCCCTGCCTGGACGTGTACTGTGCACACAATGAATGACACCATTGGGTTAGCCACAGAAACACATTTACACTTGTCCAAAGCCCCACTCCTGGTTGAACAAGCCGCGGCGTAAAACAATAAAGTCAACCGACATACAAAAAAAAGCAAACAACCGGAACGGCTGTAGTGGACTTACACCGGCATTCCAGAAACAATACGCTCTTCATCTTCCAAAACGAATTGTGACTCGGTTGATGAATATCACTCGTGGGGAATTGTTTTGGAAACGACTTCACAACGCGTGGACGGTGGAAAAGCACATTTGGTACCGTTTGACAAAGTTTGACAGCTGCTATTTGTTTCCCCACCGAGGAATGGAACTGACGAGGCACGCTAACTTTAACAAATAGTTTGCTGTGTTTTCATTACTTCTCTTCCCAGCAGCCCAGGGCGTCGCCATGTTTATTAAAGGAAAAGCCACTCCCACCGCACACCAGACATGTTAACATTGTATGACCCGCAAGATTAGCTCATGAATGATGAATCAGGATGAATGAGGAACTCCACTTTATGAGTGTCTAGCCTTACATTGCTGTAGGCAACTACCCTGCATCTTAATAGAAACCCTGATGTGTTTGCTGTGTGCTACACCTAAATATGCAGTTACCGAGCAAATGGCCACCCATCCTTTATTTAATATCCAGTTGGCCATTAACCAAAAGTAATTTATTTATTAGCATCAGAATGAGAATCAGAAAATATTGTTGCTGCCCCCCTAAAAATAACCGAGCAGCTGTGTGAAAATAGAATGACAAATGGAGACAATGGTCCAGAATTATTTGAGAATAAAGTCACATTAAACTCATAAACTTTTAAACTCCTGTAATATTACCGTTTTGGAGATTTGTGGCTTTTTAGACAGAAAAAAATTCACAAAAGCCTCAAATATACAAGATCACTGGTTCATTGTTTACTTGTTACTTTCATGACAGCTTCCATTCCTTTAGATAGACTTACTTTCAGCTTTTCAAAAGAAATATGTTGGCATTTGTAAAGTTCACTCTGCCATTATTCCCAAATACATGCAGTGATGTTGAGGTCTGGACCCTAGGGTGGTCAGTGGATTCTTCTCAAAACACCAGCAGCTGCTTTGTTTGATGTGTTCTTCTTTTTTGTGAACAGCGACACATCCTTTCAGACCCTGTGTCTTTTCACAGTGGAAGGATGACCTCTTTTTCAAAGATGAAAGCTGTTGGTGCTGTTTGTCTGATGGGAACAATGTTTCTTTATATGTTTTAACCTACTTTCTCCCAGAGGTGTGTACTCAAGTCATATGGCTTGAACTCAAGTCAGAAAGTTGATGAATTGAGACTCAACAAGGCTATATATATAAATGAAACACAGCCAAGCTTAAATTCTTTATATTCCTTACATTCACAATTTTAAGTCATCATATCAGTGACGTTTTTAGGGCAGTAAAACAAAGCTAACAGAGCTAAGTATGAGCCAACTGACAATACTATCTCCAGTTGCTGTTGAAGATGTGAACCTGTGAACCTCTTACACTGTTGTCTGCTCCACAAATCCTACATTTACAAAAGAGGATGGTAAAACGGGCTGATTTCAAAATCCATAATGCATAAATGTAGTGTTCCAAGCTGTGAAGGGGATGTTCATACTCTTTTGAAGGAACTGAACTGTCAACAGACAGTTCCATCATATCCACATGGCCTGAAGGTTAAGGATCCAGTCTTGTAACTGGAAGGTTGTTGGTTCAATCCATTCTGAACTAATTTAATTTTTTTCAGGTTCCTGCTGGAGCATCCTAACAACAATCCATTACAGTAGTCTAGCCTTGAAGTTATAAAAGCATATACCAACTTTTCAGAATCATGTATGGATGACGCAAAGCTGCACTTAGATCGAGTAGTACCAGCAGAGATACGTGGCCTTGATCAGAAGCAAGAAGAAGATCAGTTGTTATCTTAACTAGAGCTGTCTCTGTGCTGTGGTGGGGCCTAAAACCAGATTAGAATTTTTCATACATGTTATTCTTATGTAGATAGATCTTAGAAATAAATGGTAAGTTGGAAATCGGTCTATAGCTGGACAGTTTGCTGGGGTCAAGACATAGTTTCTTTATCAAAGGTTTAATAACTGCTAGTTTGAATGATATGAGTACATGACCCAAGCTAAGAGAAGAATTAATTATTGTTGATATGGGTTTATTTATAGCTGGTAGTGCTTGTTGAAATAAGTTTGTTGGAATAGTGCCGAGTGTACACGTTGCAGAATTTCAGGAAGAGATCTTTTTTTCTACTTCTGACTGCTGGAGTGGGCAAAATGTTTCTAGTCTCTATAACCACATTTTATGTTATCTCAGCCACACCAGGTGATGGGTAGGTTTTCATTAATGGTATGGGTTGAACTATTTAATATTCGCAACTGTGCTATTGAAGTTGAGGTTCTGATCCTGCCTGGCTTTTGGAAAGTTTTGAGATTGTGCTAAATAAAACTCTATTATTTTTATTGTGTTCGATAAGTGAGGGCATATATGCTGAGCGTGTTTTAACAAGTACCTTTCTGAACCTGCTAAGGCTGTCCTTCCCAGAGGAGTGAAATACTGACCCACAATTATTATCACTAGTTATGGAGAGAGGTTAATCACTATACATGCTTCAATCCACACAAGTAAAGATTTAAATTTTACCTCCAGCCTCTGTTGGAAAGCTAAACTGTAGTCTCCACTCTCTGTAGTAGGTAATGCTGTGGAAATGGCCTGTAAGGGTCTATAGATGGTTAATATACAGTAATAAATAAAAAAAGCAGAGAAACCCAGATTTAGGCAAACACAGAAGCAGCATATTTTTTGCAATCACTCAGAATGAATACTCGTAGACTTAAGCCTTGAACAGAGACTTGCCTGCATGACTTGGGATAAAGCTTTGCCTTTATTGACTCAGGACGTGAATTAGGACTTGTTTGTATTGACTTATGACCTAAATTGGGACTTGCCTGTATTGACTCAGGACTTGAATTAAAACTTGCTTGTATTGACTCGGAACGTCAACTGAGACTTGTCTGCATGACTGGGAACTTTAATTAATACTTACTTGTATTGATTCAGGACCAAGACTTTACTGCATGACTAGGGACTTAAATTAATACTTGTATGTGTTGACTTGGGACTTAAACTGAGACTTGCCTGTACTGACTGGGGAAGTTGAATTAAGACTTTCTTTCATTGACTTTGGCCTTGAACTAAAACTTGCCTGCATGACTTGGGACTTGAGTTAGAACTTTTTTAGGACTTGCTTGTATTCACTCTGCCTGTATTCATTTGCGACTTGAATTAAAACTTGCTTGTATTGAATCAGGCCTTGAACTGAGACTTGACTGCTGACTTGACTTGAGATTTTCTTATTTGCAACTTGCTGTTCCCACCTCGGCTTTCTCCTTTCTTATGTAAATGGACTATCTTCATGGACTCTTAATATCCTGTCGTTTGGCTAGAAATGCAATAAGTGAATGGTGGTGGTTGACTTTTGCACAGTGCCGTATATCTGGGAATGTAATTTCGATTAACACTTGCCGTTTTATTGGACAGGAGGAAGTCTTATATTTGTTTAACTGGCTGAGTCATTGTGAGTGGAGAAGCAATAACTTTGACAAATGGCTTTGGCACAGTGTGACTGCCTCGTAATGCATTAAACATACTGGCTTCAGCTCAAGTGTGACTGTACGTCTTTCAGACCCTCTTCGCCCATTGAGATGTTGGCGAGCACGCTTGGTTGAGGATGTCTCGTTTCTTAGGCCCTGGTGGTGGCAAATAAGAAAAGGCTGCGTGTCCCTCTGAGACCTTCTGAAGGCCCCGAAAGAAAATGTTACTCTATAGGCAGCTCAATCTCAGCCCCCTGTCCCCTCTTTCTGCCTCAACTACAAGCCGTAATGCTTTCACAGTCCAGCAAATGGACTTAAAGGGCATGGCAGCCGTGGATACCAAGCCCTGAAAAAGCAGCTGCATTCTGCCAGAAAAGATTTCCTTCACCTCATGATAACTCACTCTGAAGCTCTGGTTCAGCTTTCAGTCCATTTCACCCCAAAAGACAACATGTTCGAAGATTCACAGCTATCAAGCAAAATTTGCCAGGATTACAGAGCTCAGATTCACCTGTACAGGTGACACGGTAAGGTTAAGTTCTGGATGTGTTTGGACAGTTTGAGAAATTACAGGATGAGAAAATAAAATCTCGGACTTTTACCCTCTCAGGTTCACAACGTCGAATGCAACTGTAAAAGAGTAAATATCTCAAAAATGCTGCAGATTTACTGTCATTTTGCCTGGAAGCAGGGACTCAGGGACACAGCCTCTGATTGGTCAACAAGTCAGAAACACAGCCTCTGATTGGTCAACAAGTCAGAAACACAGCCTCTGATTGGTCAACAAGTCAGAAACACAGCCTCTGATTGGTCAACAAGTCAGAAACACAGCCTCTGATTGGTCAACAAGTCAGGAACACAGCCTCTGATTGCTCAACAACGCAGGAACACAGCCTCTGATTGGTCCACAAGTCAGGAACACAGCCTCTGATTGGTCAACAAGTCAGGAACACAGCTTCTGATTGGTCAACAAGTCAGGAACACAGCCTCTGATTGGTCAACAAGTCAGGATTGGGCCACAAGTTAAGAACACAGCCTCTGTTTGCTTGACAAGTCAGGAACACAGCCTCTGATTGGCTGACAAGTGGCGCAGTCGTGGCCTGAAGGTTAAGGATCCAGTCACGACTGAAGTGCCCTTGAGCAACCCCCAACTGCTCCCCGGACGCCATTGATAGGGCTGATTTGCGGTGTGCAAACACACGTGACAGAATAATTCTAAAAACTTAAACTTAAGTCAGTCTAATTGGCTTGATTAGCACCGTGGTAGGGTTAACTTGGCCAGGGAAGATATCAGCCTAATTATCTTACAACCCTTATTCTTTAGCTGTGAACATCTTGTATTTGACTGCTACCGGTTGTTGTCTGACTATTGCCCGGTATTGTATGTCCAGGCTTGTCCTGTTTGGACAGCAGGTGCTCCTTCACCTATTCGTACGCAGCTTCTCGCCTTGACATAATCGATTCGTCTTGGACATACGGGCCATGCAGGATCAATAGCAGGGACGGCAAGCATTTTTTTGTTCTCAATGACGCGTTGCACATCCAGCATCCACTAATCCCTGTCTAACTGCTCTAATAAGTCTCCCTCCATTCTGAGCAGGAATACCGGCAAATTGATTTTTTTCGCACTTACGTAGCCGCCCGCTCAGCCTGTGTCTGGCAGAGCATGGCTCTGATACTTCTCATCGCATCTATTTGCTCCCACGACAGGGAGTTTCTCCTTGCCCCACTCTCTCTCGCTCCCCCTCTCTCTCTTTCTCGGCCTTGGCCTTCTCATCTCCACTGAACTCCTGAGGTGAGCGAGAACAGCCAAACGAAACTCTTTCTTTTTTTCCTCCTGTGCTCACAATCTAACGGCTCCTGGAGCTATTTACACTGCTTTCTCTAGCTCACGCCCGCTTCCTCAGATGCTGTGATTTCATCTCCAGCTTGACTCAGGTGAACCTCTTCATAGATGAGAGGATGACATTGAACGCACGCCCGTGTAACAGAGCGGAAGCCTGCCTTCGGGAGAGAGAGAGAGAAAAGGAGAAAGAGAGATGGAGTGTGAGATACAGAAGGAGGGGCAGAGCCGTAGCAGAAGGCTCTGAGTGAATGAGATCTATGAGGAGAGAAGCTGGTCTGAAAGCTCAGCCAACACACCAAGGCCTCTTTATCTGGCTTCCCTTTAAAAGGCCATAAGAGTGCTAATCCCCAGAATGGCATGAAGAAATGCAATCTGGGCTGGATGGCACATCGTGGACCACCGGTAGGGCTAAGACCATCACAGCTTAGGCTGTTAGGCCCTCTTTTGTAGAAGATTCCTCTTTTTGGCATTATGGTTCAGAAATTCCGGAAATGCTACAGGAGCAGATGAATGGGATCATCTTCAAAGGAGTCCAACACAGTAAGCCATCGCAGGCACTTACTGTAACACTCGAATACCTGCAGGGTTGAATGGGACCTCAGTTCCAGACCTCAGTTCCAGGACTCATACGGAAGTACGTTAAGTACATTCTTAAAAAACCTATAAGAGTTCTTTACCCCCGACAGATAATCATTGACAGATGCAACATCACAGGACATCATACATAAAAGGATAAATGTTCTGGTAATTCTGCATGCTGGAGACTTTTATTTTTCCAAGAAGGGTAACCTAAATTGAATTAGGAACACAACCTCTGATTGGTCGACCGACTTAAACCATGGTGTTGGTGAATAGCTAGGTTATTCCTCTGTTGCATGATCTATTACTCAAACAAGCTAATTATTTAAAATGGCTTATATAAAGGGAATATTTGAAAAAAAATGGTGGTAGTGGCAACAATGCACAATTGTGAAAAAGTAAAATAAAATAAAATTTTCTCACTTAAAACATCCTTTTATTGAAAATAAGACAAGTCCAACCTGTGTGTACAACTCAATTTGTACACAGTTTAATATATTTTCAATTGTTATTTATAAGTGCTGTTAGTAATCACATATATAAATATATATAGTATATAGCATACCATAATATATTATCAGAATCAGAATCTGACTTTATTTGCCAAGTATGCTCACGCATACAAGGAATTTGTGGTTTGGTAACTGAAGCTCACAGTGCATGATAACTGACATTACAGAAGTAGCACATCCAATCTACACACACACACACACACACACACACACACACACACACACACACACACACACACACACACACACACAGTGACATACATGCACAGACACACCTGTAAAGTTAACATGTGCAGAGTTGTATGTTAATAGTAAGGTTCTGAGTGCAGCAGTAAAGAACAGTGCAGACTGAATTAAATAGATATAAATATGAAGAACAGAAGAGTCACTGGTGGAGACGGTGGTACAGAGTGTTCTGAGACTCTATCAGATAAATAAAAAGTGCAGAACAAGAAGAAGAGTGAGAGAACATCTGGATATGGATGTGAGTATGTAGTAGACTGTATTCAGAATGTAGTGTGTGATGTTCAGCTGTTCATGAGTGTGATGGCGTGTGGGAAGAAGCTTCTCTGTAGTCTGGAGGTCTTGATCCTCAACTGACTGAAACGCAGACCTGAGGGAAGATACTGGAACAGGTGATGTCCAGGGTGTGACGGATCACAGACAATGTTCTCTGACCGCTTCCTGGTTCTGGCCGTGTGCAGGTCCGGTAGGGAGGGTAACTTCACACTGATGGTTCTCTCTGCAGACCTGATGATGCGCTGCAGTCTGTGGGTGTGGTGTTTGGTGGTTGAGCTGCCCCACACTGTGATGGATGCAGTGAGGACAGATTCGATGGTGGCGGTGTAGAACTGCACCATCAGCTCCTTGGGCAGGTTGAACTTCCTCAGCTGACGCAGGAAGTACAGCCTCTGCTGAGCTCTCTTGATGATGGTGCTGATGTTGCAGTCCCATTTCAAGTCCCTGGAGATTATTGTAGGAACTTGTAGGAGTCCACAGCCATTACAGTACTGTTGAGGGTGGTGAGTGCTGGAAGGGTTGGAGGGCTTCTCCTAAAGTCCACCCTCATCTCCACTGTCTTGGCTGTGTTCAGCTCCAGGTTGTTGTGGTTGCTCCAGAGGACCACATGCTCCACAACCCATCTGTAGGCAGACTTGTCACTGTCCTGGATGAGACCAATGACTGTCCAATCATCTGCAAACTTCAGGATTTTGACTGAGGGGTCTGTGGAGGTACACTCATTTGTGTAGAGTGAGAAGAGTATAATTGTTATCTGTAAAACATCTACAACACATCATCTTTCACTGATAAAATACTGCTGTATAAGCTTATTGACTAAAAATGTGTACGAACATATAATTCAGGTGGGAATTTGTAGTTTCTTCTGTTACAACTATAGTTTCCAGTGGTGTCATTTATAACCCAGACACAGTTAGTAAATCTTTTTTGTTTTAGAAGTAATAGTAAAAGTAGTAGTGGCCTAGTGCTATAGTATAGTTTACATATTAGCTACATACACACATATCACTTGCATGTTTGCATATAATTGTCACATGCTATCACATTCATTTTTCCATTGTTTTATAAACTTATCACCTCTAAACCATTTTAAATTATGAAAATTAAAAGGTGACTTTCCCCAGATAGTAGTGCTTGAATGACTTGAATGACCTAAACACAAACCAACCTCAGGCCTCAGGCCATGTCTTAGTGTCCATAGAAAAAGACAATGCAAACAGGACTTTCTGGTCATATGATGTCCTCAAATATTTGTCTTTTTAAAGTAAATGATCCTTCTCCACGGTTAAACAGTGGACTTTATATTGCTGCATTTTAGTAAAACCTGAGATAAAATTTTTTGAGATAAAACACCATGCATAGAGGATTAACAGCAACAACATTCTTATATGTATGACGCTGTAATGGTTGAACCCCTAAAACGAGATTCTCTGGGTTTTACATACGACTGTGTTAAGGCACTACAGGTGTGGATGTGTAAAGGAGACAAGATCCCAGTTTCACAGTGCACAGGTGTTTATTTCAATCGTCACACACACAAAGAACAAAAGAAAAATGATATCAAACTTTATCAAATAGATAACTTCAGGCTTTCTCTCTCTATATTATATATACACGCTGCTACAGGCAGCTAACATCTATGCCTTTCAATGAGACATATATGGCAAGTAACCAACAGGTAGGAGAGAAGCCCCCTGGTGAGCTCTTATCTCTAAAGCCCCTTCAGGACTTAACCAGTACTTCACAACAGGGGTGACGTCTCATGATGTTACAAAACTATACACACACATTTATATACATACATACATTCATACATACATAGCGCTGTTAATTCTAGTCATGCCACATGTGCTCTAGGCATTACTGGTAAGTATTCTCACATTTACATTTATTACATTAACATTTATCAGTTCTTTTTTCTTATACAGGTTTAAGGACACTGAGGACCCTCTCCTGAAGGTGGATCCACCCAACAGGAAAAAGTCCCAGTTAATGTTATAAATCACTTTACCTCCCATTTGTCCCGCACGTCCTTCTACAACAGGACACCGAGGTAAGCACATAAAACCTGCAACATACCATTGTAAGTTAAATATTCACACTGAAACTGTTAATACTGGTGATGGGCTACCTTGCACCATCACAGGCGCGCTTTATCGCCCTTTGATGAAGCCTCACTAGGTTCTTTACACCCGCAAACCTCATTTACAAAAATGATTCTCCAAAGAAACATCAATTGAAAAGCCCTTAAATGAACCGTAGGATAGTTTTAATTGGGTCATACCAAGAATGTCTTTGACACAGTTACTGTGTTTTTAATGGGTTAGCTTGCCTTAAATTGTCACTTAATGTGATTTATCATGTTATATTCCATAGCCCAGCATTGTGTCCCTCAACCTCGGTGACTGGACAGAACTCTGAATTTTGTATCCTTTTTGTTTTTCAGCCTGTTCATTTTCTTTTGCTACAATACCCAGCATGCATTGTGCAAATACATCTTTGAAGCAGAGGCTAATCAATGCAGATGGGTTATTCAGCTTTCGAGCAGTAATCTCGACCGCCAGACTTTGTTCTTTATTGGCCAGCTACTGGGAAAAAAACTAAAAACATTGCTGATTTCAACTCAACTCATTTTTATATTTATAAGTCATGCTGTTTTTCTTATACAGGCTATTTCCAGCTATTCACTGTAACGCTTCCAGATTCATTCTCCATCTCCGCCTACGCTACTAACTCCAACTCCCATGATACTCCTTACCAACCAGTCAGGTGCCCATGCTCAGACAATCACAGAAGCCTCTCATTACACCTGTAGCTTATTTTAGCCTGTGTATAGGAACCTGTCTGTTTGTTTGTCTCATTGCAAAGTATTGCCTATTGTCTATATAGCATAGCGAGTGGTCTACATTTGTTTTGATCTCTTGTTTATGACCAGTTTCTCATTTTCATCTCCTTTTGACATTTTGATAGAATTTTGAACTAGAATTAGCCCCATGTGTTTGTACACAGCAGAATTTGACCTTCGCATTTAACCCATCTGTGCATTGAAACACCCACATATACACACATATACACACACTAGTGAACAGACACACTAAGGGGCAGTGAGCATGCGTGCCCAGAGCGGTGGGCAGCCCTATCCATGGCACCTGGGGAGCAGGTTAAGTCCTGCTGGTCCCGGAGATCGAACTGGCGACCTTCCGGTAACAAGACTGGATCCCTAACCTTCAGGCCACAACTGCCCCACTTGTTGACCGATCAGAGGCTGTGTTCCTGACTTGTTAAACAATCAGAGGCTGTGTTCCTGACTTGTTAAACAATCAGAGGCTGTGTTCCTGACCTGTTAACCAATCAGAGGCTGTGTTCATGACTTGTTGACCAGTCAGAGGCTGTGTTCCTGACTTGTTGACCAGTCAGAGGCTGTGTTCCTGACTTGTTGACCAGTCAGAGGCTTGCTCAAGGGCACTTCAGTTGTGGCCTGCCTGTCCTGGGGATCAAACCGGCGACCCTAACCCTAACCTTCAGGCCACAACTGCCCGCATATACTAAAAGGTCTTCTGGTCTTCGACCCTTGCTTGTTTCTCGTTTTCAACTTTGCCTCGCCCATGCCTGTATTATATCTCTTGGTCTTGGCTGTATCTGTATTTGTAATTATGCTGTTGGACAACCCTATTGCTATTAAACTTTGCTTTCGTTTAATGTCTGCAAGCATTAGTCTCGTCTCAGTCGCCTTACTTTCACTCTGAAACAGGTTTGGGATGCTATGATAATCCTGCTAACTTGTTGCGCAACTGATTTTGTTTAATTGGGCAATTAGCAAGACTTACAGCAAGGAAAAGGGGGGTCCGTCTCTCACAGATTAAGGGATATTATCGTCAGGCGGTTTAGGAACAGCTTGTAGACCTACGTGGTGCCGTCCCTGCACCTCAGCTTATTACTTTATTGTCACAGATGCTGATAGCTCTGCTTGTTCACTTATTATTCCGCCTAATTGTTTTGAGGCCAGAAAGAGATAAGTCCTGAAATCTAATTAACCATGACCTTTTCCCAATGCAGCCTCCCTGGCCTAAACGGGCTTATTGAGTAAAAATGTAAATAACGAGGAAGATAATGAAAGCCTAATGGAATGGTAATCAACAGCTAATGCAGAGGAGCGCTATATGTTTCTTGCCTGCGGTCGGCCGAGTGCCTTTTGGTGGTTCTAATCCCAGATCTATCCAGGAGTTCTGGAGCAAACTGTGGAATTATCGCATCGTTGGGCGGCACAAGGCGAAGCGATACAAATCCCCGTAAGCCCCTCTGCTAATATGGCTGTCTCTTAATGGCTCAGCTGGCGCACCGTCGCAACAGCCCATGAATATAACGGCATCATCCGTCTGCCCGAGACGACACGAAATTAAGACCACTCCCCGTCTCGACCGGGATGACTGGCGGAGGTACTGATCCAAGGTCTTGCAGGAATATATCACTCACTGGTGGCCAATTTGGCAGAGCAACATTTGTTTTGTGGTGGCTGCGGGCCCCAGGTGCTCCTCTGTCTTCTCCTGCCACCAGAGCACCAAGCATGAGACAGTCCACTGATTGTGGCCTGCAGACGAGTTTCATTACGTCTGCCAAAAGGACGAGGGGAGAAAAGTGAGCGGGAGCGGGGGGGGGATTACACGATCAGGTTTCCAATGAGTCGCCGGTCGTCAATTTGCAGCGGCGCGTGAGGTGAAAGAGTGGCATCTCTTTCATTCCAGGTGCTGCCAGAATGGGCTGCAGGCATTTACATTATCGCTCGAATCCCCAAACGAATCATAAAGCCCCCAGCTGGTGGTCATGAATGTGACCTCTTCCGGCGACCGGGTGCGCAAGGGTCGGGTAACTTTAATTGAAACCCGTGCCGTTCTTTTGAGCGATTGCGCAATTATTCGGCAGCTATGTTGTGCCGCAGATGGGAGCAACATCTAAGGCGGAAAGGGGTAGGTTGTTTAGGGGCCCGCGGAGCTGTCTTTGTGGTACCTTGCTGCCTAACTGCTCCGACACTGTATCTTGTGTGAGCCTAGCAACGATTGCTCCCACCTCTCTGAACCCTGGAGCTTGGCTAACATTAGCATTTGAATAAGAATCGATTTGCGCCTGATGCAAGCATGCTGGCTCTTATATCTTGGGAGGCTACATTCTGTAGTTCTGCTGCTTTTCAATAGACTCTCTGATGTCACGATGCACTACAACATGGCACCCCGTGCTCTGCTTGTTCCGCTAGTTCCTTTCCAGACCGGAACATCTGACATTTAACACCTGCGTGGCCCCAGTTGCGTGCCTAAGGAAGTCTCTGCGACCCATCGGCCAAGAAAAAGAAATGAGTGGGTGAGCGGCCGAAGAAAAAATCGAGCTAACCAACAAATAATAAAAAAAAAGCACACCAAGCCCAGAAGCGGATTCCTTTTTCTTCTTTTTTTTTCCTCCTGTCTGTCTTTTGAGGGGGAAGAAAGCACGCCGTGCACTTCACAGCCAAGGAGGTCAAAGCAGACAGACGGTTTTTCCCTCTGGCCTTCCTGTGCCCACTGGCGGGCCGCCCACTTGATGACTCAACTCACGGGGGGAAAACGGCTTGGCAGGAACAGATCAATAACGCCACTTTGGAAAGTGGGTAGAATCCGAGGGGGGCGCTGACGGGAGTCCAAGGCTGTACTTAAAGGGTGTGGGCTTATGTTGCGTCACTCAGGGTTAGACCACTGTTGTGAGAGGAGGGCCAGGCTGCGGACGTAGGAGCCCTTTAGGAACCGTCAAGAAAGATCTGGCCTTTTTTTTTTATATATATATGTAGGTCATAATGTGCGGGATCTGCCAACAAGAAGTCATCTGGCTTTGAAATAGTCAGTCTTTAAAAAATTTACCAGCTGCTGAATTATAAAATCTGCTCATTTGAAAGCCACTGGGTTTTTTAACATATCAAAGACAGACATCAGGTCGCATTAACCTCCAAACACAAGTATGGCCTGGAAACGAGCAGAAATCGCTTAACACCTTCTTAAAAAAGCACCTTTTGCAACATTAGTACAAATTTCTCTCGTTAGGCCTAGGATACAACAGTACAGATCTCGCTGCTAGCTTAGTGTTCGTGTCAGAATAGACAAACTCAAGCGTTTAGATTAGAAATACGGCCCAAGAGGAGGATTCCATGTAAACTGTGTAATATAAGAGGTGATTTGTTGAAGTGAGATGTACTTAACATCCCCCCTGGTGCTTTGTAGCTGGACAAAACCAGCTGGCATTCAATTAGTAGTCTGAATTGTGGCACTAAGGTGACGTATTTATCGATGCATGCTATTTCCAGAATCTATTATTGTGAGCCCCGGTAGTTCTTTTCTAACCAGTTCTACTAGTCAGGCGCCGTTTACTTTCGCACTGAAGGCAGCCACGCTCCGGCTGTGCTGCATCACGTAGCATCCAAACCGTTCAAACCATTGTTTTTAATGAAGGTGCGCACAGCTGTGCTGACGTTTGGCATCATTTCATTTGCCAGAGCAGGACAATCAGCATTTTTCCATGACTGCAATTAATGTGAAACTCGGAATGACACCAAGAAAAGCCTTAGGGCATTTTCACACCTGTAGTTTGTTTCACTGGTCCGGATCAATTAATGAATTTGTTTACTTGGAGCGTTGTCCCCCTCGGTTAAGTTGTTTTTACACAGGCGAAAAACCGAAATGTGCCCCAACAAAACATGTGAGCACGTTATCTCCTCTGATTGGTCAGAGCTATCTGGCGTGCGAGCAAGAAAGTAAACACAGGGAGAAGATCCAGTTTTCCCAAACTACTGCACATTTCTTTTTCAGCGTAGCACGGAGCAGAGACAGCATCTGGTACTGGGGCCAGTGCTCATTGAGGGGGGTGTTGGGGCCTATACCAGCACTCATTGGGCTAAAGGCAGTAAACACCCAGGACAGGCCACCTGAGTATCACAGAACAGACACTCAGACATACACACACACTGACTGACATCTAGGGGCCAATTTAGCATCTCACCTCATCAGTTCACCAGCCTGCAGGCCTGTGGACTGTGGGAGTAAACTGGAGGACCTGGCGGCATCCCACTCAGACACAGGGAGAGCATACAAACTCCACACAGAAATGGCCGCCCGTCCAGGGAATCAAACACAGGCCCTTCTTGCTGTGAGGCGACAGTGCTACCCACTGCGCCATGTTGGTGTTATGTAAGAGTCTGTTGAGCATCTGTCTAGAGAGGACCACTCCAAATATATAGTTTCACCAATACAGTGTCATGTGACATTGGACACAATCCAGTGAATTATGAAATCAGTTACTTGCATTTATGATGCTTGCAAATTTCTCTGGCTCTCCAGATCAACATTAGTGAGAAAATAAACAATGAATAGGGTATGGGGGAAGCCACTGCATGACTACAGGCATGACACATGATTTACAGACTCTAATGCTCGTATGCCTATATGGTGGACCTGTGAATTAGGTAAAATGGTGTCTAATGAGGGGCAATATCATTAAAAGTGTCTTCAGGGTTGTGCTATAATGTAGAGTTGCATGATATATATGATTAAGCTATCTATATAAAGATGACCATGAATAAATGCAGAAAGGTGTTCCTGTATGCAGTTCCTGGTTGTCATAAATCAGATCTAAGAAAGAGTGGAAAAGTAAAATGCAAACTTTGGGTAAGAAATAAAATATATCTATACAGCAAGGACACAGCATACGTTTCGTTCAAGGAAACCAACGTGTCTACACCCTTCTCGCCTTAAGCGCATTGCAACAGGGGCTGATCTCCCGGAGAAAATGTTTACTCCCGTTAAAGGTGACTCTCCTTGACTGCGAGGTACTTGAGACGCCGCTTGCTTCCTAAAAGGCAACTTCTGCCAGCCTCCGCTGTTTTGCCCTTTAAGAACTGTTGTTAAAGGCAGGGAAGCTTTTTCTCGAGTCCCTGGAGCACCGCAACAGGCTAAGGAATCACTAGACAGAACAATCGCGCTCTCAGTAGAGTAAAGCGTTGGCTGCTGCTGTTGGTTTTAAGTAGAAGACGAATATCCCCCTTACCTGTTTGTGCCAGTATAAATAGATCTGTACCTTTGCCTTCACGTAGCTCATTAGCTGGAGGAGATGCTTTTATATAAGGGATCTTCTCCCTAGAAACCACCGCTCGCTTGCTCGCTCTGTTTCTCTCTTCGTCTCTTGGAGCCTCGCGGCATCTTTCGGCATCATTTTCTGCCACAGCTGAGCCCAGTTTTGCTCTGGTTGTCCGCTGCCACCAAGACTTCTACTGTTTGGCTTCTTATTGGAAGTCTGTCAACATAGGTCACAAATGGTGGGTATCTCGCCTGACGGATCTCAACGCCATCCCCCGCTTCAAACGTTTCATGATGTGCAATCTCACATCGGAGCTGTAATGAAATGACCCACCCTGTAGAACCCGAGACGGATTCTTCAATGTGCTGGATAGCGTGTTGTGAAGAACGTTTACCAGTGCTGTAGGGAACTGGCCACATGAAAGAGTCTCACAGGATTTATGGCCTGAATGTAAATCCATACTATCCATACTAAGGGAGCTAGCTATACAAACGCTTTGATCTGAAGGTGGCGATTTAACTGCATCGGTTTTGAAAGGTGTGTACTTGTCCATGCCCAAAATGAAATTCTTGAGCCAGAGTGCTGTGAAAAAGTATTTGCGCCCCAACAGTTTTCTTAATTTTTTGCTAATTTAGTGCAATTTCAGATCATACAGCTAATTTTAATATGAGATAAAGAACACACATAAACACAAAATGCAGCTTTTAAATAATGGTTCCATTTATTGAAGATAAAAATGTAATCAAAACCCATATCATCCAGTAAATGACCAACTTACTGGTTGTCCCACCCTTGGCAGTAACTTGCATTGTGTCGGGAGATGGCCTCCTGTATTGCATTGGAGAGATGGACTTATATAACTAGGGGAAGGGCAGTGGAATGTGTGGCAGGGCATTTCTTAAACATACGGGTGCAAAACTGTTTTGAAATAAATAATTGTTGATGGTGAGTGTATTATTACTCTTAATATTAATATTTGTTTGTTTACTTATTTATTTAATTATTTTGTGTACATATATGCATGTATGTATGTATGTACACTACTGTTTTTCAGCTGTGCATCACAATCGAGCAAGAGTGTCCTAACAACCAATTAGTCCAATAACATCTTTAACTTGGATTGGCGACCGTACCAGGAGATTTAGACAGAGGACTGAGAATTGCTGATAATAGGACTATATGTAAAATAAGCCTCTATAAAAAAATAGACTTTAATACAAACATTTTTATTCTTTAAAAATTATCTGATAAACTTACATTAATTGTGAAATGGACAATATTGTTAGTGAATTGCATGAAAATTGCAAGAATTGCATGAAAATGGCATGAAATGAAATTCTAAAGTGATCCTAAACTTTTGAGCGGGAGTGTATATGGGTATATATGTTTATTTTAATTTTATTTATTATTTTATTTATAGTTGTGTATTATTGCTTTTTACACTGATGGTGATGATGACAACAAATTTACATATAGATATTATATCTTTGTTTGTATTTTTGCAACTGAATAATTTGTCAATGTAAAATCAATAAAAATAGTTTTTTAAAAAAACTTGCTATGTGTCAATTTTGGCTCACTTGTTTTTGCACAACTTGACTTTAATTTGGCTATATAATTAAAGTTGACTTTTTTGGGGTTTTCAAGCATGATCTGCCTGTTTAGGATGCCTGTTGGGATTCAGAACTTTTACTCGGCCACTGTGAGACTGTAATGCTGGGGGGGCTGGCGAGGCGGATACACCCACAGATCAGGTTTATTGGCTTTAATAATGTCCATAGTGATGAAAACAGGAATTGATCAAAACAGCGACATACACAGCGGTTGGACAACAACGTACATAGCAACAATGTCAGACAAAGGCAAAGGGTAAAGAGAGGGTATATAACATAAGCAGGAGACATGAAACACCTGAACACAGGAGGGGTCACAGATTCATAGCAGGTGTGGGGCGGAGACAAGAGGAGCACATGACAGAAACATAAACAGAACCTCATGGACTTGACAGAACACATAACAATAGCACATGGGACAGACACACAGACATCTGACAAAGGGCAGGAGGACGTAAACAAAGACAAACCTCCTGACCACCTGGATGAGTTGCCGATGAGTATTAAAGTATGTCAAATATGCATGCATAGCAGAAGACTTTGGGAAGGGGGTAAATACTTTTTTACAGCATTGTGCTGTTGTTTTTTGTTGCTTTGTTTCTATGGTCTGTGTTTTGCTACAATCTCCACAGTTGCAATACCTCTGCATTCTTCCCAACATTCAAATCAAATTAATTTAAAGCCAAATCTAAGATTTCATGCACTGAATTATTAATTGTACTTAATTACACTATAATTCATTGTAGTTTATTTGAGGTCAGATTTACACCGATGCTATTGTTGAGGCGTTTATGCATTTGCCTCTTGGTTCCAGAAAAGGATGATTTTAATACACACTAGACGTTTTACACAGTAATATCTTTCTAACTTTGTGGCAGCAGTTTGGCGAAGACCCTCTTTTGTTCCAGGACGATTACGCCCCTGCGTACAAAGTTGAGCAATAAAGACGTAGTTTGACATTTTTGTTGTAGAGGAACACCAGTGGCCTGCACAAAGGCATGACCTCAATTCCACCAAACCTTCTTTTGAATGAATTGGAATATCGATTGTGAGTCCAACATTAGTGCCTGAGAGTGGAGGCTGAAGTCACAGAGGTGAAAGGGATATCAAGGCCCATGGTTTAAAATAGGATGTTAAACAAGCTCATTTGAGTGTGATGGGCAAGTGTCCACATACTTTTGACCACATATTCTATGTTGAACATAGACTGTCCAAAGAAAAACTTTTTTGTCTATATTTTGTTTTCTGCATCTTTCAAATGAAGCAGGTGCTGTTAACACTGTTTAAAAATTTCATGATGATTGGACCAATAGAAATGCTCCAAAATCACTTGATTACTATTCTGGTTCTACTGACACATTGAAAGTAAAGTCAGTTTTTGGTCTCCCCTGTAAAATTGCTATTTCGGACAGTGGCGATTCGATACATACTATTCCTTTCTACCTTTTTCTCCCTCTCTCTCTCTTTCTCTCTCTCTCTCTCCCTCTCTCTCTCTCCTTGCCTTTTTCTGTCGCAGCATTATGCACCAAGGTGTTGCTTGCTAATAGTCGCGAGCAACACGAGAGCTAACGCATTATCGTTGACTCGTCAATCAAAAAAAAAACTTTGATTGTGGGCCCCCTAATGAAGCTCAAAGAGCCTCCAGCACTGACACTAATAGCGGTGGAAAAAAACCCACCAAAGCAAAAATGGCAGCTACCGGTTTGAGGCGCAATCAAGGAGCCCGTTAAATTATGCAAAGTCACGATCTGTACCTGAAACCAAACATCCTAATTGATTAGGCACTCCAGTGGCCCCGGCATGCCAGCTCGAATGTGTCTGCAGATTTAATACCCCGCTTCTTATGAGTAGAGTGTATTCTTTCCCAGCAATGGCGAAAATCATAACAACACCTCGGCTTTGTTCTTTCGAGACTCTGCCAGAGATGTCGGCGTGATGGTGGAATGCAGAGCCGTAATGGGGAATGGATTATGTGGGCATCAGAAATCAGCAGTCTGAAAGACTAATTATTCTGACTTCATATGGCGTCCAAAACCATAGATCATTTAGAAAGAAAGAGATTACAGAGATTACTCGCAGCAGCGCCCTCAAGAGTGTGCTTCTTTCAAATTTTGTTTGTTGGAAGCCGCAAAAATAACTTCTTCTGTCTACCAATTATCTGCTCGTTAAACTCTTCTATGCATCTGTGATATAGTATTCAATGCACTGCAATGTTGAACACTTTTACCATCCTTTGCTATACAGATGCATTTTCTGCTGATATGTATATTCATGATGTTTGTGAAAAAATGTGTTTAATCCATGATTATAGGCAATAGTCATTTAAAGTCTTAGAAATACTGTTTTACTGTAATTCAAAAGATCAACTAGTTATAATAATGAATACAATAAATAGTGATTAAAATAAAAAAAATAAAAAAATCTTGCTCAAGGCTTTCTATTGGTAGTGTAGGCCAGTTGCCCAGGTGGAGAGTTAGGAGGCAGTGGTCTAAACCACTACAGTGTATATATATATATATATATATATATATATATATATATATATATATATATATATATATATATATATATATATATATATATATACACACTGTAGTGGTATATATATATATATATAGTCGCTGTCCAATGAAAAACATCACTGTCGTCACTTTCAATGGAAGTCAATGGAACCAGAATTTTTCTAAACTATTTTGAAGCTTTACTGTTGGTATATATAAAAACAATATAAAACAATGAGCTTGAGCTTAGGTGCCTAAGACATTTGCACAGAAGTGTGTGAGTGTGTGTGTGTATATATATATATATATATATATATATATATATATATATATATATATATATATATATATATATATATATATATATATATACACACACACACACACTACTGTGTAAATGTCTTAGGCACCTAAGCTCAAGCTCATTGTTTGAAAAGCCTTTGTTTTAGCAATAAGTGTATTTTCGCCAGATATCATTAGGACAGATGTAAACATGCATACTTTATTGTACTGATCATGTTCAATGTCAGAGTTCACTTTTCAGGTATTTCAGAATAAAATCCTATTGAAACCATAAATATGTTACAATGCAAATGCTATATTGTCAGACTGTATATTATTTTGTTATTCGTATGAATATAATGTAATGCAAGGATATACAGTACTGCACTTAAGATGATTGTTAAAAGCCTTTCTCTTACCAATGAGTGTATGTTTACCAGTAAGTACACCAGATATAATTAGAACAGATGTAAATAAGCATAAATGCAACACAAAGTAGTATAATATCTTATTGTGAGAGAAGTAGATCATATCTTGAGCTCCAGTTTAAAGAACAATGTGTAGTTCCAGATTTCTCTTGGATGCCCCAGACATTGTATGAATGTATTCAGGTCCTTCAGCAGCAATCTTGATTTAGCTTAATGATGTATTGCGCAGTCAAAGCAGGTATTAGATGATATAATTATATACGCCATAATTAAATTCTATTTTTACTTTTCATCACGATTTGATGCAAAATACACAATTTTTTCAATGATACATTCCAAACCTACTGAGTCAGAGCTGTTCAGCGGTGCTGTTTGGGAATAGCATAAACAGAAAGTTGCTAAATTAATTCTTCATAAAACTGATTCCTCAGACGTTGTATAGTACTTTTAAAATAAGACTTGGCTGTTCCTGATGAAGGGGTACATGTCAAGAAAAACAAAATCATATTTACAATGAATTTTCTCTGATCAACGTTGCATATATAAACTCATAAGGCATATGTAGGTGCAGTGATTGTTTGTAAAGTCCATGGAACACTGTATTTGTTATGCTGACATTGCAACCTCTGGTTTTTGTCAGTATACATTCCTACAATCAACCATTTCACATAAGACTGTTCTGAATTACGCAGTTTATGTCTCAACAGTTATGCAGTCATTTTTAAAAATTTTGTATGAAACTTCACTTAACAAAGGACTATATATTAAAACCGTTCTATTATGGTTAATCCTCAGAAATAAGCCAGGCCAGGCTTAAGAGGGCCATTCAGTGGCACAGTACCCCTATTACATTATTCTGTCCCACTAAACTCAGTACTTTGTATACATGCTACTATAGTGGCAGATGCCAAACACAATCAAAACAAACCTAAACTTTGTGTGGGCTGCCTTTACTGCACCCCATACAAACACATGTCAAATATTAAGGTTTATTTGAGATATTGAGTTTAAAATGTTTCAACTTTTCACTAGAAAATCAATCAAACCTGAGGACAGATTAAAAGTGCAGAGCACACACAGGGCCATACAGTGCACCAATTTTGCTTATATTTGTAATTTGAAAGGCGGCATGGTGGTGTATTGGTTAACACTGTCGCTTCACAGCAAGATGATCTGGGTTGGATTCCTGGTCCAGGCTGTTCTGTGTGGAGTGTGTATGTTCTCCCCGTGCTTGAGTGGGTTTCCTCCCGGTACTCCAGTTTCCTCCCACAGTCCAAACACATGCATGTTAGGTTGATCCTTACTCTAAATTGGCCGTAGGTATGAGTGAGTGTTGACCATGCGATGGACTGGCGAACTGTCCATGGTGTACCCCGCCTTCGCCCAATGACGCTAGGATTGGCTCCAGCCCCCCCGTGACCCAGACTAGTGGAAATAAGCGGCAGATAATGAATGGATGGATATAATTTGAAAGGTATTCAGCATCTATACCACTCTGTACCTTAACATTAACACATGAAGCAGTAGGGTTCTTTAAAAGACCTTGAAAAATGGACACTGAAAACTCTGACCAAGGTTGCAAATGTTCAGATGGGCTGAGAAGAAGGGAAGGATAAACCCTGTTGAGTGATTCATTTTTATCTTTCTCTATGAAAAAGAAACACAACAACTGTCTTTCGTCTATATATTCTGTGTGAAGTGCGATGTGGCATTGCACACACTGTACCAAACCTCCAACAGCCCCTATGAATTCATTCTGGCACTGGGCCTGCTTACCTTTGTTGTGCTATTTATCTTAAAGTGATGCCTGTGTATTGTTTACTCTTTAAATAGATTTCTGTGCTGTTCATAATTAATGTAGTTTTATGATTGTGTACATTAGCATATTCAAATGCAGCATTTCTCTGTTATATAGCATACTAAATATGTATGGACCTCGCTATTGGCTAAAAAGTTCCTTGAGACCAAGATACCGAAACGACTGGCTACTTTCAGTAATTCAAGAAGAATGAATCTATTCTGGCTTCTACAGGACTGAATGTCCGAAGGAAGCACCACGCCCACAGTGAGCTAGACAAAGACTTAACAGCACAGGAATTCTCTTTGAAGCACGCCCACATCAAAGGGGTTTCCACCAATGTATGTAGAACAATAGGATAAAACGATCCTGGACGAGCCCCCACACAGCAAATAACTCATTAAGAAACTGCTGAGGTAGTTCAGCCTACATGATGAATAAGACACTATCAGTTCATCATCCTCTTATAAAAGTCGGTCTGGCTTTCAGAACGCCTACTCAGAGTGCAGTGAGCCCTATCTGAAACTGGAGCTTTGCGCCCTCTGATGATCGCGTCTTTAATTGCTATTGAAATATTAATTGTTCACAGATATTAGAAGGAGAAGATTCCGCTTCCCTGAAGGAGCATGCACACACACACACACACACACACACACACACACACACACACACACACACACACACACACACACACACACACACTCACACATTGTTTCTGTGAACTGTGGGGCCATTACACTGACTCCCATTCATTTCTTGGAGACTTAACCAAACTTTAACTAGAACTACTACTACCCTAACCTTAACCTGAACCCTAACCTTAATAATAACCTTAGCCTTACCTTGACTTTAACCCAAGTCTTACCCTTAACATTAACCTTAGCCTTATTCTAAGCCTTACATTGACCTGAGCCTTAACCTTAGTCTTACCCTTAACATTAATCTTAGCCTTAGTCTTCAACCTAATATTAGGCTTGCCTTAAGCCTTACCTTGACCTTAGTCTTAACCTTAACATTAGCCTTACCCTAAACCTTAGCTTGACCTTGAACTGAGCCTTAACCTTAACATTAGCCTTACCCTAAGCCTTACATTGACCTTAACCTTAGTCTTCACCTTAATATTAGCCTTACCCTAAGCCTTACCTTGACCTTAACATTAGCCTTAACATTAGCCTTATCCTAAGCCTTACATTGACCTTAGCCTTAACATTAGCCTTACTCTAAGCCTTACATTGACCTTAAACTTAACCTTAACATGTAATGATATACATTATGGGATCAATTTGTGTTCCTCACAGGGACAAAAACTATTTATATATAAGCTAATGTTTTTGCTACAGCACAGTCTTAAAAAGGTGGTTCTTCAATGGTCTTAAAATACAGGGCATGGTACCATTTAGAACCATAAATAGAATAATTCTATGCTTAATTGGTTCTTTACCTAGTCAAATGGTTCTTTAGATTGAGGAAGAACATGTTGTATTTGGTTCTACCTAGCAACAAAAGTGTCCTTTCATTATCACAAGCTTGATCCTAACAATAGCACTAACAGTAGCTATATAGAACCATTTTCAAAACGGCTTTATATTGAAACAAATCGCCTCCACAGTGAACAATCCATTCACCCACAATCTGAAAAACAATTTCATGTAAAGAACAATTTACTTATGCAAATGTTTTTTTTTTCCTTCTTTGTACATGAAATGTTAATATAGATACAAAGTCATCCAGGCTGGTTTAAAGTGTAAAGCTCTGTTCTTGAGAAGTCAAGTTGTATACCACAAAACAGATCCCTCACAGAATGTCATTACATCAACATGGTTACAAATACGCTCTCTAATGCCAGAGACCGCACTTAACAGTATATATACTAAGATTTTAGCCCCCCAAAAATTATATTTTATTTTAAACCCAAACTTTTAAATTATATTCATGATGGAAGGGTACCTGTAGGGTGTTGAGAGTCAAAATAGGCCTCAAAGAAAACATATTTTGTTCACATTTACCACTATGTTAGCATCATCAACATTATATTACATATAACATTGCATATCAGAGGACATGTGTAGGTTCACTGTTGGCTTTGAATAATGAATAAAATGTCTATAATCGTGCTGTAGTCGTCACAAAGCTTGGTTATTAGAGAACTGATTCAGGACTTTGTGAACTGGTGTCTGCAGAACCACCTCCAGATAAGTGCGGGGAAGACCAACAAACTGGTGGTGGATTTCCACAGGTGCAGGCATCCCCCTCTATAAGTGTACATCCAGGGTATGGACATTGAGAGAGTGGACTCTTATAAGTATCTGGCTGTTCTCCTAAACAACAAGTTGGACTGGTCAGTTAACACCACTGCACTTACAGAAAAGGCCAGAGCAGACTGTACCTACTGAGGAGACTAAGGTCATTTAGAGTGCAGGGAAAACTCCTGAGGACCTTCTTTGACAGCATCTCGACGGCAGACAAGAAGAGACTGGACAAACTCATAAAGAGGGCCACCTCTGTCCTGGGAAGCCCCCAAGACCCCTTATCTTATCTTACCTTACCTTACCTTACCTTACCTTACCTTACCTTACCTTACCTTACCTTATCTTACCTTACCTTACCTTACCTTTATTTTATCTCAGAAATACATTGAGGGTTGACCCTCATTTCAATGCCGCCGAGCATTTACATTTTAAGAGATTGAAAACAAAATTAACAATAATAATAATAATAATAAATAAAATACAAATAAATTTTAAATAAATATAACATAAATAACATAAATATGTTTAAATAAACATTTAATATAGATGCATACAATATAAATGTAAAAATAAGTAGAAAAAATAAAAGAATATAAAATAGATAATCAAAATTAAAATACTAATAAAAATAAACTCCTTTAAAAAATCACAATAAAAAAATCAAATGAAAGAATATAAAATAAACATAAAATACATAAAAATAAACAAATAAGATTAAAAATCCTAATAGAAAGATAAACTCATTTAAAACAATCGCAGGCTTTCTGATGGTGACTAGAAACTAAAAGTTTAAACTAGTTCAGTGATCCCAGCAAGCTGAGCTTCAGAGTTTCCTGTAGAGAATTCCAGCTCGCTGGTGCACTGTAGCTAAAAGCAGATTTTCCCAGTTCACCAAAAAACTCTCGGTACCTGACAGGTGATCCAGCCACTAGAGCGAGTCTGATAATGAGATGTGAGCTGGCAAATGGCCAGAGAGTGATTTATAGATAAAAATAAGCCTAAAAATAAGCCAATGTCATTCTCTTATCTTATCTTATCTTATCTTATCACCTCCACTGCGAATAAGTCTGTGTATAACTTCTTTACAGTATATATACCAAATAGACTCAAGCAGTTGAGATCATGATAACTCTAATAAAACTGTCCTGCTTTCCAGCATCTTCTGAATGTTTGGTACTCACAAAGAGTTAAATACATGGCCACACACAGCAGAGGTGATCACCACCTTGCAGTTCACAGACTCTAGCACGTGCATTTGTGTCTTCCATTATTTAGTGTATTCTTGTCAGCGAATACACCTGCACTCTCGGCTGAACCTTGATCTCCCTCTGCTCTCTCTTGCCTCTTTTCCCCACCTCCACCCCCCACCCCCTCCAACCCTGCTGCAGTTCCTTTCTGCAATATAGCTGCAGAACCAAAGGCTTTTAGGTCTGAATCAATATTCCGGGGCCATTTAAGGTCTCTCAGATTGAGGTGAGCGGACTGAACGGCGAGTGTTTTTTGTGTTAGACTGAAGTCTGGACAAAGAGCATGTGAGGCTGAGATCTTATTTACAAATGTAAGTTCTTATATCAACACACATCACCCACTGAACATGTAGAGATGCTGGGACATTTTAAAATGTTTTTGAGAATGAATAAGCTTTTTATGTTTTTCTTTGTTGGTTTGTGTTGGTTTTGCATGTTAAAGACTATATGTTTAACTTTGAACCTTAAATAGGTTTAGTCCAGCCTACAGGGGAAGACATTGTGTATTGCAACATTATAAAATGACAATATCGATGGATATCCTCAGTAAGCATATTAGATCATGTGTATGGTATGATAACTATGAATATGGACTATTAAACACATTTTAAAATACTTTAAAATGTTTTATGTGTGTAGTGTTAATTAGCAGATGAATCATGTATTATTGATAAAAAAAAGCTGCTGTGGCTAAATGCTACTAACCTTGAGCTGCACTATTGTTTTAAAATAAACAAAACATTTAGCTGGTGGCAAAATACAGCAAAATAGGGGTTCCCAGTAGTGATTTCAAGTATTGGTACCTCAGTGCTAAGTTGTACTATTAAAGAAATAGAAGACTTTTTTTATAGTAGTGTTGATCCGCACAGTCTTGCTCTACTACTGCATGGTCTCTCAAGTCCACAAACAAGCAGTCTAGGTCTCATCTCAGTCTTGACCTCATCCGGACTCGGTCTCGGGGTCAGGTGGACGTGGAAATTGTAGCCGACATCAGCAGAATGCAGTGCCTCTGTCAGAGATCACTGGAATTATTGTTATAATTGTTATTATTATTGAATTTCAACAAAATAAAACTGTCTTCAGGGGTTTACATTTTTATCTGGCTCATTTATTCAGAAGACAGATTTGGCTGAATATTTACCAATTTGTTGGTAGCACCATTCTAGCACCTGTAACTGCATCACTATTTAAGTTGGACCGGGAACATTAGAACAAGACACCAGTGAACTTCAGTCTTGAAGTGGGGAACACTCAGTACTGGCTCAGTTCAACAGCTTTAGATACATATTGACTATGTTTAGTCTCCGAGTGACGGTGTTAGGTTGAATTTGTGAAGACCCCTGAGCTACGTATTTACATACATACTAGGCATACAATGCAAATGCAAACATATTTAGCTACTGTTTGTCAGAACAATCAACTGACTTAATATAATAGCAAATAATTAAATAATCAATACATTTTTGTTGTCGACAATATTTCTACATGCTAAAAACCATTAATCTGGCTTGGGCTTGCTTCAGTCCCAGCTACTCCTGGTCTTAGTCTTGACCCAGACTAGACTACAAAAAGTTCTGGTCTTGACAAGTTGATTGCAAACAAAGAACTCGGTGTGCACAGCAACAACAAAAGTATTGATGTTGGTATACTCAAGATTACAGTACTATAGTCAACAGTTATGTGATGAAAGTTGCATTGATGTGGACTAATCACTGTTGATGTGATGTCATCAACCAAAAATCTAACTTAACAAATGTATGTGTGGTTTGCTTTTTCCATGCCCTGGGCCACATAACTAGCCTTCAGGGAACCAGATATAGGGACCCCGGGTTCTCGCAAAGTTTGTATCTGCCTTCAGTGCACCCCAGGCAGCCTCGCCGAGACACTCGCCTGCAGTGGACCTCTGGAGAACCAGAGAAATTTAAAGTGCTGTAACTTCAAACTTTATAGGGTCATAGAGTGTTACGCCCCCTCTCCAACCACACATGACTTTATATTGCAGTCTTCGAGAAAGTGGACATAAAGACATTCGATATCTGGTCTTTCAAACTCTGTGGATTGGCAAAGAAATGTTAGAACACAACTAAACTCTGCTGGTCGGTAGAAATGGTAGAACCTGACATGCCCTTTCCATTGAGGCCTGAGTCGCATTGCTAGCCTTCAGGAAACCAGAGATAGGGATCCCCAGACTCGTCACCTGTTATTTTAAGTCCATGCTGTTAGTATCATTATCACATGATCAGCAACAAGTCAACATCAACCTTATTAAGCTCTACTAGTCCGTTCAACCCTTACAGTACAAAACGCTTACAGCTCGGAAAGCTCACATCATGCACGACTGCAATATTATCTATAACTGTATTGCATCCAACCATTAAATGTGCAGCGATTCATTAATGACTAGTACTTTATGAACTCATGTCTGCCACATAATAGCAACAGCACTTACAGTAATTCATAAAAAGATTTTATGATAGGTTGTTGACCCTGTAGAATAGTTCAAGGAAGACCTGGAAAAAAAAGTGTTCTACAGAGCACTGGTGTGTGTAAGTGTGGTAATAAAATAAACATAACGCATCAAATTTGAATATAGGCAGCAGTTATTGCGCTGAGATTACCTTCCTGTTTAACTGCGTTCCTTATGACCTCATGCTCCCTATGTCCTCACTGTAGCAGCATCAGTGCTTCATCTAACAGAATCCTTATGTACAGCCTGAGCTTAGGGGGGAAGGAGCTTTGGGGGAAATACTCTCTCTCTCTCTTTCTCTCTCTCTCCCTCTCTCTCTCTCTTTCTCTCTCCAAACATCCCCTTTGCCTGACAGGGCTTTAAAGCTACTGCGACCAGTATGTGAGCCAAGGTGTTGAGGGCATGTTTATGATGGCAGGTTCACAGCTGATAGATGGCACGCGCAGCCCTGCTTTACTTTGACTTGCCGGTTATTACTCTACCTCGCCGAGGTCTGAACTTCGGTGAGAGTTTGACAAACCTCGTTAGACTCCAGGTAATGGAGTTAGATTAAAACATGAGATATGGATGAATTATCACTCTTCATACTGCACTGTTGTTGGGCACGTGCTCTAATCTTCGACAATCAAAGGGAGCCAAGGCCCTGTCAATCACAATTTCTCAGCAATTGTTTATCTTCCTCCCATCATGCGGTCAAATACAACCCCCAGATTTAAGCTCAGAGGTCATTTCTCATAAACGGTCACAGAGGATTATTTATTTTCCGTGGCTTTTTTTCGCCTCCTTGTTGTTTACCCTCTTGGCAATATCCTTGGACCGCCATACGTCTCTCTAACAGATAATACTTGCTCAGATTTAATTTCGTCACCCCGTACCCCCCACCCCCTTCTTTTTTAAAAGCTGATGCTTATGGACTAAAGGTAATGTACATTTTGGGTTCATAGGCTCCCTCACTGCTCAGATATGTGGTCTGGGAGAGTTACTGAGAATCTATGGACTATCACACCTGCTTTGGTGAGGGCTTGTTCGGGTCAATCAAATACTGCGAGCAATTTTTAACCCATTCCCTCTTTCTCTGTGACATGCAGTATTGATGCGTGACTCGCTGTGAGGCGTCTTTGAGCTATTTTCCCAAAAATAAGATGATTAAACATTGAGCAGGCACTGCAAGAGGCTCAGAACTGAAATGCATAGAAATTGATTCATCATTGAAAGTATTAGCTTGTTTATTGTGCACCACATCATCTAAATACTAAATGTTGCTATTATTATAATCATCTATGTTGAACAGACGGGCCTTGAGGACTCAAAGCATTACAGTGTGATTGGCCCCCTTCCCAATTCTTCTATATTTGCGTATTTGTCACACTTGAACGTTTAGATCATCAAACTACTTTTAATATGATATGAAGAATCCAAATAAACATAAAATGCTGCTTTTAAATGATGATATTTCTTAAATTAATAAAAAGTCCTTCCTGCTCTAAAGGTAAAAAGGTAATTGCACCTTTAGCTACTAAATCAACCAGAAAATTAACCAATATTTAATTGACTATTGGGTTCAATATCACAACCACACCCAGACATGATTACTGCCAAACCTGTTGAATGAACATGGGACACAGCTAGAAGGTCTCAAAAAGCAGAACATGATACCAACTTTCTCAAGAGATTCAAATTCAGATGCAAAACAAGTCACTGAAATCTACTAGTCTAGAACCCAGAACCAACATCTTAAGACCTGCAGACCTTACTTGCCTCAAGGTCAGTAAGTCACGATTCCACAATAAGATGGTCACGATTCCACAGTAAGATGGACGCTGGTCAAAAATGACATTCATATGAGAGCTGCAATGTGCAAACCACCACTGACCAGAAGGAACACAAAGTCTTGTCTCACATTTGGCAAACAAAATTCTAGATGACCCGCAAGACGTTTGGTATTGTCAGATCGGCCACACCAATTAAGCAGGTAGACGCAGGTAAAAGTGCGAGCAGTCTTTCATAAACAATGGTGTGACAAAAGGCGGAAGTCAAAACAGGCTAGGGTCAAAACCAGACAGGAGCAAAACAACTGGCAAAAAGGGCTAGACATAAAAGGGGGGTCACAAAACAGGTAAAAGGGTCACAAACCAGAAATCAGAGTCCAATCCAAGAGGCAAAGAACGAGAGGAGAAAATGGGTCAAAAAACGGAAATAACGCTCAAATTACGCTCAGTACGCACGTGGGAACACAATGACAATACTTTGCAAAGTGATGGCTGGTATTAATGAGCTTCGTAAATGATTCACAGCTGGTGTGAGTGTGGAGGTGTGTGAGTCACATGATCTCCCATGGTTTTCTAGGAGTTGGAGTCCGGGAGTGTGACAGGTATAACATTCTATAAACCGATGAGTCAAAGGTGAAGCTTTTTTGAAGACATGGGTCTTGTTACATCTGAGGTAAAGTTAATGGCATACTCTATAATAACAGCATCATACCAACAGAGAAGCGTGGTGGTGGCAGTGTCATACTCTTCATGGAACCATGAATTATGCTCTCAAAATTAAGGTTTCAAAGTCCTGGTTCGAATCCCATTAAAATTCTGTGGTCTTAAAAAATCCCCCAATGTAGCTGAATTAAAGCTCTTCTCAAAGAAGAGTCCCTAAAATTGATGAAAGAGACTCATCTCATATAGGAGCACTTTGTAGTTCTGCACTTACAGACTGTAGTTCATCTGATTCACTGTTCTTTAATGGTCAGGACACCAACGGGACCACCACAGAGCAGGAATCATTTTGGTGGTGTATCTTTCTTAGCACTGCAGTAACGCTGATATGGTGGTGGTGTGTTAGTGTGTATAATTGCGTGTTGTGTTGGTACAAGTGGATCAGGTTTTATAGGTGGAATTAACCTACAGCAACCACCCACTTTATAAGAAACACTTTGTTAAGGAGCACAAATGGTCAATCGGGGAACAACAAACACGGACATGTTTTTTTTTTATTTTAACTCCATGTTCTATCACTATGCTACAGTATATATGCTACACCTGGTTGTTTCCACTGACATCATTCAAAGTGGCCAAGTGGATCTGCATAGGATTTCTAAATAAGGTTTCTGATTACTGTTTCTGAACTGTAATGCCTCCTTTGATAATGTGTTTTGTTCAAGAGAGCTTGTTAGTTCATTTATTAGGTCATTAGGTGATATTTCTTTTAGCTATAAATGCACTTACCACTGTCTCATGAAATCCACTCGGGCGTTAACTATTAAGTAGTTTTGAAGAGGAGCCCTACATTCCAGCCCACTCGCCAGAGCTGTTAAATGCAAGTTTACATAAATAACTGTTTACATCTAAGTGTATAGTCACTCCGTGTAATGGAAGCTGTCCAAGGCCAGCACTTAGATAGAATTACCCTTATAAACAGGAAGTGCTTGCCAATGACTAAAGGTGTGGACATATGAGTTAGTTACCAAGCTTGCACAATTCACACTCTCACAAGGAAGGAGTGCACTCTGAAAGCAACAAGGCTGATACTGAGAAACTCAGTGCTGCATTTGTTAATCTATAAACCAGAATCTCACTGTAAAACTTGATCAGGCATGTTTAAGAAAACTGCCGGTAACTAATGGTGCTAACGTGCCAACTTCTTTGTAATATGGCCTTTTTTTAATTGGACATGCCTATGGCCAGCCAAGTGGGCAGGAAGTGGCCTAGTTGGCTGCTTAAGTGAAATGGTGGTTAATATATAATAATAATAATACCATTTTAAACGAGCTCATGTGAAACAGCATAATATTTTAAACAGACTTAACAGTAAATAAACAGCAAATTAAATAAATGCAGTCAAAACTGCAGCCCTTAAACGCAGACTCTGGTTTATTTTAAACAACAATCTGCAATCATTAAATGTAGATCTTGAATTGCTGCTGCTGTTCTGTTCGTACTGGTCAGATCTGGTCTGTATGGTGTTCTGGGTTATTAGTTTTGTGCTAGCTGTGCGTGCTAGCTCTGCTGTTTGCTGATACTCACTGTATTCAGCTGTGTGATGTGCTCTTAAGTGCCGTATCAGATTAGATCTTTGTCTTGGTTCCCCAACGAAACATGTTGATTTTACAAATTTTACAGAATGTCCTAAATGAGTTTGCATCACATACGGTAAAACACTGCCAGAGGGACAACATGCTTTCTCTCAGCACATCCCGTGAACGCCATAAACTGTTCTCGCGAGGCCGCTGCTTTAGTCAGTCTGTGGAAAACGAAAGGGTATGTTTTTCCACCTAGCGGTTCAGATAGGAATTGCAGGGAGCCGGCTGGAGGGGGCTGTAAATACAGAAATTAGGTTAATTTGTTTAACGGCATCAATCGGCTCTCGGGATCGGCTTAATTGAAGAAATTGAAGAAAGGATCGATCGATCCTTCCATCTCTAATAAAAAAAATTATAACAATAAATAGTTTATTATTAATAAATAGAGAGAGTTATTAGCCACTTGACTGGTGTATGTACATTTTCAAGGGACAAGTAATAATTAGAAATGATAAGAAATGATTGATATCACTAATGTTAATAAATAGAACTCTGTTGTAACTTATTTTTTGGCTGTCAAAATGAAGAGGAAGACCAGTTCAGAGTATAACCTTTATTCTTTTTTACATTTACATTTACGGCATTTAGCAGACGCTCTTATCCATAGCGACTTACAAAAGTGCTTCGGTTAGAGTATGTATCTCTATCTAGTACAGACAGGTTTAAGTCCAAACTGCTCTTATACTCAAACACTGCTATAAAAAGTGCCAGTGCTGATACCTAGAAAGAAGATAACAAAATGTAAGATTAGACACAGAGCAATACTTAGCAAGACTGGAATATCTACAGAGAAGAGAATAAATACAAGACTATAAACAGTATAAGTGCAATACTTATCCAGTGTTCCTAGAAGATAAAGTGCAATTATGGTTTATACCAATGCTTCAGTAGATTAGCGCTTATAAGTGCTTCACAAAGAAATGGGTCTTCAGTCTGCGTTTGAAGACCGCAGGAGATTTCGCTGTTCGGACAGCCGTAAACAAACAAACACATAGTGTATACTGCATATACTGTATAATGAAATGGGTTACATCACTAAATTTAGATTGAAGGTAAAGAAAAAGGAGGTGCATGCTGCTTCTTCTAAAAAGAAAGAGCCCATGACGTCTGAGGCACGTCCATGTAACATGGTCTGGATTCATGTAACACAAGCACTTTCAGGTGCACTTCGTAATCTGGCCTATGTTTCCCATTGCAGAGGGCTATTTGGCCTTTGTGGGTTCTGCCATTGCACCGCCTGACACTTCACAAACCTGTCGTTTCCCCCTTGACAGATATCCAACGCTTTCAAGGCAAGTTTGTGGCTCCCTGGTTGCCTTTGCTGATGTTCTTTCTCAAGCCCGGCTGTAAATAATTAAAGAGCGTTCTCACAGTGCGGAAAGGAGCCCATTAGCTCAAGAAGGGTGTTGCTCTGCCGCTAGAGAAATGGACCACTTCCTTAAGTGTGGCCGGTCCCACACTGATGTATTCAGCATCTTCTTCATCTGCCATCTATCTCTTTCCGGTGGAGGAAATCTGACATGCCCTCGTCTTGACTCCCAATTATGATTTCTTCATATGTCTTGAGGGATGAAAAATGCTAAGGCTGAGCGATCTGTGATTGGCTTTTACCCGGCCCCGCTACTTGATTCAGTATTATGGCAAGCCCTAGCATACACCCAGCCTTTGCCATTAGATAGCACATCAACAACACGTCTGCAGGGGTGGCTGTTGTGTATATTTTTTCCCACAATGAACCCTTGCATAGCATGCTGCGTGTCCAATTTGCCGGGTTGCTTAGTAACAGAACATATTCGGCCTTATTCTCTGTGTGGGGCTGCTTGCCCACCCACCCTTGTTTTTTTTTTCTCGCTACGGCATTCAAGTATCAGGTTGTGCATTTTCATGCAGAGGGCTGAGCTTGGCAGACCCCCACGTTAAGCGGGCTTGAGCCTTAGGATCTTCATGAAGCAGCAAGTAGGCATCACCTCAACATACTGGCTCTCGTAAAACATTTGACAGCAAGTATATGCATTGCAGCAGCTTATGGAACAGAATAACTTTACCATGTTTGAAACACTGGGACACTCAGCAAAGGATGGATGGAAAATTGAGGAAAAAGGGGACCAAATATAAAATGAAAAACAAATACCTTTAAACCAGGGCTGTCATGTGTTAATAACACATAAGTATAATAATTAAAGCATTGCTAATGTATTTATAACATGGTAATAACACTAAATTAATTAATGCCATAAACTATAGTAATGCAGGCTGAAGGCCAGCTGCAGCATGCTGTATGAATCTGTATCCTGTGTTAATAACACATTTATGAAACAATAAGGCATTGCTAGTGTGTTAATAACATGGTAATAACACCAAATCATTTAATGCTATGACAAAAAATGATAGTAGTACAAAGTGAAAGACAGCTGCAGCATTCTGTATGAATATATATCGTTGTTAATAATGCATTTATAAAACAATAATAGATAGATAGATCTTTATTGATCCCTTTAGGAGGGTTCCCTCAGGGAAATTAAGATTCCAGTAGCATCACAATAAATTACAATAAACACACAAGAAACATATGAAAGGAATATAAATTTAAAAAAATCCAATGTACAAAATAAAGAAAAAGAAAAAAAATCTAACTGGGGAGGTATTGCACACTATTATTGCACTTGTTTAATGTTACCGATGTTATTGCACTTGTTTAATGTTAACTGTTAACTAGTGTTATTGCACTTAGTCCAATTGTGTCATTATCAATCTACTGCTCCATCCCATCCTCTGTCCTCCTGTGACCCCTCCTCCCCTGCAGAGAGGAGTTGTACAGTCTGATGGCATGAAGGACAAAGTAGTTTTTGAGTCTGTTGGTTCTGCACTTGGGTAAGGCATTGCTAGGGTGTTAATAACATGATAATAACACCAAATCATTTAGCGTCATGAACCATCTATAATAGTGCAAGCTGAAGAACAGCTGCAGCATTCTGTTTGAATATATATCATTGTTAATAACGCATTTATTAAACAATAAAAGCATTGCTGGTGTGTTAATAACATGGTAATAATACCAAATCATTCAATGCCATAAACCATCTATAGTAATGCAGGCTGAAGGCCTGCTACGGCATGCTGTATGAATGTGTATCCTGTGTTAATAACGTATTTATAAAAAAAAATTAAGCATTGCTAATACGTTAATAACATTGTAATAACACCAAATTATTTAGTGTCATGAACCATCTAAAATAGTGCAAGCTGAACCCAGCTGCAGCACTCTGTATGATCATGTATCGTTTATTATTAATGCATAATAAACCATAATAAAGCATTGTGAGTGTGTTAATCACATGGTAATAACACCAAATTGCTTAATGCCATGAACAATCTGTTGTAGTGCAGGATGAAGACCAGCTGCAGCATTCTGTATGATGCTATGACAATACAGCTTTTAATACAGCGGTTCAAATATAGCTTTTAAATGACTTGTGGCAAAATCTTCTGCAGACGATTAACAAGCAGCACATCAAAAACAACAACAACAGCAAAACAAAGCTTCAGCTATGCTTTAAAGTCAGAGTTCAAAATACATTTCAGGCTTTAAGCTGACTCAGGCTTTAGAATAAATACCTGTTGAAACATACATATGTTAAAATCCAAGGCTGGATATTTAGACTGTATATTATTTTATGTAATTCATAAAAATATATAATGTAATGTATGTATATGCAGTACTTAGGCACCTTCACTCATTGTTTAAAATCCTTTATCTTCTGAATAAGTGTATTTTCACCAGTTAGACCACCAGATATGATTAGAACAGATGCAAATAATCATAAAAACAATACAAGGTAACTTGAATATCTTATTATGAAAGAAGTAGATCATATCTTCATATCTGAATGTCTTCAGTTCCTTCAGCAGTAATCTTGATTTAGCTTAATGAAGTACTGAGTAGTTAAAGCAGGTATTAGATGGGAACTGTAAATAATACTGGGTTGTTTCCACAAGAAGAAGCTTGGAAAGGGTTAAATAAACACACTGACGTATGTAAAACCACTACTTATTGTATTAATACTGCTTAAATATTTCGAAAAAAGTGCTTTGCTAAGTAAACAAAAGCTTTATAAATATACCTTTTTTATACCCTGTTTAATGGATGCTGAATTTACAATGATCTATAAACCATCTATAAACATTTTGTCCTGTGATGTTCATCTTGTGAAAAACTCTGGCCTCTCCTGCTCACGGTCTTGACTTGGACTCGCCTCTTGAGGTCTTGACGTCAATACTAGTTGTGGCATGTAATCATGTACAGTTTTAAAGGGGTGGGAAGGGTAGCCAGTGTCCTGCCCTGACATCTGATTATTGCTATTTAATTTTGTTGCTATTTAGTTACTATTTTAAATTCTGCCATGTCATGAGTGTGAAAGTACCCTTTGTGACCATTGTCAGGGATGTGACAAGGACAGTCAAATTGTGGATGTTCTAGTGATTGGGCAGTTAGACACTGTGCCTCTCTGGAACTGAAAGCATGCAAATGTATGTGTCCAAAATAAACGAAATAGCAAATATCCATAGAACAGTGTGACCTGTACTTACATAACACCCCTTGTTCAAACAAGCATACATTTAGTGGTGCAAGCAAAGGTCAACCGTCAACCCATCCCTGGTCTTGGAGCACCCTGTGCTTTGCACATTTTAGTGTTTACCCTGGTGACAATGATCATACAGGGCTCGTTAATTACCTGCTTGGACCAGGTGTGTTGGGTGAGATGAAAGGCAAGTCAAACAGGCTTGGGAACCACCGGTCTAACTGCCTGAAGGTCACCACACAACTGAAGAGCCCTTAAGCAAGAAACCTAACCCACAATGTCTCCCATGGTACTGTGAATAGGGCAGCCCACCAGTGCTTAATTTGTGCTGGATCTTGACGGAACAAGATCCGGCACCTCTCATATTTCAGGTACCTGTGTTCTAGAACTTATTTATGTGGATCCACCACCTCTTTGACATCTTTTTATTTTTAGGACACCTATTCGTCCAGTGGCATCTCTGAGATGTTATGTTTGCAGCTCCTTACTGCAATCATTAAAGCTAGGATTATTTTATTGTATAGAATTCTACTATGTTAGATGGACACTTGAAGCACTGTTGTGTCTATGTGTTCCAGGACCTTTTCCTTCCCTGCCTCTTGCTGGATCACCCCACCTTGTGTGTTCCATTACCTGATGTTTTAAAAATTAAGCACTGCAGCCCACCACTCTGGGCAAGTGTGTTCTCGGGCTATCAGTGGAACAACTCCTCACCACCACAACACACCCTAGCCCCCCTCGCCCATGCCCATTGCAAGTAAGTCAATTTTGTCCCGCTTTGCCTTTATTAGGAGAGTGAATTTGCTACCTGTAATTGGTGGTGGAACAACTGTCCAAACTGTGTTGAATATGAGTACCTCCCCCAAACTAGCCCAGGATTGGTCTAGGGTGTGGACTGAGGAATGCTGGTATACTGTATGCTATATAGGGTGCGGATTGAGGTATACTGTAAGTTTGTACACTCAGCTGCTGTGAATGCTGGGTATTTCGGTTTGACTCACCAACTGTTGGTTGGTTGTCAGGACAGAGCAAGAACAACATCTTGGCCTATGTTGTGGCCTGAAGGCATCTGGTCTTGTGACTGGAAGGTCGCCGGTTCGATCTCCAGGACCAGCTGGACACGACTGAAGTGCCCTTGAGCAAGGCACCTAACCTCCAAATGCTCCCTGGGTGCCGTGGATAAGGCTGCCCATCTCTCCGGGCACGTGTGCTCCCTGCCCCTTGGTGTATATGTTCACTATTGTGTGTGTGTATGTAGGGGTTAAATTCGAAGGTCAAATTATTTGTTCTTAATTGTTCGAGGTTTCAGTTATGAAGGATATCTGATACTGGAAGGGATTATATTGTGAATTTACTAAAACTTTAAAGCTGTTGCACCACCTTTGTTTCAGATAATCAATTCTCTGCAATTCTTATTTCCATTTAGTTTTGATGAATGCAAGCATTGTATTTTTTTTTCTTTTGAAATAAATGGTTCAGTGTTTGGATAACATCTTTCTGTGGATTATTTTGGACGTAGATAGTCAGACGTATTTGCTCAGCCACCGTAGTGGTTATCAGCAGGACAGGAAATACTACACAGGGATTCCTGACTGTTCTAACATGTAGTTGGAAATTAGGAAGGAAATAGTATGTATTTGGGCAGGTGTAGCTCAGACAGTACAGTTTTCATCAGAGTACTTGTGAGTTTTCATGGTCGAAAATGTTTACAATCATTGACTTTATAATATGAAATTGACCTGGCGAGTACAGAGAGGTCTATTCAGTAGTAGCTTTATCATATTAGCAGTGTTGGTGTTGATTAATCTGTTGGTTTTCTCTGTCTTTTGTTGGTTAATCTCTTGGTTTTCTTCATCCTTCGTTGGTGTTAGTTAATCTGATGGTTTTCTTTATCCTTTGTTGATGTTGGATAATCTGTTGGTTTTCTTCATCCTTTTTTTGGTGTTGGTTAATCTGTTGGTCTTCTTCATCCTCTGTTGGTTTTAGTTAATCTGTTGGTTTTCTTCATCCTTTGTTGTTGTTGGATAATCTGTTGGTTTTCTTTATCCTTTTTTTGGTGTTGGTTAATCTGTTGGTCTTCTTCATCCTTTGTTGGTGTTGGTTAATCTGTTGGTTTTCTTCTGCCTTTGTTGATGTTGATTATTCTGTTGGTTTTCTTTGTCCATTGTTGATGTTGTTTAATCTGTTGGTTTTCTTTGTCCTTTGTTGGTGTTGTTTAATCTGTTGATTTTCTTCGTCCTTTGTTGTTGGTTAATCTGTCATTTTTTTCATCCCTTGTTGTTGTTGGTTAATCTGTTGTTTTTTTGTTGTCCATTGTTGATGTTGGTTAATCTGTTGGTTTTCTTTGTCCATTGTTGATGTTGGTTAATCTGTTGGTTTTCTTTGTCCATTGTTGTTGTTGGTTAATCTGTTGGTTTTCTTTGTCATTTGTTGGTGTTGGTTAATCTGTTATTTTCTTCGTCCTTTGTTGGTGTTGATTAATCTGTTGGTTTTCTTCATCCATTGTTGGTGTTGGTTAATCTGTTGGTTTTCTTCATCCTTTGTTGGTGTTGGTTAATCTGTTGGTTTTCTTTGTCCTTTGTTGGTGTTGTTTAATCTGTTGGTTTTCTTTGTCATTTGTTGGTGTTGGTTAATCTGTTATTTTCTTCGTCCTTTGTTGGTGTTGATTAATCTGTTGGTTTTCTTCATCCATTGTTGGTGTTGGTTAATCTGTTGGTTTTCTTCATCCTTTGTTGGTGTTGGTTAATCTGTTGGTTTTCTTTGTCCTTTGTTGGTGTTGTTTAATCTGTTGGTTTTCTTTGTCCATTGTTGATGTTGGTTAATCTGTTGGTTTTCTTTGTCCTTTGTTGATGTTGTTTAATCTGTTGGTTTTCTTTGTCCATTGTTGATGTTTGTTAATCTGTTGGTTTTCTTTGTCCTTTGTTGGTGTTGTTTAATCTGTTGGTTTTCTTTGTCCATTGTTGATGTTGGTTAATCTGTTGGTTTTCTTTGTCCTTTGTTGATGTTGTTTAATCTGTTGGTTTTCTTTGTCCATTGTTGATGTTGATTAATCTGTTGATTTTCTTCATCCCTTGTTGTTGGTTAATCTGTCGTTTTTTTCATCCTTTGTTGTTGTTGGTTACTCTGTTAGTTTTCTTTCTCATTTGTTGGATAATCTGTTGGTTTTCTTTGTCATTTGTTGGTGTTGGTTAATCTGTTATTTTCTTTGTCCTTTGTTGGTGTTGTTTAATCTGTTGGTTTTCTTCATCCATTGTTGATGTTGGTTAATCTGTTGGTTTTCTTCATCCATTGTTGATGTTGGTTAATCTGTTGGTTTTCTTTGTCCATTGTTAATGTTGGTTAATCTGTTGGTTTTCTTTGTCCTTTGTTGATGTTGGTTAATCTGTTGGTTTTCTTTGTCCATTGTTGTTGTTGGTTAATCTGTTGGTTTTCTTTGTCCTTTGTTGGTGTTTAATCTGTTGGTTTTCTTTGTCCATTGTTGATGTTGGTTAATCTGCTAATTTTCTTCGTCCTTTGTTGTTGGTTAATCTGTCGTTTTTTTTCATCTTTTTTTGTTGTTAGTTACTCTGTTAGTTTTCTTCTCATTTGTTGGTTAATCTGTTGTTTTTTTTTGTCATTTGTTGATGTTGGTTAATCTGTTTTTTTTTCCGTCCTTTGTTGATGTTGGTTAATTCTGTTGATTTTCTTCGTCCCTTGTTGTTGGTTAATCTGTTGATTTTCTTTGCCCTGAAGTTACACTTGCTACAAGAAGGATTAACTAAAGTAAAAATCTTCAAAGGAGTAAGAAAAATTATTTAAATGTGAACTTTTATGTAAAAGTTTTACTGATATCTGTGCCATTTCCCTGCATAAACTGCTTGAACAGAATTGCATCTATGTCTAACGCACTTCAGCACTTTAGCGCAATCAGCAAACATCATTTTTTATAATGTAGGTGTTTTTTACAATATTTTTTTCAATTGTTCGAATCACCTGCTGTGAATACAATGCTGTAGCTTGGCAAGCAATCCACCAGTAATATAACTAGTCAACTACCCCCATTGTACGACTTTTCCTACCACATGAAAAGTGAAGGGAGAGCGTGAGCCAGCCAACCACCATTACAATGTTATTGTTAGTTACAGCGCATCTCATCCGCCCAGCATGACTCAAGCTTTCCAGAATCTATCTGGTGCCGTAATTGCCCCCTGTCAAATTTCCGCTGCACCACCCGCGGACACGGCTTCTCAAATTGGACAAGGTGTGGGATCTGAGCACATGAAGATGTGGACGAAGGAGGAGGAGGTGGCAACAACGTGGGATTCAGAGATGAAATATCAACGTCCGGCAAGGTCAAAGTGGCCGGGGCCCCATCTGTCAGCCAAGGCTTCGGCGTCACTGTAGCACCGGCTCCTTCACAGCGAGCCCGAGGGCCGCAAATGAAGCACCATCAATCTTTCTCTCCAGCGCTCTGGCCATTCTGGCTGCTGGTGAGTCGAGAGGTAGAGACAAAATGGAAACAGCGGCCTTTCCACCTGTGGCTAAGATCATCCGCAAGAGTTATAGAGACAGGAGAGCTCGTTCCAATCTGAGCCGAGAAGGAAAAGCATCAAATATTGATAGTACATGGAGCAGTGATTAAGCTCTGATAGCGGTGGGTCATGATACCCTCGGAATTAAAGATTGCGGAATGTGTTATTTGGAAGTTTGGAAATGAAGAAATAACACAAGACGAGGGAAATAGAAACAGCTCGGGCAATAACCTTTTTTTTATTACTGCTATTTATCAGGCGAGGCATGGGATGCCTTCTTTCTTTCAAGACACGCTCACAGCACCTCAAACTGCCTCAGCCTTTGAAGCTGACATCCCAGTTCACGGGGCTGGATTTATTAGAATATAAATGCATACCAGACTGATATTTATTAGCACACTCACAGGTACTGAGAAGACTTCTTTTGAGTTGCAGCCGCATATGGCTGATTAACATGACATGTAATTGCGTCCAAATCCATTACTCTCTCAAAAAATAATTAAAACAAAAAACATATAACATTATACAACAATACCTCTTTTATGTGAAGCAGACTTCAGTGCCTCCATATAAAATTAATTTTCATTTCTTTTTGCCTTCCAAAGTTTAAAAACGTCAGGTGGAACATCACAGTCCAACCCTATATGTTGACTGTTCTATAAAAATCTATAATTATATGAATATGAAGCCTGTAGCAAAGTAAGGCAACTACTCAACTTTCTAAACAACCTTTGTATGTAAATTCTTACAGCATAACACAAACAAAGTTTTTTGGTGACCTTTATGGTGAAAGGCCAAGGTCAGTAGCTCAGTGGTTTATCATGTCAGGTGGTATAACCTATAAGTAAAACAAATGCTGTGCTATATAAATGCATCTAGTAGACAATATATAGTATGCATAGTACTTTATAATGCCTGGCATGTGCCTATATAATTGATTATAAGTAGATATAATTAAATCCATGACACTTTATAAAGAAAGAAAATACGATGTTAGTAGAGCTGGGCGATATGGGAAAAAATCTTATCATGATAATTTGTTTAGTTTCAGTCAATGTCGATATGGATCACGATATAAATAAAATCACTATTGCCTTTTTACTTTAAGTGAGAAGTGAAGGGATCAAAATTTCAGAAGGTAGACAAATGTACTACAGAACATTACACAACTGTATTTCAAATAAATTAAACACACACACACACACACACACACACAGACATATATATATATATATATATATATATATATATATATATATATATATATATATATATATATATACATTCAAACATGTCTTCAGATTCTGTCAAATTCTGATGTTTCTGCCCATTCCTTCACTGTTAAAAAACCTTAAGAGAACGGGGCTAGCCAAAACCGAGAGACTTTGTAAATCAAGCATAGAAGCTGCTGGTGTTCTGTAAAACAGACTGGCTGCCTTGAAGTCATATGAATTGTATGAAAGTTGAAATAACATATATTTAGAGTGCACATATTAAACATTGGTATGTTTTTGAGGCTTCTGTGTCATCATCTGCTAACTATATGTTTTTTGCTCTAATGCATACCTATTATTGTAGCATTAAGCAGAGACTCAGAGCATTGATTCATAGACTTACAATTACAATATATTACAATATCAAATGTGTCTCTGTCATTTTCAAACACACCATTGTATAGTTTAATGAAACCCCGTCAGGCTGCGTCTACAGTGCAGTGACAATAAATAGATAAACAATAGCGCAAAGGCAATACACAAGAACACAAAGACCATGATTGCATAGACATTGAATACAGAATATGTGCAAGCAGAGTAACTGCAGGTCAGAAGGTAGAGGTAGAATCTGAAGTGTAAAATATAGTTATGGGTAAATATGTGTTTGAACAAATTACAGCGTATTGTATATTTAATTGGAAGTGTACAGTATGTCGATGAGGAGTGTAAATTAGAGTTTGTACACAGCATTGCAGGTTATATTCACAAAGTACAGGTAGGAGAGCATTAGCAGCTTAAGAATAGAGAATTACAGCTAAAGTGCACTGTATGTTAGTCCCATGATCTAACAGAGCTTAGAGTGCAGTTGTGCTGGGTCAGTGTGTAGCATGCTGGGTGTTATGGTTGGTGTTGCTGGTGTGACCAGTGTAACAGCTCACAGGTAAAAAAATTATAAAATGTATAAACTGAATTTAGAGATTTGTTCCTAAAACATGTCTAAACATCATACAAAAGAAATAGTTGCTGAAAACAAAACTGTGCAAAGGTTTTAGGCACTTGTGGACATCACCATATTTAAAATCTATTTATCCTGACACAAGGTTTTAATTTGCTGAACAAAAAACTTTTAAATATTCAAATAGTTTTAATATAGTAAGTAGTCACTGTGTTTATCAAGATTGATGCTGAAGTAACTGAATAAATTCATACAATGTCTGGAGGGTCCAGGAGAAGATATGATCTACTTCTTTCAGAATAAGATATTTATACTCATTTGTATTGTATTTATGTTTATTTCAGTTATATATCAGTTCTAATGATATATGGAGTTCATATTGGGGAAATACACTTATTACTAAGATAAAGGCTTTTGCGGACCACTTAAGGTAGGGCAAGGAAGTTCTGATGGCTTCAGCTGCTGAGATTTGAAGTAAAGAGTGAGTAAGAGGGAAGAGAGAATTCTTCATGAGGAAATGAGAGCAGAGGGATGGGTTATATAGGGCATGTAATGAGTGGAGGAGGAGTTTGGGAGTGGTCCTTCTCCCAAATGTTTGTTATTTCATAACTTAATTACAGCATTTTTGTCTTCTGGATTTTTTGAGCAGGCCTAAAATCACGGCTCAGTGGAGCCATACTTAGCATCACTATAACACATTATAACATCAGTTAGGTCAGCGCCCGGCAGCTACATTTCAAACTATGAGCCCCTGAGCTCCCATTAGCGCTCAACGGCTTCACTTTAGGCTAGGCTAAAAGGTGCTTTCATCTTGCGGTATGTTGAGGTAAGTGTGTTCTGTCAGAGAGATACGACCGCTTAGGGAACAGGGCTAACGGGTTACTATTTCTTTCATAGCTGATGCTAGCTATACCTTACATAGGAGAATAAATGACCATTCCATTGCAGATTAAGAGGAATGAGGTTGATTCCTGGGTCAGTCCATGTCCTTTGGATCCGAATTGGTTTGTGGCTCATGTTCAATCAAGCTGTAGACTGAGCGTCAATTTTTTCAGGTTATTGTGATATTGGAGGTTTGACTTTTGATAGAGGCTGCATGGTTACAGTGGACACACCTCTAGCAATTCAGAGCAGAGAATACTGCTTACATGAGTTGTAACACTGAATTGAATTGAATTTCTTCAGATCAGTGCATAATGGCATAATGTGTTGCTTTTTGAGATTTTTTAGCCTACTTCATGTTGCCAGACAGGTTCTATTTAAGTGATTTCTTGATTCTACAGGTCTGGCAGTCAGGGTGTGGTTAGTGAAATTGTACTCAGCTTTCCAAAAATTACAACAATTAAAAACAGTTAATTAATGGGGAGGCAATTAATTTTTTTTCCACATAGGGCAAGTTTGTTTGTGATAACTTTTTAATAAATGAAATCATCATTTGCTTTATGTATTTACTCATGTTATCTTTGTCCGATATTGAAATGTATTTGATAATCTAAAGGATTTAAGTGTGACAAATGTAAATCTGGAAATCTGCAAATACTTTTCACAGCACTGTGTAAATATATATATAAGGAAAGTGTTGTGACTTCATATTTTTAAACTCCTGTAAAGCTGCTTTGTGACAAGATATATATATATATATATATATTACACATTATATACACATACTATCAGTCAAATGTTTAAGAACACTACCAGCCAATTTTTGTTGCTGGAATTGTACAGGTAATAATAACAATGATAATACAGTAAAGAGATATTTCAGGCATACATTTATGTCATACAGCCTAACAGAAATAAATAAGGTGGAACTCACATTTTTTTTTCATCTTACCCTTCAGTGCTTCTGTGAAGACCCAGTAGGAACCGTGTTCATTCATAACATTCAATCGCTGACGGTTTCCTTTTTAACATTCATGTTCTATTGAGTTGAGACATAAGGGGGATGCCCGGTAAACAGGGGTCTGGGAATCCTTTTAAAACAGCTCTTTAATCATTCCACCGACCTCAAGCCTATAGCAGAGCCTGAGCGGGGAGGGCAAAGTTCCAGCGCATTACAGCGCAAAGCTTCCTAACAAAGTGCCTTAGCATCACGAGGGCCAAAGCAAAGTGGATTCTGCAGCTCGGAGGCCAAAGAGTCATGGGGAAGCCACCGAATGAAAGACAGTGAGCGCAATATCCAAACCACAGGCCCTGAGAGAGAGGGAGAGAGAGAGAGAGAGAGAGAGAGAGAGAGAGAGAGAAGGGGGGGTAATCAGGCGAGAGAATGCAGTGCATTGGCTGGCCGGCGCTCTGACTTCATGCGGCGACACATTAACCGCTGTTTTGACACAGTGTGATTGCTTGGTTCAACTTTGATCTGCGCTATTCAGTAATAAATGTCACCAAGCTTGGTGTAGCAAACTTTTGTGAATAGCATGAAAGGAACTGCATCCAATGCCACATGCCCTGGTTGCACCACAAATCAAATGTTACTTATTGGAACTAACTGGAAAACGTCATCAAACTGCAATAGCCGTATATCCTTTTTTACTTCGGACGAGGGGAAATGTTGGTAATGTTTGTTTGTTCTGTTTATTATTATTGGCCTCATCCAGGACTGAACTTGGACAAAAAAATCGGCCCTGGCAATAAGTGGAGCACAGCTGACCAGTAATTTATGTATGTGTTCTAAAATAGACACTTGCTGCTCATTCAACACTCCTCAGCCTTGACTGTTTGCTATTTTATTAGAAGAAGGTGTCGTATGTGGCTGCTAGAATTTGGGATATATGCAAATACCAATAAATACTGATACTAATCAATGGCCATTGCTTATCATTCTCATGTAATAGAGCTAACGATACCTCCATCAACTCAAAGTCCCTGTGTTGTCCTAACATTACTCCCTGCTTATGTACTACACTCTCCCGCTCACTCTGTCCCTCAGGTTCTTTGTCAAAAGCCTGCTCCTCCGCCTGCCTGCTGCTGCTGTCTTCACCTACAACCTGCTGTTGCTGGAGCTCTGATGTCACAGAAGACGTGGAGGCTACGGCAGTGAACATGTCTGTGATCTTAACACATTTTGCAGCATCTACAGTTACACTCTTCATATATAGTAGCATTCTTCATCTACAGTGACACTCTTCATCTACAGTGACACTCTTCAATCTCTTCACACGTAACTTCTCCACACCCCCTTTCTGCGGCTTCGGTTTCTCCATGTTGCCTTTAACACACACACGCAACACTGAAACTCAGAGAAAGGGTGGGGCCCATTTCGTCCTATATCCTGATTGGTTCAGTCCACTGTCTGTATTGAAGTTGGGCCAAGGGCGCCGGCCCCTCTAAATTGGGGGCCAGTCTCTTTAAAAAAAAAGAGAATAAAAAAAATTCAACAGCATCTGATTTTGAGGACTGTCGGCCCACCGGGCAAATGCCCCGTACGCCAGATTACCAATCCAGGCCTGACCTCATCTGCCTTAGTTGATGATCACTGAGCACTTACGCTTTTGAAAGACTTACAAAGCCACCAATGAGAGTCTGCTCACAGAAATGAGAGCTCCAAGTCTTAACAATCAACAGAAACGCAGCATGAAGGTATTCGTAATTGTCTGATTGTTCACTTCCACTTGCAGGAAAGGACCAGAAAGGATTGTAGCGTGAGTAGTGCAGGTTTGTTGGCCCCATAAATGCATATTCATTACAAAAAAAAACAGCAAACAATGAGAATGGAGTTGTTCATCAAATAGAGCCAAGCTGAGAAGCTCTTTAATGAATATTAAAAAAGCTCTCTTAGCAAAGTCATTAATTACACGTGTGATTCCAAACCATGAAGACGTTTAGTGAAGTTTCGCCAACGTTCTCTGAGCACCCCGAGGCTGGAAAGAACAAAGTAGAAGGGAATTAATGATCATATGACTCAGTGATCCTAATTTTGTGATATGTTAGTTCTTGCAGTTGAATTAATCTTAATTATAAGATTAGTCCATTTGCTAATGAATTAATTAGGTTATAGCTTTTTTTCCCCAGTCGCAGTTGTTTCAGTTTTCTATGAATAATTATACACGATTGCTTGCTCCTCTAAAGATCATGTGCTCCAGAAGCTCATTTTCAGCATTGGAAAACACACTGACAAAGCTTAGCTCTGAGGGATCAGTTTAAGCAGCATTATTGTGATATGGCAGAAGCACAATAAGCCACTAAATCTTGTATGAAAATACGTTTGGGTACAAGATTAAAGGTTGTTTTTAGAGTCAGTAAGGAAGTGTGTTGCCTGTGAAAATACTGCTGTGGAAATCAGAGCGAATGAGATGTTGATGTTTGTATACAAGTCATACATTCTGGTATTTTTGTACAGTAGTTAATAATAATATTGCAGAAACACTGAGATTTACTAGGTATGGGACTTTGAAATGGGGTTGAAAAATGGCCAGATGTGGTTTCACATGTCCATTGACATCCTATGAATTGGCCTGAGGTTGAAACAAGTTTTCCCCTTTGAATAGTTTGATGAGATCTGCTCTGATTGGCTGGTTACAACAGTGGTTGAGGTTCCTGGTATGTCAGTTCCAAATGCTGAACCTTATTTTTTTAACTATGCTGACATATACACAATTTTATTCTGATGAATAACAATAAATTGACTGAAAATACAATGAACAGTGGTTGTAAATATACAACATGCATGAACACTGTTTGAACAGTGTGAGGAACCAGAATGACGCAGAAGCTTGCAAAAGGGAAATAAGTCCAGAGGGAAAACAGAGTTGAAAACCAGAAAAACCAATAACAATATATATATAATCCGCTCAGTCGTTTAAAGTACTAACAAAACCTGGCAAAGTATATGAGTAAAACCCCAGGCTTTATTACAAACAGATCTTCCTCTAACAGGTGAAGCTATTCAGGTGACTGAGAATGGTGATTGGTGCAGAAAGGAGAGTGATCCCCCTGGGCATTCTGGGAACTGGAGTCCCCAAAGGCCTCTGAGCCTACGGGATGCGTAACAAACACCTAAGGAAGACTGATAAACTGTGTGTCCAGAAGTTTCCAGTACAAAAGTATTCTCCTAATTAGTTTATTCAGCTACTATATATGATGCATCTACTGTTGACATCTACTGTGTACACACGACCTACATAGAAAAGCAATGGCAATATAATGGGTGCTCTGGAGCACCTACACATGAGCCTAGGGTCACCATGCCCAATGCCGAGCTCTAAATGTCTACCTGATGAGATGCTTATTTCTGTTTCTTATCTATGTTGAATACTGTATATATTACTAGTTAAATCTCTTTCTTAATTTAAATTGTTCTTGTTGTATTATTGCTTTGCTGTCTGGTGTTGACCAAAACTGGATAGGTTCCCTATTTCAAGTCTTGTTTCTTGCTCTGTGGGAGTTTTTCCTTCTTGCTGCTGCTCCTGGTTTACTCAACTGGAGAAAAGACCCAGATTTTCTGTAAAGCTGCTTTTATGACAACTCTTGTTGTGAAAAGCACTTCAAATAAATCTAGACTTGACTTGGCTAGAGGGCTATAAAGCCCTGGGCTGTGGAGCAGTGGAACTGAATTCTACTTACAGCATGACAATCAACATCTAAACAATTACCAAAATATAGTTTAGATAAGAAGATGATTATTAAAGGCAGCCATTGGTCTTTAATGATAAACATTTTGAGGGTAATTCACAGAATAGTTCCAGTAGCTGCTCCGTTTAGGCTACAAACACCTCAGCTAGCTACATTAGTCATGAAAAATGAATGGTTGTTCAAAGGTGTATATTGTATAACTTACTGTGCCAGTTGCCCAACCCGGCTGCGAGAGAGGGCAGGATGGTAGTGCTCGAGCCTTGTACACTGATGAAAGCCATGATTGACAACAGGAGCAGAATGTCATCTCCAAGAGATGGGTGGGAATATAATGAAAGCCATGAAAGGCATAAAGACAGGCCTTAGCGAAGAAGTTCCTAGACTTTGCCTGATGTTCAATACCAGTGGACACCCTGCAGAGTTGGGGGCAGTGATGGGGAGCAGCAAACTCTCCTTCCCCTCAGCTCAGGTGCATGTGTTACCTTATGATGAGAGCCAGCTGATCCTGGTTAAGCTCTAGCAGCATAGGAACCTTCAAAAGAGCAAAGGGGTAAGAGAGTTCGCTGCTTTGTCTCCCCATCAACACCCCCACTCTCCAGCTCAGCCACTAGGATTAAACTTCAGAAATCGTCTAGTGGCCCTTTTATACTCACTTATACTCATTAGTAGAATGTTTTTCAGCTGTGCATCACAATTGAGCAAGAGTGTCCTAGCAACGTATTTGTGTGCCACATTTCTTTTTTTTCTCTCAAAACATTTAAAGTAGGTCTAACTTTCTGCTTCCAGCACTTCGGGATTAGGCTCTGCAGGATCCTAAAAGAAATACACTGTTCTGCGCTCTGTATTCTCTAAATGTACTTTCAGCTATGGAGCTTCTTTACAAGTACTATGTTGGACCGGTGAAAAGCCTGAGCTGAGCGCACACTTAGGAGTTAGTTGGGGATTGAATGACTTATAGGAGATGCTTTGCAATCCTATTAGGGGGAACGGTATTATATGCAAGAACTGCGGCACAGAAATCCGTATGTGAACTAGACTCGTCAGTGGTTTTATATTGTCAGCGCCTAGATTCCTGCTTCTAAAACTCTCAACCTAGTTTAATTTACCAGGCCCGTTCCTCTGACAGAGCTTAAGCCTGTCCTGAGCCCTGAAGGACTGACTCAGGATTAGCAGCTCTTGCTGAATTGGAATCAAGGCCTAAAAAGGGAAAACAAAATTACAGGCGAACACTTTAAATACAGCTACGAATATGATTGTCATGTATCTGTGGCTGGACCAGAGAGTCCATTTAGCTTCCTTTACTGAGGTAGCTGGCATCTCTGCTAGAGCGCTTCTGTGATTCATTACTTGCTAGAAGCTTTCACCATTGTATTAGTGAAAGTGCAGTCGCTCCTCCAGTTCAAATCTCTGTCTGTCTCTGAGTTATTACAAGCTTGAGTGATCCCGCTGTGTCAGGGGGTCTTTTAGAGTAGATTCGCTCATTCACTGCAGATGGTATAGGGAAGAAGCTGAGGAGCAGTATGATCTTACAAAGAGCCCCCCCACCCACCCTTTCTTACCATAGGCTTTGCTAACACAGTCTGACCTAGAAGTGGAAACTGCTACTTGAACAACAGGAACAGGAACTTGGGGCGAAGGCCAATCTGAATTGGTAAAACATTTGGACAACCACAGTTTAGAACAGGCTTAGATCATATACAACACAGTACAGAAGTCAGAGAGCACGGTATATTTAATTTCCAGTCAAAATAGCATTTCTAAATTGCAAAAATGATTTAAAAGCATGGGTAAAAATGGGACTCCTAACAATCGTGCAAGACCTGGTAGCCCAATGATCCCCATCAGATTAAAGCTTTCATCTTTGATAGAAAACTAAGCTCTAGTTTTTATCAGATCTGAAAAAAATCTATAGCCGTTCCAGTCAACATGTCTATGTGGGCCCCATATGGATTTTATTTGGGCTATATGTGGGTTTGTGAGCTTTGTAATGGGCTTTTTGATTGGTGATACATGGAACCCAGTTGGGCTAGAGTCATGGGTTCTGACTGGGTCAGTCTGGGGTCCCCAGTTAGACCACAGTTGTAGGCTCCAGTTATGCTACTGCTGAAGGCCCAGATGGCTTACTCTTATGTCACCCAGTTAAGCTTCAAGTGTGGGCCCCAATTAAGGTATGGTTTGGACATCATTTAGGTCATTGTGGTGGGGCCCAGTTAAGCTACAATTGTGGTCCACATGGACAAACACACACAGGGCCCACATATGGAAACCAATGGGCAGATCTTTGTGAGACGCAGCCCATGTGAGACTTTTGCCCATGTAGTCACATGGACATGTTGGCTGAGTTCCTTAAGGAGACCACTCAACATTATGAACCTGGAAGGATGTGTAGCTGTCAAGAAGCTCCTTACTGAGAGTCCAGCCCTTAACATCACTGATCATGTATGGGATTATATGGATCATTGGAGCCAACTTCTATGACTGAACTTGCAGAAAAGCAGCATTATGCAATAACTGATATATTTTGCTCTCGGGCTCCCCTTACAGTTGCTGAGTATAATTTATGTTTGTTCCACTGTCATAAATACAGATCGCGCTTTGGGTCCACCTCAAATACATGTGCATTTCTTGACGAGCTGAGGGACACACACACTCACACATCCTACACTTGCAATTTTGGTCATATAACAGATAGCGTGAATGTGCTCAGTAGTGTATGCAAGCATGACACAAAAGGGAATGGGCTCCTGCAGTGGAGTCGGAATTCAGTGCGCTGTCTGCAGTCAGTAAAGCACAGGGCAGTTACCATTGTAAAAGAAGTGTGACAGATATGACTCTGATAAGGATACAGCCTTCATCTTAACCTTCAATAAGTAACATTGGTAGAGCTGCTTCTCTGTTAGCCGTAAGACTATCTTGCTTCCTTTTATCTCTTGCCATTGAACAAAAGCCAGTATGAGATTTAGCCCAGTCTTGTTCAGTCCTTCTTGCTTCCTCTGACAACCTTTTTCTTCGTAGTCTCTGCCATGATGTCCATGCTGGGAATACTGACTTAGCTTCTTCTTCTGGCTAGATGAAGACCCATAGTTGTTAGTGTGTACTGCCATAAAGCATTAGTCCACATGACTCCAAAATTACATAGCATTGATTTTAACAAGGTTCCACTGAACCTGAGAGCCCCTGCATGTATGAACGTAGAATCATGTTTGAGGGCCATTTTTATCGCCTTTCCCTGGAAGTCAGAAGAGTAAAGTAAAGAGTAAAGTCAGTAATTAAGTATGCCCATGGTATCCTGTATTTCTCAACCCTCAGAATAAATCAGTAGGTTCTGGAGGAATAGACAACAGGGCATGGCTTGGAGAAGCTGGAGTAGGCGCTGAATCAATCCCTTGGAGTTAATTATGTTGTCCATCTTAAACAGTCCTGTTGCAGTAGAATAAATGTCCCACACACAGGATAAGAGAGCCACTGCTTTCTTTCTTTTTACAGTTGGAAAACAGAAGAAAACGTATGTGACAGTAACATGTTTTTAATTAACAACATAAATGTAAAGAGTTGTTTTGTATTTTTATATATTCATATTTTGTATTAGTTTTTTTTGTATTGCACAAAACAATCAGAATCAGATCAGAATCGTACTTTATTGGGCAAGTATGCTCACACATACAAGGAAGTTGTATTTGGTTACAGTAGCTCACAGTCCACGATAACTGACATTACAGAATTAACAAACACACCCAACCTAGTCATCCTCCTACACACACTCACACACACGTACACACACAGTGACGTACACGCACAGACACATCTGTAAACTTGTTGTATATTTAAAGTAAAGTTCTAGGTGCAGCAGTAAAGGACAGTGTAGACTGAATTAAATAGATATTAATATGGAGAACAGAGGAGTCACCGGTAGAGACGGTGGTACAGAGTGTTCTGATAAACTCTATCAGATAAATAAAAGTGCAGTACAGAGAAAGAAGAGTGAGAGAACATCTGGACATGGATGTATGTATGTAGTAGACTGTACAGAGAAAGAAGAGTGAGAGAACATCTGGATATGGATGTATGTATGTAGTAGACTGTACAGAGAAAGAAGAGTGAGAGAACATCTGGATATGGATGTATCTATGTAGTAGACTGTACAGAGAAAGAAGAGTGAGAGAACATCTGGATATGGATGTATGTAGTAGACTGTATTCAGAATGTAGTATTTTAATGTTCAGCTGTTCATGTGTGTGATGGCATTTGGGAAGAAAATAATACCTTTTCATGGCAACTTCTAAGGTTTAATGTCGAGTTTTCTACATTTTGATATGAAATAAGTTCTAAATATGTCTCTATATGCATATGCAGGGGTCCCGCCGCACGGCAAGTCTGGAGTGGCAAGGAGCTTTCAGACATAAGTACAGATAAGTCTGCTGAACTTTGTTTGGCCTTCTTAATTCTTCTCTGTTGAACATCAGCGAGAAGACTCAGACACAGATGAAACATGGCCAAGTCGGAGGCAGAAAGGCTATTACAGCAAAAGTGTTTCCACAGTGATGACTCCATTGTGTAAGAAAAAAGAAAAACTTTGCCAAAAAAGAACTTCTTAAAAACTTCTCAAAGACTTTCCACCTCTTTACTCACTGCTTTTGATGCGGAACTTGAGGTGTAATCTGGCCGAGTACAACCATAACCCAACATGTACACGTAGGCCATTCATGAGGCAGCCTGAACTTGTTTCAGAAACATCACAAAATATTAATATTTGATTGGTTCCTTAGTTCAATGTCGTGTAGCCTGTAACCTGGACGTTGTTTGCCATTGTATGGATGTATCAACTTGGTGAAATCCAGACATTCAGGTTTTCTAGTTAGAGCTCCCCCTTTCTGGGAGCTGGGTGTCCTTCAAGACACATGAAGTACCACCACATCAAACTAAACAACTCAGCACGCTTGGAGAAGAACACTAAAAGCCAATTCTGTTATATCAGCTCCAAATTCCTGTGCTGACTGTAAGTGATAGGGGGCAGTGAAGGCCATCCAAGTTGATTATCTTTGGCTTTGGCCTCTAGCTCTGGCATCTTCAGGGATCGACACTATGATCTCTGAATGAGATCTGGATAGGATCCATTTGGAAGGTAAGGTTGAAAGGTTCCATTGTAAGTAAGACTTATTAATAAAGTCACTGTGGCAGTGGTTAGCAGTGTAGATAAGAGCAAGGTTCCAGAGCAAGGATACTAAGGTTGATGGTTTAGAGGTGACCCATATGATTACCTCCCAGGGTGAGGTGATCAGGGGCAACTTCATGATAAAAAAAAACTCAGGGGAGGAACATGGACATGTGGTGATGGAAAGAGTTCCATGGCTGGTCTGTCTGTGTCTCTGGTCAGCCCGAGTGGCTCAGCCATTCCCCAGGCCAGCACTACAGGAGGTACACCCTGTGCTGTTACTGGTGTTCTTTATATTGTAGCACATGTAAGAAACCTCTGGTCCATGTTCTCAATCTTATGTGAATCATTAGTAGTTAGCAAAGGTTTATTAGTGCCTTATTGTGTATTGGCAGATGCAACAAGTCAGCAGCAAGTGATGAACATGCACAGTTTGTGATGCTGGGCTCTTTAGAAGGAATATTACATATTTTACTTAAGTATTAATAATAATGAATTAAGTAATTAGGTGAAATGATCTCACTATATTGGCAAACAATTAGGTTTTATTTAAGAAATCAGCCTGAAATTAGCAAAAATGTCTGCCTTATATAGTGAGATAATTAAAAAAAGAAGTAAAGTAGTGAGTATATATCAAGAGAAGTAATTAGTCATTTGTAATGGATCATTTTCTTAAGTAATTATCCAAACACTGGCGCTGTCTGTGTTAACTTTAATGTTAGCATGAAGCTGATACACTGCAACAATGGGAAAGCAGCTTTCATGACAATCTATTTGTTTTCCTCACTATTCTTTCCTTTCTTTGCTGCTTTTTTTAGAACTTCATTTGATTTTTGCTTGATGTCATCCTGCCACAACATGAAATGGTCCATCATAACCATAACAAAGGAGCACTGCATTGAAATATTGGGACTAAATCTGCAAATTGCAGTTATTTATAAAATGTACATGTTTTGGAATAGGTTATTTGACCTTATTTGGCCAGAATATGTGATTTTCATGGGGTCCTTTTTTCTGAAGACTTAGAAGTATTAGAAGTTCTCCTCAACCAACTCTTACCTCCAACTAGGACTGCTAATCTGATCACACTGATAATTTCCCAGTGGGCCAGATTAATTAAACAAAACCAAACCTACCTGTGTACAGGTACACTGTAACACTACCTTCACCTACCTGTGTACATGTAAACTATAACACTACTTTCACCTACCTGTGTTCAGGTAAACTGTAACACTACCTTCACCTACCTGTGTACAGGTAAACTGTAACACTACCTTCACCTACCTGTGTACATGTAAACTGTAACACTACCTTCACCTACCTGTGTACAGGTAAACTGTAACACTACCTTCACATACCTGTGTACAGGTAAACTGTAACACTACCTTCACCTACCTGTGTACAGGTAAACTGTAACACTACCTTCACCTACCTGTGTACATGTAAACTGTAACACTACCTTCACCTACCTGTGTACAGATAAACTGTAACACTACCTTCACCTACCTGTGTACAGGTAAACTGTAACACTACCTTCACCTACCTGTGTACATGTAAACTGTAACACTACCTTCACCTACCTGTGTACAGATAAACTGTAACACTACCTTCACCTACCTGTGTACAGGTAAACTGTAAGTTGCTCTGTATAAGAATGGCAGCCAAGTGCCATAAATGTAAACATAGACACTAGGCTGGCCCAATCTCACTTCTTATTAGACCCCATCGATTCCCCGCTGTCCTGTCTGTGTCTCATATCAGATAGTGTGACCCCTGGCAGGGGGGCACCCATTGTGCAGCAACAGAAGGTGGAAATAGGAGGAGAGCTGGCTGGTGGCCATTGACAGGCAAAAGAGAACAGAAGCAGGAGAATGTTAGTGCAGCTCAAGCAGTGAGAATAGAGTAGCTTCATGCTTAATACAGACTCGTAAGATGACATAATGATGATGATGATAATTAACTTACTGTCGATGATGATAAGAAAACAGTCATAACCCTACCATACAGCGAGTCCATCACCTACTGCTGGTGCTCACTTAAGCAGTCAATGTCAAATGTCTAATACCTGCTTTGACTGCTCACTACTTTATTAAGCTAAATCAAGATTGCTGCTGAAGGAACTGAATACATTCATACAATGTCTGGAGCGTCCAGGAGAAATCTGGAACTACACTTTGTTCTTCAACCTGGAGCTCAAGATATGATCTACTTCTTTCAGAATAAGATAGTTATGCTACTTTGCATTGCATTTATGTTCATACTGGTGAAAAAACACTTACTGCTAACATAGAGGCTTTAAAACAATGAGCTAGGATCATAATATTGTTACAATTATTAGGCTTATCGTTCCCTTTATATAGATGTGTGAGATGTTGTATAACATAGCCCATCGTACCCATCGCTCTACTGTGCTAACGCGTATGCCTGCTTTACCAATGGAAAAGTTCTAACAATGCAATGTTGCTGTTCTTCAGTTGTGTCACACTACACAGCCTGGTCATTGTTCCTGACCCCTATGTTTGGGTCTAGTGTTTGGTCTGGGTTTGGGGAAATAGTACAATAGGTATGCATATCCAAGGGGGTGGCAAGGATGGGGTACTGGTAAGTGGTGATTGGCCCAGTCCAGTACTGCATTAATCCATCAGGTTGAATAGCATTTTTCCGCCAGTGTTTTGTAAAGTTTGTTAGGATCGCTATGAAAGAACATGTTAGCAGGTGCAGCATGAATAGATCAGTTGTCTTGGCCTTGTATCATTTCTGTGAACATTGCTGATGGGGTTGAGACTTCTCTCCCTCTCTTTCTGGCTTTATTACAGTAAAGAAACAATGTGTAGTTTGTGCTTGCTAGGTAATTTAAATGCTAAGCACAACATCAGCCTACAGTGTCTTATGCCCTCAGGCGGTGTTGTAAGCGCTCTGAATTAGGGATTGAAGTGAGCCCACTTTGTAAATACTTCGAAAAGCACTAAAAAAAGAAAAACTGAAAAAGATTAGTGCTTGCAGATATCTATCTATCTATCTATCTATCTATCTATCTATCTATCTATCTATCTATCTATCTATCTATCTATCTACATACACACACACACACTGTTTTTGGTTTGGTGAGTGAGTGACTCATATGTGTCTGAGGGGTTGCTTCTGAATCGTCCAGGTACAGTGGAAGACGTGTTGCCCACGAGTCACGACTACATGTGACTCGCACCTTTGGAGGTCATGCTCAGAGAAATAATCTTCACTAACAACACTAGCAGACACGGACACCCCCAAAACAGCCTTCTTTTCAATATGGCCCCATATAAGCGGTGCAAAGCTAAGGACGACGCCGCCCTTTCTCAATCCCATACAACGATTTGGCACGCCGCATTGTTCGGTTCAGCAGCATGTGCCATTTAGCGCATTCTTTCGCGTCGATCTGGCTCGTAGCTGTTTTAATCTCGTGTCATATTAAAGGGAGATTTTCCTTCTAAAATTAAGCCGGGCCCCTCGCGGCTGCCTCACGTGAGGAGCAGCTGTTTTTTTTTTTTTTCGCCACTGGCTGTGCTCGTCTGTAAACAGCATGGCTCAGTGCAAATGTGCAGCATTCGCGAATGAAGCTTAGCAGCAGTGATATCATGCAGGCGAAGAGAAGGAGGGAGGGAGAGAGAAAGTGATTCGGCCACCACTTGATGGCATTCAAGCACAGGCCACAGATGTGACACTGACGTTGCATATCTCTCTCTCTTTTTCTCAGTCTCTCTCTCTCGCTCTCTCTCTCTCTTGCGCTCTGTCTCCCAGTCTCTACAAAAGCTCTTTAAGAACTTGCTAGTGGCTCTTCTGTTCTAAATAATGATAATAGAAGTCAACAACAACAACAAAAGCATGTGATTTAATAAAACCCTAAAGCTAATTGTGGTATCGAAGAGAAAAATGCCACACAGTGTCCTAAAGTGATAAAATTTGAAGTACACCAACAAAGGAACTCATGCAAAAGTATTGTAGCATCCTGCTATTGGCTCACATGACTGCACAAGTGCTCCTGGGAAGTTCTGGACACACTGGACTTAGGACATTATGTGCAGCAGGGATTTTTCTGTCATTCTGTGCTGGGTTGTCAGGTACTTAGGGCAGTGTTAGTATGACTGACTGTTGACAACCTGCCTGATGCCCACCCATTTCAGCCAGCACCTGTGGCAGTTCTCCTCACAGTCAGGTTCAGTAAAAGAACACTTGGTGTTCCACATCTCGTCAATGCTGAATTTGGTGTCAGACGTGGGTTCAACCTCTAGTGCTGTGGAGGGGAATGGTAATACCAAGAACTCGAGGTGACACGGTGGAGAGGACCGAGCCCGGCCAAGGGCTGTGAGAACTATACAATGAAGGGTGCCAACTGAGCCAGCAGCAGGCACAGCCAGCCATGAGGACCGGCCAGTTCGGCGCAGTGGACAGTGTGGAATGCCTGACAGAATGTCTGATGCTCCCCATCACTTCAGGAGGAGGGTATCCTTTTATAGAACTGCTTATGGATATCCCAACAAGGTCTCTACCTTATAAGCTCATTAGAACAGTCTTAAAACAAATGTAAAACAAATGTAGCCACTTTAGTTTAAAGTTCTTACATCGTTCAAAGGTGTGATCTTGGAAAAATAGAAAAAATGAATGCTAAATGTATTGCTTTTTAAATACATAATTGAATGCTTATGCATGTCATGAAGTTCCCATGTAGTTAGCCCTCGAAATGTTCCAAGTCGTTTTTTTGAGTTTTATTAACCAGTTTATATATATAGCTCTTGTATTTTCATATTTTGTAACATCAGAAAACCATTCAAAGCTTCTTGGCTTCAGAACAAACTCTTGACTTCTGAGGGTAAACAACAACAACAAAAAACAAAACCACTCACCTTTAGTGCCAGCCCACACTGGAGCCAGTGAGTCTTTAGCAGCCTGAGATCTCATTAAGTGCTCTTTCTGTTGGAGACAAAGAAGACAAGGCAGTGCAAACCCACAGGGTCTCTGAAAGCACAGCGCGTTTTCATTGGAGGAGAAAGATTTCAGTGTCTTCTGTCACTATGTGACATGACTGTCACTTGGCTGAGTCACACTTTTGGCAGGCCTCTTTGAGCATGTTGAGGTGCATGACAATGCAACGTGGATCATAGTAAAGATCTTGTGACTGGCTTCATACACACTGGAGAAGGTGTCTCCAGTGTCTCTCAGCATCAGTGTAGAACCTTCACCCTCCAAAGTCACAGGTGCTATTGTGCAGTGCGGGAGAGCTGGCTTTTGAATGATATATGACTTATTTTTCAGACAAATACATTAAAAAAAAAACATTACATTCCAGAGATCTAGACTATGTCCTATAACATTTCACTACCAACACTTACCATCAAAGGCTACTTACAGGTTTTCTATTGTTATGAAGAACCATACACAACATTTCATCACGTAAATAGCCATTTAATATTAATGTTTATATATTATATATAACATACAATGATTATTTGAGTACTTCTTTGAGTACTTATAGTACCTATGCTTAAAAAATAGTACATACAATATGTATACTATAGTACTTTTAGAATGTATACTATACTACCTGTAATGCTTCTTTGAATACTCATAGTAGCTATGCTTAAAAAATAGTACTTACAATACATAAACTATAGTACTTATAGAATTTATACTATAGTACCTATAGTGCTTCTTTGAATACTCATAGTACATATGCTCAAATTATAGTACTTAAAATACTTATAGTATTTTTGGAATTTATACTATTGTACTTATAGTACTTATAGTGTTTAAAGTACTTTAAAGAACAGTTAACATACAATGGTTCTTCTGGTACCTACAGGTTCGCTATATACATATATGATAGTAGTTTTATATAGAACCATAAACAATTAAAGAAAATGTTTAATGCATGTTTACATGGTTCCTTGGATGGCAAAATGATTCTTCAGAGTGATGGAGAATGTGCTGTACATGGTTCTGTATATAAGATGTTTTTGTTTTGTTTTTTAAAAAGAGCTGTGTTTACAAAGAACCATATACAACATTTTACCATGCAAGAGCCCATTTAATATTAAGGTTAATGTATAATATTTAATATACAATGGTTACTTGAGTATAAATGGTACTGTATAGAACCATAGTCCTTGCTAAAGAACCCTTGACAAACCATCTCATCATCTGCCCTCTACTAAATGGGAACACTTTTGCTTTGCTTATCCACAAAATGACCAGTTTTGTGTTAAACATAATGTTAAACATATGTATTCTTTTAAAACATTATACTTAACACTCCCTTTAGGTCTAAACCTAACCCTGATCCTTGGTACCTACAAAATGTTGAGTATTGTACAAGCATTTAATTATTTTTACATATTTTTTTGTTGTTAAAATGTTTAACAAGTAAAACCTTTGGGAAGATTCAGCAGGCCACTGAAATGAAGCAGGTCCAATTTCATAACCAGTGACTGCGTCAGCGACTCGAGTATGACTAATTCCTAAAGTATGACGACAAAGGAATAAGAGTATCAACTTCCCGCTGTGGTGTGTGATGAGTCCAGCCCCTCCACTGAATCAGGATGAGCTGCCTCCAGCCCCAGTGATAAATACTGGCCTGTCTTCTCCACAGCACTCTGGATCTCAATGAAATGATCTCTCGAGAAGAATGGCTCATCCCTCTGAAAAAGGAAACTCTGCTTTGCTGTCTGTGAGGAGGACTTGGCCGGCAAAGCTGCTTCCTTTCAGCAAGCTTTTTAGTGTTCTGTGTTCACCAGTGAAGCTTTCAGGCCTTTGCCGCTACTGAGAAAGCGAGAGAGCGGGAGAGCGGGAGAGAGAGAGAGAGAGGATAGGCTGCTTGGCAGGCCAACATGGAATCCCACTCAGACGTCCATGTTCTCTGTGTGTGGGTGTCTGTGGAGGAAGGAGGGGAGGGCACTGGAAGGTGTGCAGGTGCATAAACATGAAGGGGAGTCAAGTTTAATTAGAACATCACAAGGAGGCAAGGCTCGGCCTGGACCGCTTCCGCAGATTATTACAGGGAGAACGGAGAGGAAGACACGCCTGGAAGTAAAGAGAGAAAGGGAAAAAATGAGACAGACTTTTGGGAGCCTGTCTTACTGTCAGGCTGCAGATTTAAAGAGTATTGTTCAGAGGAAAAGCAGTACTGCGACACTCCTCCATATATATAGGTCTAAATCAGCATATTTCGAGAATTGCATGAATAAGCAAGCCAAATTCCGGCAGCCCCCGAGTAATAAAAGTAGTCAAAGAGGTGTTGCATTGTGTTACAGCACTGGGAAGAGGGTGAAAAGCATTTGTAAGCAGGAGAGAAATATCATTGAAGTCGTGCGTACGGTACAGTCTATCTCCATTCTCGCTGACTGGTTCAGCGGAGGGTAAGAGATGGCAGGCCTGCCGAGCGAAGGTGACATCTATTGAACTGGCGGAAAATAACTGTAGGTGATAGCTTGGCTTGTACTCCGACAATGGCGCGTGAGTCATTGGCTTGGCTCTGGTTTTACGCATCTGCATCCCACACACTTCTCGCGCGTTTCCTACCTGTAAAAATTCTGTACTGCACAGGGCTCCCAGACTTTTCTCCTTTTCAGGTTTGAAATGAAAATTACAACAGTAATTCTTTTTTTAAGGACACTTATTGGGGACATATTTAGCCTAAATTATACATAATATTAAATAGTAATTTCAGTAACACGCCCAGTGAGTCCTGTAATTATAAAATATTATACATATATCATCGCTGTCCAAAGAAAAACCTCTACAGCAGAGTACAAAAACTGTCCTCCATCGTTATGTGGGTTAATGGAAAGGTATTTGGTTCAAAGCATTTTTATTGGTCCACTCATCATGAAATCTCGAGTGTAAAAAATGCATGGCAAAATAATGGAGATGGAGACAACAATGATATATACTACATAACATATCGTCTCTGTCCAATGAAAAACATTTTCATTTTAGTTGATTTCTGTTTTTCTACATCAATTAAATGCAGCAGCTGCCTTTTACATTGTGGGACATTCTGATGAATGGACTAATAGAAATGCTCCAAAATAGCTTGGAAAAAATTCTGGTTCCATTGACTTACATTAAAAGTGAAGACTGTTTTTGTCCTCTCCTGTAAAGTAACTATTTTGGAGATATACATAACTCCAATCTTAAAAAAAAAAGTTAGTTATTACATAATTGGACAAAATGCTTACATGCTTGTGTTGATCTACTTTAGCTAAGTTGGTAACAACTGTTATGTGCCTGACTCTGTTGTAGTACATTACAACATTCCCTTGTTTTCTAAATTGCTACACAGGAAATCTCAAAATGTTAGAAGCAATTATATATATATTTTTAATAAGGACGTATAAAGAGATATATAAAGTATTGCAAATACAGGATTCATAGGAAGAGTTACTATAAGTTCAGTATGCATTAAGCTTCATTCCTTATACACCAACATATGCAAATAAGCAAGGTCTTCTATAAAAAAGTCACTTATAATTACATTAGTAATCGTAATAGTATTATTATGCTAGTTATTGTAAAACAGGCAGCAGGTCCTAGGTAGTGCCAAAGGATGTCTGGAGTTTATTGCTTTAGAGATAATAAGAGTGTAATAAGTCACTAATAAGCTCTTACTAATTAATTAAAAATGGCTAAACAGGTTTTCAATTATTTGTCAATTTGCATAACAAATTCAATACCTATTCATAGCGATTTGGTTGGCAATTTGAATTGCCATTGAATACCTCAGTAAGTGTTTCATAGGAGAATGCAACTCAACTCTAGAATTAATGATGTTCCCTCAGCTTTGCCCTCCTGTCTTGTCCTGAAAGGTAATCCACCCTTAAGCTACATTCACTGGAAAGACATGGATTAAATCATTTAGACATTTGAGTTGATGTTGGCAGAGATGAGCCCATCATATACGCTTATTGCTCACTGTCCAACAAACAGTTGGGGACAGCATACCACCAGCAAGCTGTACTGTCCTCCTCTATCATAAGAAATGCTCAGTTACTCCTCCTCCATGTTTGCATTCTAGTCTAGAAGAAACATTGCAAGATCAGCATTAAATTGGTTCTCTAAGAGGGTCTCTGGTGGTGCAAGGTTTTCCTAATATTTCAATCACTTCTCTTGTTTACTGCTGAATTGGATCTCTTGCATTAATTTGGCGGTCGTTATAAGTGTCGTTTGCCAAGGTTGCTCCATTTCATTGGCTACCTGTCCTTAAAACTGGCTGCTGAACCTTCAACAAGTGGTCAGAACTCAGTGGCTATGTTTATATGCAGAGATTTTATTCAATCTGATTGAATTCATTCCAATTATAGGTTATGACTGTGGTGTTTATATGCTTGCTCTACTCAACAATCTGATGAAAAATCTTTGTTGCATAGAGTGCAACGTGGTGTAAAATGAGCATCAAGTTCAGTCAGAGTGAGACCAGCAGAAGTATGGTACCTGCGATTTTTTTCATTGCTTTAAAAATTATGGCGTATGAGTCAGGAAAACGTACCTCACATGTACTTATTAAAGAAGGGGCAAAAGGAAGACGTCACATCCTGCAACACCATTTTCATCAGTGTTAGCAAGCGGTTGATCTCCCATGACTTCATCCATAATTTGGTGAAATTGGAAAACAGACAGTGCAGAGCCGCTTTTACTGTTCTGTTTTTTTTAGCTTACGGCAATATCGGCAATGCGCCGATTTGAGAAACGTCCATCTGTGTTTAATTTGCTCTATAATTTGTGTAAACCCACCCACCCATGCATAGACAACTTTTGATAAAGCAACAGTATGTGACTTTTATGACAGTATAGTTCATAATGGTCCCATAATGCATTGAAACATAGTTAAAAAAATAGTTAGTTATTACATGATTGCACAAAATCCTTACATGCTTGTGTTGATCTACTTTAGCTAAGTTGGTAACAATTATTATGAGCTCTGTTATAGTACATTTCAACATTCATAACCCTGTTTCCTTGTTTTTTAAAGTGCTACACATGAAATAATCTCTAAATGTTAGAAGCAATTATACATTTTTTTATAAGGATGTATAAAGTCTTAAGAGATAAATAAAGTATTGCAAATACGGGATTCATAGGAAGAGTTACTATAAGTTCAGTATGCATTAAGCTTCATTCCTCATACACCAACATATGCAATTCCATTTTTATCCATGTTAGCAAGGGGCCAATTTCCATGAATTCATCCATACTTTTGTGAAATGGGAAAGTGGATGGAGCGGAGCCGCTTTTACTGTTTTGGTTTTAGCTTTGGAATATGCTGATTTGAGAAATTTCCGTCTGTGTTTAATTTGCTAGTAGTTTGTGTAAATGTCGTTTATTCGCTCATACGCTTGCCTGCTCAAATTGTTAATGCGAACTTTACGGACATCCAACCTGCTAACCAGTTCTACCTCCTGCCATGTTGAAACTTCCTCTATGATACAACTGCATATGCGCAGAGTGTACTTAAACTTTCCGATTGGGAAATCTAATCAGATACAAGTGTTTACAAGGCAATTATTATAGGATTACCCACCTCGTTTAATCAGATAGAAACTGTAATAGGAATGACTTCAATCAGACTCATCTATTCTGACTGAGGTGTACACATGGTCGTATTCTGTTCCCATTGAGCTATTAGTTGAATTATTAACAGATTATCAGGCTGCATGTAAACGTAGCCAGTGTTGCATTGTTATGAGACAGCATGGGCTGGGGCTAGCTTGTTAGCCTGCTAACTTCAGTAGATATCTCTGCAACATACATAGATGTCTTTGTTATTTCTTCAGATTCTGTTGATAATTCTGCTTTGCTGCTTTGCGACTGGCCAGTAAACTTACAGAATAGGACATGATATAACGTAAAATTTAAACTTTATGTTAAGCTTTTCTAAACCATCATGCTTAGTGAAAAAAGGTAACATATACACAATTGTTCAAAAGTCTGAGACACCTATACTGATTATTTAAAGCCTTTATCTTATCAGTAAATGTATTGTGACCAGTAAGAACACCAGAAATGATTAGAACAGATGTAAATAATCATAAATATAATACAAAGTAACATGAATATCTTATTGTGAGAGAAGTAGATCATATCTTGAGCTCCAGTTAGAAGAACAAAGTGTAGTTCCAGATTTCTCCTGGATGCCCCAGACATTGTATGAACGTATTCAGTTCCTTCAGCAGCAATCTTGATTTAGCTTAATGAAGTACTGAGCAGTTAAAGCAGGTATTAGATGAGAACTGTAAATAATACTGGGTTGTTTCCACAGGGAGAAGCTTGGAAAGGGTTAAATACACACACTGACGTGTGTAAAAGCACTAGTTCCTGTATGAATACTATTAGAATATTTAATATAAAGAGAGTTGTGCTGAGCAAATAAAAGCTTTCTGTCTACAACAAATAGCTTTTAAAATATAATAATATCACCAAGTGCCTAAAACTTTTGTACAGTACTTGTACATGCTCGATTTGATATACCTGGTAGCAATAGGTGTGGCTGGACACCAGAGTTCAGTAATTAGGAGCAGAGACTGCATGCTATCTACTATATCGACTGCAGCGTTGGAACTAAATGAGGAACTACGAATAAGGGTTTTCAGCACCGCATCACATGATATGTTGCAGAGCACAAAGGCTGCCGGCATTTGCTTTGATAGACAGGCCATTTATTTCATGTAAGATGTCAACCAGAGGCATGTCTTACACCGTGCATCATACTGAACCTATTAAATGAGGGTCAGAGGGTGAATTAGAGTGCTCGGCAATTATGCATCAAAAAAAAAAAAAAAGAAAAGAAAAAACGACTCAAAGAAAAGCGTCCAGCGCACATAGGATCCAAATTACCTCTCTTAATTTCTGAGCAATTGTGAAAGATTTGAATAAAAAGCCTTTTCTAATTGGAATTTAGAGGAATAGCTGCCAAAAGAAAAAAAAAAAAAAGAAAAAAAAGAAAACAGAGGCGTAGTGATTTTCTGTCAGCCCATGATGAACTTAGTTTTGGGTAATGAGGCTCTCGCAGGTGTGGGCACCGCTGGCGGTTGGACCCCTTAGAGAAGAGGCCAATTCCAGGGGCTGGTGTTCGTAGCGTAGGAGAATAGCAACATTGATTGGTAGCCGTGGTGTAGTCTGGCACAGCAGGACGCTTGATGAAAGGCATTAGGTATATGTTCCCAGTGTTCTGATGCTGAGAGTCCCCAGTGGATTGGTGTTGGTGCACTAGAGCACAGCCCCCACTATTGTTAAGAGCTTGTAGATACTTCTGTGCTGTCCCAAAAATATTAGATGAGCAATGGGACACTCATTGCTTAAAGCACAGTTAATACTTTCAACAGTAATGGTTGCAAACAGGGGCTTTGGAGCTGTGCAACTGCATTTCAGTGGGTGGTTCTGCAGTTATAGATCACATAAAGGTGGTCAGACTCACCTGTGATATCCTGACATGTGCTGCTCGAAGATCTTCTTTGTGAGCCCCTCGAATGCTGTATCCATATCCAACACATCAGCAGAAAAGACCTGTCACTCAACACCAGAGGTAGGATGTAACTTATTACATTTACTCATGTATGTGTACTTTAGTAAAATACTGATAGGTTGGTACTCTGCTGGGTATTTCCTAATAACAATACTTTTACTTCCACTTAAGTATATTAGTGAGTATTTTTACAGTACAGTAGACTTGGCAGCATTTGCTTCCTATAGGTTCTAGATAATATGAAGTATAAAGTTTTATAACAGTTAATGTGTAGTATGTGCAGTATAATGATGCAAATATTGGATGGAACTGACAAATTAGTGAAGTGGTTGGCAAGGTGCCATGGTTTACAATTTTTTTCCAAAAAACAAAAAAATTTAATATGGTAACAACCAATTAAACTTGTTTATTCCAACTCATTTTTATATCGAATATGTTTAGTTGCTCGGTACCATGTGACGTAATGTTTTTAGGTTAAGCCAGCAAAACACTTTTTACAATGTACAACATCAGTAACACAGAGTCAGTCACAACACATAGGGTGTGTCTCAAAACCTAGTGAGCTCCTACATAGACAGCATTTTACGTCATTACATGTAGGCTGTCCCAATTCTTACATATCTTAAACATGATGTCTACTGAGGAGCCTTATTTTGGCCAGATTATAAGGAAGCATCGAACGCTTCCTCAGCTGCTAAGGCAATCCCATGATGCAACGCAGGCAAAACTTTTTCCCAAAAAAGTAGACAGCTCACTACCTAGACAGCCTACTTAGACAGCTCACTACCTAGACAGCCTACTTAGAAAACTCACTACCTAGACAATGCCTACTTAGACACTCACTAGGTTTTGAGACACACCCAATGACAGAACCAATGAAACTTCAGCTTATTGAGTTACTGGTTAAAGTAAGTCAGCTGGTAAACGCTGTGTGGATAATGTCACTGTGCAGTAATGAGAATTACAGGATTAGCCATAAAGTTGAACAGCAGATGTGACTGATAACTACTGTAGTGTAGCTACGACAGGTTAGATAGCCAAGTTAACCATACACTGACAAAACATGACCATCATGTTACCTTATCTTCCATCAGCAGTTTTATAGATAGTCCATCTCCATTGTGCTGTGAATGACTGTGCAGCGTCTTGGAGCGTGTGTGAAATTTCTGTATTTGGTATATTTGTCGCTGTCCAAAGAAAAACAAGTATCTTTACAGGAGAAGTCAAAAACAGTCTGTACTTTCAATGTAGGTCAGTGGAACCAGAACAGTTTCCAGCCTATTTTGAAGCATTTCTTTTCATCCATTCATCATGAAATGTTCACACAATGTAATGCTGCACTCAAATGATGTATAAAAATAAAAATAAACAAAAAAAGGAGAGCCATGGTTTTTTTTGGACAGCAACGATATACGCCTCAGGTGTAGGCTTTTTGATGATAAATGTGAATTTGTAGCATGTGTATAAAGGACACTGTATGAAAACTATAGATAAAATAGCAGGACATTTGGGAGAAGATGTGTAAAAGCTGAGGACTTTAAAGAATGACCTTTCTTTTTTTTTGTATTTTTAATGGTGCTACAAACACCCATGATAATGGGGTGTATCATAATGAGGTGACACAAATTTAAAAATTGTCCCCTCATTAACATACAAATGACCAGACAATGCAATACAGTGTTGACCATAAATCAGGCAAAGGCTATTAAACAATAGCAAACACGGCTTGCTATTTGAAGGCAGGGCAATAATTAAGAAGTTCAAAAAAACTGGGGATAGTGAACCTGCTCATATATGTTTATTTTACCCCAGCACACAGCGAGGGTAATGGTAAGGGAGGAGAATTTGCTCTCATTTTTCTCATATTTTTAACCACAATTAACCACTAAGATATGTTTATGAGCAGTTCAGTTCAGTGTGGCTCTTTGTGACATAAAGCCTACATTAAAGTTTTAAGACAACTCTGTAATATCTCCTGTTTTATTTATTCATACATGGAAGGTCATGACTTCATCTTAATGCCTCCAGTAAATACTTTCAGTACAAGAGTCAGAGTCGCCTGTGGGTTCTAATTATAAATAAACTGCATTTAACCCCTTAAAACCCTACCTGCCTGTATCCTAAAGCTTATATCTTATTTATTAAAATAAAGGAAGGGTGTTCTCTGACTTTACTGTGCCTAAAGGCAAACTGCCACTAGTGGTATGGATACAGGTGGGTAATAATTTGTGGATTATCAGCTGCATGTAAGTGCAATGAGTATGGATTTGCATAGTTTGATATTTTTCTCTAGATTTAGCTCCTCGACTGCTTTGCTGTTACTCGCTCCTCTAAATGTGGAGGGCCAGCGTTTTATTTTAGACTGAAATAAGAAGATTAGAGTCTAACAAACTTTAGGTCTTATACTAATAGACGCTGGATGGACTGGATTGAGTTTTAAAGGGAGCTCTGTGCTTGATTTTCCTTTTTTTTCACTCCGAGTCAAGTCAAGCTTTGTTCACTCTTTCACGACCACAGCATTTAGAACATGGGAGTCATAGCCATCCATACCGAGCCAGTTTTATGATGCATCAAAAAACCACAGCTTGTGAAAAGCTGAGGGGAAATCTGGCCGCTTACTCAGTACCTGAGGGCACAGTGGGTACAGTGTGTGGGTGTATTTATTTTTATTTTTATTTATTTATTTATTTATATGTGTTTTTGTGATCTACAATGGAGGCGGTTTTTTAATTTCTGCCTTCATGTTGGATCACGTTTGTGCATTGACTCGGTGCCCAGCACGTCCTCGGCCCTCATGATTGATCGTCCACTGCAGGGAAAACAAACAAAAGGAGCCGCTTCGAGGTGGGGAGGCATGAGCGTTATAAATTAGCAAATATTTTATTGACATCATTTGCGCTGCTTGTTCGTTTGCTAGCTACTCCCCGAGGTTTACATGAGACTGTCGCGCTATTAATGAATTGCTTTGTAATTTTGAATAGAATAGAGTACCGCAGCAATAATTAGAAGGTATTAAGTGATGTGTACTCCATTAATTTGAAAGAATTTTGTGGGTTGTGGTCAGAAACAAGGAACGCCTTATGTACTGAAGTTTACATCAGGACATGCTACATATAACGTTAACACATTCACATCCAACAACCACACGCAGTGCAAAAAATAAAATACTGCAGGACATGACATAATTGATCTAAAGTTATGAAATTGTATGTTTATGAAAGAGTTATATTGATATATTTTAGTAATGTAAATATACTGTATTCTACCATACACCCTTTACTGTAAAGTCTGCCCAGTCATTATACTGTATTCTTGAAAAATAATTGAATTAAACATTAGAGTAAATATACTGTATTCTACCATACACCCTTTACTGTAAAGTCTGCCCAGTCATTATACTGTATTCTTGAAAAATAATTTAATTAAACATTAGAGTAAATATACTGTATTCTACCATACACCCTATACTGCAAAGTCTGCCCAGTCATTATACTGTATTCTTGAAAAATAATTTAATTAAACATTAGAGGAAATATACTGTATTCTACCATACACCCTTTTCTGTAAAGTCTGTCCAGTCATTATACTGTATACATTACTAAATGTACTGCATTGTATGGTGAGATGTTTTAATCTGATACATCATATGCTCTAGTATTTTACCATAAGATACTGTAAATTTACTGCATTGTACTGTACCATAAGATGTAGTACTGCTATTTTACTTTACAGTACTGTGGACTAACTGTATTCTACCACAGGGTATGCTGTAAATGACAGTATTTACTATAGTATTTACAGTAGAAGTCATACTATAAAAGATTGCACATAGTTTTGGCTTACAGAAACACACAAAACACACATAACAGTAATTTACTGTAAAAATACAGTTAAATAATTGTACGTTAAATGCACTGTACAATTTTTTTACCACTGATAATACTGTACATTTCACAGCATTTTTTAAAAAGTACTCTACATAGACTGTATTATTACCATCAAATATGTTATTGGATATTATGGCAAGAAATCTTTTACCATCAATACATAGATCATATTGTATCACATGTACCTCTTCACCATTAGTGTATTTTTACAGGCAAGGAATTGCCATTCTGTAAAAAAAAAAAAAAAAAAAAAAAAAAGCTTTGCAGTTGAAACTTAATTACGTAGTGATTATTTTGCATTGATTAAAGTAGCTGTACACCCCTGATTGTAACTTCTGGAATTGTTTGCAACAAACCTCACAACTTTCAAAGCACGACTACATAAAAAATTATTTATTGAGATATCAGTCCTTGACACCATGACTGAACTGCTTGGTAGAAGTAGGTTGAATCATTTGTAGGAATCATGGTGATGTTGAGCGTGCGACAGTAGAACTGTTTAAATATACAGACTGTCTGTTGAAGGAAAACATGATTATTCATTCATCTCACATGTGGCATGTACATTAAAATGCATTCATTCAGCCAAATGACTTGAGATGATCTACTTCCACTCCTGCAATTCGAAGATGGCATGAGCGACGAGAGAGCATAACAGCATTGATTCATGTATGATGTACTGGTGCCATTCTTTAATGATCCACAGCAAATTGTTTTTTTTTTTTTAAGCGTCTTTAAAAAAAACCAAAAAACTGAGCTTAGTACACCAAACAGAGACTTACCAACGAGCTAGATCCTGAAATGCGTTGTGGGCGTGAAATTTGTGGTTACGTGCAATCCATCTTCGCTATGATTGCTCTGTATTGCTTACTACTGTGTGGATGCAAAGCAGGTGGCCTGCCATCATAAATCTGAGACGTTAACAAAGATTTCATAACAGATGTTACGCACACATCCCTTCCAGACCGTTGATCCGAATGAATTATGGGAGGGATCGGGGGCTGAGGGCCACGCTCAGAGCAACAGACTGAAGATAATGTCATACAGTTGATGGCGTGCCGGCGTACGTCGGGATGCGGCTTGAAGGATGTCTGCATGATGATTGTGCATCATGTGGTTGTGATGATGTGTAAACTGGAGTTTATTTCCATGTATATATTCAAATGCACCCCCGCGGGAAATCACCAAATACATACTGCAGCGTAGTTCATCTTATTTCCGCTCGGTGTTGGTACGGGTGGATGACTGGCTCTTCATTGACATGCAAAGTGGAACATGAATGCGAATGATTGACGCTCCAGCAAGCTGTACACAAATACAAATGTATTAGCTGGCAGGTGTCAAGTGTATTAACAGTAAAGAAAAAAAAAACAAAACTTGAGAGGTGGTTTGGATACACTGTGTCTTAAAGCTTGTTCACAGCTTGTAAAATCTCTACAGACAAGCACTGTTATGTTACATACAATGAACGTTTTTGTCATTTTGCTGCTTAAATTTGGGAAAATCTGAGAGCAGCACAGCATCGCCAGCTGAACAGTGCTGCCTGGCATGGGATGGGAGGGGTTAAGTGTCTTGCTTAACGCCACAAGCATGTATACCCTAGTACATTTACTTGAGTACTGTATTTAAATAGATTTTTTAGTATGTGTACTTTACTTAAACACCATTCTTAGCAACTTTGACTACATTTCTATGAAGGTTCTCGTTACTCATTACTTTGAAACTTTAATGTCAGTGGACGAATCTTTGCCTTAAAAAAAATCATCATCCAACCTGAGAAATTGTGTTAAGGTATGTGGAGGTTATTAATTATTAACCAAAAATATATAAAATAATATCTCACAGATAATATATCTAAGATTTATTATTAACTCCCAATGCCTATTTCTGCGTCCATGTGTGTAACAATAATCACCACATGGTCAGAAACACTAACTTACAGCTCATTCAGTATAAAATCATCCACAGAGTACACTACACCACACACAAAATGTATAAAATGGGGTTCACAAATTCACCAATATGTATGCATTGCACCCAAAACACAGCTAATAATTATATCCACACTATATGGCACCGTACACCCGTTAACCAGTCCTGGCAAGAAGTTATCACCCTCCTATCTCGTGCCCTAACCACTCATATCCACCACTCATATAACACCATTACTCTGCCTATTAGGAGACACATCAAACCCTAATACAACAGAAAAAAAACCAAAAGAATACTCTTGATGTCGCTAGTCATCGCCAAAAAAATCATCATCATGAATTGGAAAACAAAAAATAACATTAACATAATCCAGTGGAAAAAACAGACTAACTAGAAACCCACGCAGAACCCATCAGACACACCCATTCAGACTCAGTTTGGAAACATCTAATTCAAACACTAAAGCAAATGACATAATAATCAATAGCCAAGAAAATAAATAAAAATAATAATAAAATAAAAAATATATAAAATAATAATAATAAAAAAATACACACACACATGAATAAATAGGTGAACATTATTAAATATAAACGTTTTGTTCATGTTTCTGTTTTCTGTTTAGGTATAAATGGATATATGCGTATATACATATGTTTTTTGTGTTTGTTTATTTGTTTGTTTGTTTGTGTTTTCTTTCTGATTCCTTAGTTGTTCCACTTCATTTCCCCCTTGCAGCTCCTCCTGCATTTCATTCCCCAGTCCTTCCAAGTCGGACACCCACCCCCAAAAAAGAAAAAAAAGTATGTGGAGGTTGTCTGGGCTTGCAGTAGTAGTTGCAGTTTTCATGCTGTGGATGGTCCAATGGTTTTTTATGGATGTTAACTAATGTTAAACGTTGTCGTACCGATGTTCTGTCCTAAACGGTTTTCAAATGTATGTGTTCTCACAGCTTTTTCTGCTGGTGTCTATAATGTAGGGCTCACTGCTCATAATCTTCACAGTACATCTGATGAGACGTGAGTAATATGTTTGTAAATGAGCAGAGGTGTTGAGTAAATAAGTACAAATATTTTGTTACCTTACTTAAGTAGAAATGTTGGTTACTTGTACTTTACTGGAGTAATTATTTTTCAGCTGACTTTTTACTTAAACTTCTTACATTTACACTCCATTATCTGTACTTTCTACTCCTTACATTTACACTCCATTATCTGTACTTTCTACTCCTTACATTTACACTCCATTATCAGTACTTTCTACTCCTTACATTTACACTCCATTATCAGTACTTTCTACTCCTTACATTTACACTCCATTATCAGTACTTTCTACTCCTTACATTTACACTCCATTATCAGTACTTTCTACTCCTTACATTTACACTCCATTATCAGTACTTTCTACTCCTTACATTTACACTACATTATCTGTACTTTCTACTCCTTACATTTACACTCCATTATCAGTACTTTCTACTCCTTACATTTACACTCCATTATCTGTACTTTCTACTCCTTACATTTACACTCCATTATCTGTACTTTCTACTCCTTACATTTACACTCCATTATCTGTACTTTCTACTCCTTACATTACACTCCATTATCTGTACTTTCTACTCCTTACATTTACACTCCATTATCTGTACTTTCTACTCCTTACATTTACACTCATTATCAGTACTTTCTACTCCTTACATTTACACTCCATTATCAGTACTTTCTACTCCTTACATTTACACTCCATTATCAGTACTTTCTACTACTTACATTTACACTCCATTATCTGTACTTTCTACTCCTTACATTTACACTCCATTATCAGTACTTTCTACTCCTTACATTTACACTCCATTATCTGTACTTTCTACTCCTTACATTTACACTCCATTATCTGTACTTTCTACTCCTTACATTTACACTCCATTATCAGTACTTTCTACTCCTTACATTTACACTCCATTATCAGTACTTTCTACTCCTTACATTTACACTCCATTATCTGTACTTTCTACTCCTTACATTTACACTCCATTATCAGTACTTTCTACTCCTTACATTTACACTCCATTATCTGTACTTTCTACTCCTTACATTTACACTCCATTATCAGTACTTTCTACTCCTTACATTTACACTCCATTATCAGTACTTTCTACTCCTTACATTTACACTCCATTATCAGTACTTTCTACTCCTTACATTTACACTCCATTATCAGTACTTTCTACTCCTTACATTTACACTCCATTATCAGTACTTTCTACTCCTTACATTTACACTCCATTATCAGTACTTTCTACTCCTTACATTTACACTCCATTATCAGTACTTTCTACTCCTTACATTTACACTCCATTATCAGTACTTTCTACTCCTTACATTTACACTCCATTATCAGTACTTTCTACTCCTTACATTTACACTCCATTATCTGTACTTTCTACTCCATACATTTACATTCTATTATCTGTACTTTCTACTCCTTACATTTACACTCCATTATCAGTACTTTCTACTCCTTACATTTACACTCCATTATCAGTACTTTCTACTCCTTACATTTACACTCCATTATCAGTACTTTCTACTCCTTACATTTACACTCCATTATCAGTACTTTCTACTCCTTACATTTACACTCCATTATCAGTACTTTCTACTCCTTACATTTACACTCTATTATCTGTACTTTCTACTCCTTACATTTACACTCCATTATCTGTACTTTCTACTCCTTACATTTACACTCCATTATCTGTACTTTCTACTCCTTACATTTACACTCCATTATCTGTACTTTCTACTCCTTACATTTACACTCCATTATCTGTACTTTCTACTCCTTACATTTACACTCCATTATCAGTACTTTCTACTCCTTACATTTACACTCCATTATCAGTACTTTCTACTCCTTACATTTACACTCCATTATCAGTACTTTCTACTCCTTACATTTACACTCCATTATCTGTACTTTCTACTCCTTACATTTACACTCCATTATCTGTACTTTCTACTCCTTACATTTACACTCCATTATCTGTACTTTCTACTCCTTACATTTACACTCCATTATCTGTACTTTCTACTCCTTACATTTACACTCCATTATCAGTACTTTCTACTCCTTACATTTACACTCCATTATCTGTACTTTCTACTCCTTACATTTACACTCCATTATCAGTACTTTCTACTCCTTACATTTACACTCCATTATCTGTACTTTCTACTCCTTACATTTACACTCCATTATCAGTACTTTCTACTCCTTACATTTACACTCCATTATCTGTACTTTCTACTCCTTACATTTACACTCCATTATCAGTACTTTCTACTCCTTACATTTACACTCCATCAGTAAATATTGATAGGCATCACCAATATGTTTTGGGCCAGGGCCCCTCCTGAGGCCCTCTGACCTCAAGGGCCCCCGGGCGCTGTCCCCACTGGCCCAGTCAGTAATCCAGCCATGGTAAGAATTAGTACGTTGGTACAACCTAAAAAATATTTTATGTGGCAACAAACACAGACTAGTTTTATTGAACCAAAAAAACCCCAAAACGATCATTTAAACAACATGTCTGGGTTGAGTAAAACTAGTCCAGTGGCTTGTTACCACATAAAGTCATTTATTAAGCTGTACCCTCCAAGCACTTTCTACAATGTGTGGAAGTTACAAAAGCAGCCTAATAATGACAACAGTTTCCTGGCCTCCTGCGTGTAACCTGAAGGTTAAGATGCAAGGGAGGGCATTGCAGTGGTAAGTAGCTGTACACTGTATTCCCTGACAGTATAGTGGACTCATTAAAATTACTCTAATTTTAATCAAAACTGCAAACTAGTTCAAACAGCTTAAAACATTAAAGTCCATACAACGAACTGTGAGGTTTTAATCTTGATGGGCTCAAAGTTTTCAAGTAAAAACAACCTATAAACGCAATATTTTTAATTTCATATTTACGTAGCATCTGACGTAATATGCTCCTGTCTGGCTATTGGTCAAAGTCATCTAATTAACATACTGTAATTTCTGATCCAACATGGCGGACGGTGCGGCAAGTGGGGGATAGCAATCTTTTTAGTTTTTTCTTTATCAGTACTTCATATACTCTCCCGAACAGTGTTAGTAATCGTTGTGTTTGACATAACTGACATAATTTGTGACAAGGGACATTGTTGTTTTTCATAAGTAACATTTTTTTTTTAATTGCGCGCGGTGACTCCTTCCCGCGCGCTGAGCTAACAGCCCCAGGTGGAGTTTGAGGGCGATGCTAAACCCACCGACTGAACCACCTAGTGCCGCTAATTTTCATTCTCCTCGCCGTGGCTGCTCTTCTGATGTTCGAAATCGATATTTGGTAAGTATTGTATATTTGAATTGTTGTTCTTTTTTGAGGTAATTAAAACAGTGTAGTTTTTAAACTGAATGCTTGGTTTCAGAGTTTGTTCGTCGCTCGGATTGCCGTGATACTGAGCAGTAACGTTAAGTACGTTGAAGTTCAGTCGCTGATATGCTGTTCAGAACCGTACTAGGAGTTGTTGCAGTTCTCGATTACACTATATTTTATTTGAACGTTAGACTGTGTTTAAACGTTTAAACGCGAGTTAGGGGATGACCGTGGATCAAAAAAAGAAACTTTAAGACCTTAATTTCTTTCGCAGTGTGTTAAATTTAAATTTGCCAGATCAAGAAAGCTATAGTAGCCTGACTTGTATGCAACACTTGTGTATTTATTATTATAGTTCCAGGCTTTTGGTGATAAGAGCAGATACATCGTTGTGAACTCAATTCAAAGGCGCTTTAGATTTTTTTTTCTTTTCTTTTTTTAATTACAAATAATGTGATGCGCTGTAAGTGCCTGTTGTTTAAATGGAGTAATTCTTCTGTTTCACTGTCAAAAAGATTTGTATTTTGTGTTCATGAACAGGAGGGTAAACTGAAGACAGAATACATGTCCAGTCCCTAAAAGATAACTGCATAGGTAAGTTCTGATTAACGTCAAATAGTAATAGCTGATTTTGTAAGGTAACTACACCCTTACACACTTATCTGGTAATATTTTTGAGTTGCTTTATACTTGTTAATGCTTTTTGGCTAATGGAGTGGAAGTGTAGGATATGTAATGCCTTCTCTGATACTCGTGGCAAGTTACTTGGTCATTATCGTTTGCAACATGGCCATTACTCAAAAGTCAGTCCTTTGCCATGTCTTTACGACACGTGTATTTGCACATTCCGATCATTCAATGCACTTAAAGTTCATCTGTCACGGGTTCACAGAGAGGCAGAAAAAGAAGGGGCAAGTCAAGGTGGGCGAGGTGTGCAGGTGCTGTATACATGTAGTTTGTGTGGGTTTAAGCAACCTTTTTCTGAGAAAACGCTTTTTGTTCATTTAAGAGGGCACTTAAGAACCCATGAAATGGTAACATGTCCATATAAGAATTGTGCATATAGTACAAATGTGTACTCTTCCTTTAATGCTCACAAAAGCAGAACACATGGAGACTCTGCTGGTGCGAGATCTCTTCAATGATGTTTCTGCTGATGAAGACTCTCTAGGCCAAAGTGGTGCTGGGTCTTTTGATGACAATGTAGATGTGTGTGAGGGTTTGGGACCAGTTGAAAATGAAAAGACATGGCATAATGATTGTCAGTGTGACACCAGTCAGTTAAATGTACAGTTGTGTAACAATGTAGCCTCTCTTTTTTTAAAGATGCGGGCAATTCTTCATGTTTCAGATCTAGCCGCACAGGAGATAGTGGAGCATTTGAGTCAGGTATTCCTGTTGTCTAGACCTCTCCTGCGAAAGAATATAAGTGAGGTCCTGCAGAAACATTGCACCACTGTAAGTGATGCAGTTCTTGATGAAGTAGTAAAAGTCACCATGGATAGTAATATTTTTGTCAGGGCAACAGCTAGAGGTGCAGAATTATCCTCTAATAAGCGAAGAAAATCCTTTATAGAGAAAAACTATCCAGTGGTCATGCCTTTTCAGTATGTCATGGAGCATGGACACACAGCTGTGTATGTCCCTATACTTCCTATGATTCAGGAGCTGTTTAAACATACTGATGTACTTGCTAAAATTCAAGAAGCACATAGCTCTAAGCCCAGTCATTATATGAGTCATCGAGATGGTTCATACTTTTATGCAAATGAGCTGCTGTCGTCACCTCATGAGTTAAAATTGCCATTAATTGTATATATTGATGAGCTAGAAGTTTCAAATCCTTTAGGCACTTCAAGAAAAATACACAAACTTTTATCAGTGTACTGGGTTCTTGCAGATCTGCCTAGCAAATATCGGTCAGCTTTGCATGTAATACAGTTGGCTGTGTTATGTAAAGTAGCTGATCTCCAGACATGTGGTTATGAAAAAGTTTCTTGGTCCTTTGGTGCAAGACATTCAGACACTGGAACAAGATGGTGTGTTCATTGAGTCTCTTGGTCAGTCTGTCAAAGGCACTGTCCTTTGTGTTGCAGCAGATAATCTAGCAGCTCACGGATTAGCAGGCTTTGTCCAGTCTTTCAGGTCACAATATGTATGCAGGTTCTGCCTTGCTACCCAAGACCTGTTTCAATCTCAGGATGTTTCTGAGGGTAATTTTGATTTGAGAACCAAAGAAAGCCACAACTTGAATGTCCAGAATGTCACCCAGGGAGACAATTCATTTGGTGTGACAGAGACTGTGTCTTAGACACAGGTTGAATCATTTCCATCCTATCACTGTGTTCCCACCTGATATTCTCATGACCTCTTGGAGGGCATTGTGCCAGTAGAGTTGGCTTTATGCATTCAAGAAATGACCCGTCTTAAGTATTTCACGCTTGACTATTTGAATCAAAGAATTGTGTCATTCCCATATCAGCATACAGACAAAGTTGATAAACCCAAGCCAATTGTGAAGACCTATGTTTCAAAAATGACCATAGGTGGTAATGGCATGAAAATGCTGCATTGCTCCGGCTACTTCCCTTAATAGTGGGCAGTGTCATTCCAGAGGGTGGATGGTGTCTGGGCAGTTTGATGGAATTAAAAGACATTGTGGAGCTGGTGTTGTCCCCAACATTTACTGAAGAAACAATTCAGTATTTACAGAGTAAAATTAGGGACCACAGGCAGATGCTTCTTGAGGTCTTTCCTCAGTTCAGACTCTGGCCAAAACATCATTACGTTGAACATTATCCAGAATTGATCAGATGTTTTGGTCTGCTTGTTCACTTATGGACCATGCGATTTGAGGGTAAACACTGTTTCTTTAAGCGTGTTGTCCACGACACTCAAAACTTCAAAAATGTGACCAAGACACTGGCTGTCAGGCACCAGCATATGATGGCTTACTATCTTAGTGCTCCCAGCATTCTTCAAACCACATCAGCAAGCATCAGTCGTGACCTTCTGTTTTAGTTTCAACATTGCCTGAAGTGGTACGCATTTCAATTAAACAAAAGACGGATAGCATTTCTATATACAGGACATCACGAGTTACCATTGATGGTACTGATTTTTCAGCTGGGGCATTTGTTTCTGCAGGTGAAACAAGGGGGGCTGCCTCAGTTTAGTAAAATTGAAGATATCCTACTTGAAAATAGTGAGGAGACCTTTCTTTGCAGACAGCACAAGTCTAATTATGTAGAACACTTAAGGGCCTATAACCTGACTCCAGGTGAACTGAACTGTTTGCGCTGTGTCAGAATTAAATGACATATGTCCCCTTTCTGTCTTATAGTATAGGGGGGGCAGTTGCTGTTAACAACAAAGCGATTTCTACCAGTAACATTGACAAGGTATGTCTTCTCCCTGTGCAAGAAAAATACCAACTGACTTAAAGTTGAACTTTTTTCTGTTTCCTTTTTTTAAGAATAAGGTAATGGCCAACTCATTAAGCATTATAGAATGAATGGAATGTAGTCATTCACTTGAAAGTAATTTTGTTTGGTTCCCCCAGATGGCAGAGTCTGAGAGCATGTTATTAAGAGTCTACATAGCCACAGATATTGCCCACAAGATGTTGCTTGCAAAACGACCCTCTTCAGTGGAAGAGTTAATCACAAATGATGCAAGAAAAATTCAAACCTCATCTTGATTTTGACTTCACCTTACAATTTGAAGACCCTGACTTTGGAGGACTGCTTTGCGTTCTATCGGACATTACAGAACTACCACAGAAGGCTGTACTGAAAGTTTTCAGATCAGAGAGTGATGCTAGCTCATCTGGAACTTCAGACACAGAATTGCTCCCTCATGCCCTGGCACGTATGCAGACCTGGCCTGATGTGTTTCCAGTACCCTCTTTTTTTCTTATGATGTTGAGTACTGCCTTGAAGCTGGCAACGCAGAATATCAGAATACTCAAAAGACTCTGAAATTAACAAGAGCTCATAAGCATGACATCTTAGAAAACATGGCCAAAACCATACACACTTTCAAGGCTTACCCTAATGATAAAGAAATTGCAATAGCTGCTGAAGCTCTTGTTACCAAGCATCCTTGCCTTACAGAGCCAGGAAGTCACTGTGGCTGGTATGGCTGGAAGATGAGCCTAAAATTTAAGATGGGTAACTATCGCACTAAACTGAGCAGATCTGGATGTGATGAGGTGGCTGTCAATTCGGGTAAGAGGAGTCGAAGCCACCCAAAGAGAGAGTCACCTCACTGCAACATCAAAAGAGCTCGTCGAGCTGAGGTGAACTATCTACCAAATTTTCCAAGGGGAGAGGATGCCTCTAGCCTGGAACGACTAAGACTGCAAGTAGCAGAAGAAGTATCAAAGACGGACAGAAACCTACAGATGATAGAGAGAGTTATGCAAACTACATATGCATTGCGCCGGAAACAGATCATTGTCGACAACCCATCACAGCCAGTCAAGGATTTTCTAGAGAATTGGCCTGCGCTTGGAGTCACAGGTAAATTCTTTTTAAACCTCCTCTCTCTGTATCATTTTCAATGTCTTCATCTGTTTTCGTTTTGATCTTTTGTAGAATTAGATTTTTAGACAACTAACTTGTGATTGAAAACTTCAGAATCATGTAATCTTCTGTAATTCATGGTCTGTGAAAAGTAATTCAGTGCTGTCAGTTCAGAGGAATTTCTATATGTAAAGTAATTTTAGATGCAGATTGTAATGCATTGTAATTGTAAATATAATGTAAGCAATAATTTTGTAAAATTATGGTATTTGCATGCTTGAATGTTTAGGTTTGTGCAGAATTCCACAGAATCACAAATATGAACTTGAGAAGCAAGTTCTATGCAGAGCTGGACAAGCATACACAGAGACTGTTGGCTGTCTACCGGCAGAAGGCTGCACGTACTGGCAAGACTGCTGAAGCTCTGAGAGCATATTAGTGCCTATGATCTTCTGGTATGTGGCACCATGTTTTAATATCATGTCATCTGCTTCTGCCTGTCCTTCTTGTTCCTCATCAAATTTTTTATGCCTCTTTACAGGAGCAATGTGATGTTAACCACAGACGTACAGCTGCGCTTCGAGCCCTCCCTGTGTACCTACGAGATGACGACTCTGTTTTTTCAGGACTTGGATGTAAGTATGTAATACAAATATGTAATTTGAATTTAGCATATTCTATTTGCAGTCAAAGACTTAAGTGCAGTGAAGTTTTTTTGTTTGTCAGCAATAATATTTCAAGTTAAAAAAAAGAACTCACTAAAACTACAGTATTTGTAGTTGTTGCAAAAGGTGAGAAGAAAGGGGAAAAACTGCAGCACATTTTTGTAGTTTGAGTCATTTTATTTCTTTATTCTTTATTTTTTTCAGACAGAAAAAGAGGATGAACCAGACATTGCAGATTTGGCCATTGCTCTTCTCAGCGTAATAAATGAAAACCCAAGTTCCCTTGTTCAATTCAGCCCTGCTAGGATTGCCATTGTGTTGGAAGGTGACATTGTCTTGAATGACCTTTCTTATTTGGCTGATGCTTTTCTTATGTTGTTTGGGTTTAATGTATGCATTACACCTTGATTATCCAAAAGAACTGACCCACACGTTCCACTTCATCCAGAAAGTCCTCATGGGCTTGGATGACTTCAAACACTCAGCACTCCAGGTTGCTGAATCTAAAAATTGATCTGCTGGGTGAAGGTTTAGTAGGCAGGTGATGGGCTGCCTGCTTGGATTGTGATGCGTTCCATCTGATGTTTTTGCTTTGTGAATTTAGGAAGAGTTGGGCTTTAAGCGATAACGTAATATGATGGTTGGTGTATACTCTGCCATGATTTCTAATGATGAGGAAGTTTGATTTTGCTGCACAAAATCAGTAGGGCTGTTTTGTGCTGAGTAAATGTAACATGTAAGTAGCAATGATACTTCAGTTGACTTTTTGCTCAATCTTCTGTTTTTTTGTTCCACATTAGGCAGTAGAGCAGTTACATTCAGACACCAATTTCAGCATCTTAAAGTATAAAGCATGGATCAGTTAAATTAGACATTTGGTTGTTTGACTCAGAGTTCAAATGAACTAAAATAATTGAATTTCCCATTAAAACCAGATCCTGCCTGTGGTAAATTTTGATTATATTCATCACCTTTATGTGCTAGTTAGTTAAACCTGCTTTTGTGATTACAGTTTTTCTGGATTATTGTCACAATGCATGATATGTTCCAAAAATTAGAGTTTTAAAGTGTTTAGCATGAGCATTCAGCTGGCATGAGTGTTCAGAAAATGTTTGTGCTGTTTAAAGTGTTGTAGTACTGTTAAAATGCTACAGAAAACTGGTTTACTGTGGCACCAGTGCACATTTAAGTATTTACCTATAAGTATTTAGGGCTCAAGAACACAAAAAGACCTTATGTACTCAGTCATATCAAAATATTATGAACACCCCAGGTTTGGAATGAACTCTTCCTGTTTTATGAGCTCCACTGACCACTGATATAGGAGCACTTTTAAGCTCTACACTTACAGACTGTAGTTCATCTGATTCTCTGTATACTTTATTACTCTGTTCTTTAATGATCAGGACCCCCACAGGACCACCACAGATGCGGGTATTAGAGGGTGATCATTCTCAGCACTGCAGTGACAAATTTTGTGTGTTGTACTGGTGTGAGTGATCAGACACAGCAGTGCTGCTGGAGTGTTTTAAACACTGTATTATGACCTAGCTGGCCCCCCTTGTAGTTTTAAAGTCAGAGAGAGAAGCTCATCTGCTACTGCATGGTTTGTTCGTCATTCTCTAGTCTTTCATAATGCTCACGGGTGTTTAAACACTCCAGTAACACTGTTGTGTCTGATCTCCTCATACCTGCACATCGCACACTGACACCCACGTCAGTGTCACCTGCAGTGCTGATAATGATCCACCTCCCTAATAGTATCTGCTCTGTGGGGGTCCTGATCATTTAAAAGAACAGTCTACAGAGAAACAGAATGGGCTACAGTCTTTAATATTGTGCTCCTATATGGTAAATGGAGCTGGTAAAATGAGTTCCAGAACTGGGTGGTCATAATATTCTGATATGACATGATTGTGTTGAGACATTGCAGTGTATGCATACATTTCACGAATGCCCTTAATTTTGAGGGTGTGTGTGGGATTGTTTTTTTTTTTTTGTTCATAAATGTCTTCCTATAATATATTTGGGCCAGCCCTATTACGTTTAGCTTAGCTATGCTTTAACTTCTAACTTAGCTTTAACTTCTGTGAGACATTTATTGCACATTATTGCAAATATTGTTTAAACATGTTTATATACTGTTGAAATTGCAGTTTTGTTTATGTGTAAAGTAAATGTACAACAAAAGCTTTATCAGGTTAATTTGGCCATTGTGTTCTAAGGTTTTACAGTAAAATCAAAGTGAGTACTTATTGAATTGTTAAAATAAAATGGCTATTTTAGCAGATTTCTGTTTCCTTGTTTTATATTTAGTTTTTGTGATGGCATTTTTGGAGTTATGCTTACTCAATTAGTTTTGGGGAATTAGTTTCTTTAAATGTTTTAAGTAAGCTATTACATTTATATGAGTATTTGCTAGACCAAATACTTGAGTCCACCTGACACAATTCTTTAAATTTAAACCTAATATAATTATTTGAGTATATCAAACTATTAAAATGTAACTCTTTTGAGTTATTTTAAATTGATTAAATATAGTTAGAAAAACATTTCAAAATTAAGTACACTGTATACAGTTATTTTAAGTAACGTTTCATTGAATTTATATAGTTTATGAAATCTAATGATACTGAGTATATCTTAATCAGTTTTATAAAGTTTAGGACACACAGAATAATTATGTTCCATTTACTTGAAACATTGGAGTGCATCAACTTAAATGTTTTGTGGTAATCAGTTTCCTCAAACTTTTTGAGTTAATTGAACTTTTTCGGGTTTACAGTGTAGCTGTACACCCCTGATTGTAACTTCTAGAAATAAATGAGGACAGTGGAATGATAACGTCAATTAGATTACACATTATGCCTGTGTCATGGGACAGTGATGTGTCAGGCCAGAACATGGCAGAAACTTCTATAGGCATATATGGCGTGAGGGTAATAATAAAATAGATTTGAGAATAGCTTATTCAACTTTGTTCAAACCAGGCGGGTACCTCTGTTTTAGGTTCAGACATCATTTCTCAAATATCTATCAGGTTCGGATTGGGTTCAAACATTCATGATAGGATTTCTGCCACCTTTAGGATGGAAACTGACCATTATTACCATGTTCCTTTAGGTCTTTGGTATAATTCATCACACAATATCATTTAACAGAGGGAAGTCTTGGGTTCCTGAAATCCTCCATCAAAATGTAATAACCTTATCTAAGTATTAAGACTGAAATGTGTTTTTTTTTTTTGGTTATTAAACTGCAGCTAGAATATTCAGACGTAACAGCTTTCTCAGCTATGAGCAGCAAAATTGGTTGGTCACTTTCTTGCTTTCTATATTACTTAATCTGGTATCAAACACATGAAGTTGTTTTATTTAACCAAAACAAAATGAAGCAGTTATTTAAACAACACAGTCTGATTGCTTGTTACTACATAAAGTCATTTTTTAGGCTGAGCCATCAAAGCCCTTTCTACAGTGTGTAGGAGTTTGAATCCAGAAGCAGTCTAGCAATGATAACAGTTTTCCAGCCTCCAAAACCTCAAGTTTAAGAATCAAAGGAAAGCATTGCTATTTCTTATTGTTATCTCAATAAATAATATCCAATTATTTGTTTTTACGGCCGGTGCCGTATTTTGTGATGGATGTACTGACTGTGTGTCTTTCTCCCTTTCTTTCATTAGGATTGCAGGTGCTGTGCTGATTACTGGGGATGCGGTGCTCTGTATGGCTGGAAAGGCTCATTTAAAGACATGCGGTGTGTCTGAAATCGCCTTCTTACCTACTACTCAGTAGTGAAATCAGTAGGCGAGCGCAGCTAGTATGTCCAAATACTAGTATCCAAAAAAAACTGTCCAAATAGGTATCGAGTAGTAGGTAGCCATCAGCAGCCATTTTTATGTAGGCGAGTTATGTAGTTAAGTTAGTATTTTGGGGAGGGATGTGGGTTGTTTACTTCTTGTAGCTTAAAACACCTCTGAGGCTTGTTGCTTTCCCTTTTCTAATGTTAAATAAAATCAATCTAATGAGACAAAAAATTTGTGACTGGTCTGCTTAAACTGGCAGGGTTGCAGTGGGAGGGTCTACCTACACAGGCCATAACACTTGTAAATAAGAAACAGCAAATTGGTAATTTAAAAATGTATTGCGATCGTAACTTGGTGTGCATTATTTAAGAATATGAAGTGCGCCTGTTCACAAAGCTTTATGCAATACATAACCTGTTTGTTTATTACAGCAAAGCACTAGCGAGAGAGTCTTTATATCAATAAATAATATACAAAATTGTGTGAACATGGTGTACAATTTGCAAGTAAAACTGCTCTGGAAATGGGATAATTCATCAGTTATTGGTTAATAAAGTAGTAAATAGCTATTAGAGTGATAAAGCTTCATTTCTTGGTATAATAGATACACAAAGCTGCTTTGGACTAAAACACCTATTCATTTTTCTTCCTCTCGGTAGTATGTCACAATATTGACTATATATCTTAAAGTTTTGACTTATTTCCTCAAAATATTGTATCGTCACTTAGTATCTTAGGATATGTTCTTGCTTTTTTTTTTTTTTGACTTATTATTTCAAAATTCTAAATTATTTTTTTTCAAAATAATGACAAAACGCTTTCTCAGAATTTGTGAAAAAAATATTTTTTCCTGTAACTTATTTTTTCATATAGTTAAAAATATTCACAAAACAGTACTTTCTTGAATTGTATGTTTTGTTCTCTAGATTCTGACATATACTGTATTGTAATTATTATTATTATTATTATTATTATTATTATTATTATTATTATTATTATTACTGTTATTATTATTATTATTATTATTATTATTATTATTATTATTAGTAGTAGTAGTAGTAGTAGTAGTAGTACTAGTAGTAGTAGTAGAATTAGTAGTAGTAGTATTGTACTGTATTGTAATTATTATTATTATTATTATTATTATTATTATTATTATTATTATTATTATTACTGTTATTATTATTATTATTTTTATTATTATTATTATTATTATGATGTTGTCTGGAAAAAATATATTATTGATGATAATGAATGAGGATTTTATGAAATGCTATATTATTATTTTGACATAGTAAACCAGAAGAGAAGAAGAAAAAATAATTATTTGTGTTTTAGCTCATCTACCTGCTGAGAAAGGCTTCTATTGATTTGGACCAGACTTCGGACGAAAGTTAATGAGCTCATTTTGGGCTTTGACCAAAGTCACACACTCAGTTAAGGCTTTACTTAACAAAAAACTAACAACAGATGGAAAACAAATAGTAAACCATCAGCATATCAATAGTGAATATATTGCAGCATATTTTAGTTTAGGACAGCTGCTGCCCTTTGACCAGTGCTAAAAGACATTTGTTAGTATGCCATAAATCGATGGCTAATTAGCTGCTGGGAGACCCTTAATTAGGTGTGCAATAAGAGGAAAGTTTAATAGCATTGGTTTCCTCCAAGCATGGACTTCGACCAGGCCTAGAAAGTACTCTGCAGGCAGAGGGATGCTCATTTACAGCAGTATAGCTAGCACGCTGCTGTCCACTGGCAGACGGATAATGAAGGAGCGTGATGTGTAGGAGAATGCTAATATAAAGAATGTGTATGTGTGTTTATGTGTGTGTGAAACAGAGAGACAGAGAGAGAGAAAGAGAGAGAGAGGTGAGAGGTATGCTTGTGAGGCCGATCATTATGTTGCCCACCGCCCCTAATGGGATTAATTTAATCTACCAGTTGAGTTGCCGTCGGCCTGGAAAATAGTTCATTACTCAAGCAGTCTCCTAGCAACGTTTGATTGGCCATCCAAAGAGGACCCAAATGAATTGGGAAGGAATGAATTACATCAGAGGAGGTGGGTACAGTACCACCGCTCACTGGGAAATAAGAGCTGGACCGGTCGAAATCGGACAATCTAAAGGCTAACAGGGCCATTTGCTTTTTTGATCCCCTAATATCAGAAACACATTAGTGACTGTGACGTCCAGTGGAGTTTCTGTAACTATCTTTTTATCTTACTTACAAGAGAAAAAGTTTAATGCAAGTATAAAATATCTGCTTCTCATTATGAGATTGTTTAGAGAAGATTACTTATTAGGAGAAGCTCTTATTCAACAGATATTTTTTCTTATTTCTAGGTAAATGGTCTTTCTGCGCTGACGACTTCTTAAAAAAACTATTCCAAAAAGAAGAAAATTAAACAAACAGAAATAGGTCCACTCTTCATTTGTTTCATATCCAGTCAAATCAGCCCTTAAGAACCAGTTGTTCATTTTTCAGGGGACATTGCTAAACCACCATCTGATACACAGTATTAAAACCAGCACTACATCAAGCTCCACTTGCTTCAGATCTGACAACATCCACATGTGTTTCTGTCCATCCTTCCACTGCCAGAAGATGACTAGTGATGAAACAGTTGCTGGTTTTGTGGTAAACCACAGCTAATTTCGGTAGCACTTCCTATGAATCCTGTACCCATAATGCTTTATAGATGCATTTATAATGTGTTGTTATGTCATAGCTGTCCAAGAGATATAGCGGTCCGTTTTTATTATTTTATTTCTCATTAAAACGCAGCTGCTGCCGTCATTGGCTGAAAAACTCACAATGAATGGACCCATAGAAGTACTGGCTTGAAAAATGTCTGGTTCCATTGACTTACATTAAAAGTAAACATTAAGAGTGTTATTTTCCTCTACTGTAAAGTTGCTATTTGGGAGATGATATAATACCTAATAATGCTAATTACAATTGCATGCTTGACACTCTATAAAACAAGTATACAACTCTATAAATGCACTGTAAAATCTGTTCATATAGGAACACTGGGGGCATGAACACATTAGCTGTGACTCTAAAAAAGCTTTGTCAAAGGTGTCAACCGTATTCTTATTCATTATTCAGGTAGAAATATAGATACTAGGGTTTAAAAATACTTCTGTAGAAGTTGAAGTATCAACTCAAGCTTTTTACTCCAGTAAGTGTAAAAGTACTGCTTTCAGAATTACTTAAAGTGTAGAGTAAAAGTAATGTAAGGACAAAAACAAATGCCATTAAGGACAAAAGCTTAGGCCGCACCACAGGGGTCTATAGTGCACTAGCCCACCTTCCCAAAACCCCATTCTTCTAAAAGCCATAATGACTATAATGTTATATTAAAATGTTAATGTTGATAAATTTGGGATGTGCTAGGCTTCCTGTTTCAGCCGCATATACGCCCACTGAAGATGAATGTAGTTTAGTACAATGTAAATATATGAAAAAGCATATCTGTGTACTACTGAACATTAACATGTGTTTCATGGAGCAGAAGATATGATGACTAGTTATCTATAAGTATTGTAATGGTGCACAAAGTCAAACTGCAAAGACATGTTATCAATAATATTTACTGGAATGTAAATGTATATGACTGAAAACAAGTAAATGAAATAAGAGTAACGCGGCTATGTTTAAGTAGGATAAAGTACTGATAATGGAGTGTAAATGTAAGGAGTAGAAAGTACAGATAATGGAGTGTAAATGTAAGGAGCAGAAAGTACAAATTATGGAGTGTAAATGTAAGGAGTAAAAGGTACAGATAATGGAGTGTAAATGTAAGGAGTAGAAAGTAATGCTAATGGAGTGTAAATGTAAGGAGTAGAAAGTACAGATAATGGAGTATAAATGT
>CM038714.1:7509737-7581676 GCA_021613375.1 Megaleporinus macrocephalus | reverse complement strand
TATAAATAATTCATTCAGTTCAGCATTTAAACAGTAAATATACTGAAATATACTGAACGGTATGTGTGATGTGTTGGTGATGGTTGCTGATGGTATAAGATGCTGATACTAGACTACTTCATTATACTGAATATAACACTGAATCATAACACACGTTAGAAATGATGACGGTCCGGACCTCGGCCTGAGGAAATCTCCTCTAACTGGACCATACTGAACTTTAATGAAATACCCCTGATCTAGACACCTCAAGCTCTAGAGCTGGAGATTCAAAATGACTGAGAAAGCCCATGTGAAGCAATATAAAAGGTTAGATATTGATTTCAAGCTCTGCAGTTAAATATTCAATTAGTTCAGACATGCTAATTAGTAGTTTTTAAGGTTTTTAAAGGAACACATATACGCATGTTTTAAATGTATGGAATTTGTAATTACAGAATATATATTACATTTTAGAATCTAAAATGTCTTACCATCTAAAAATAAATTCTGTCTAGTATTCTGTCTCAAACCTCAGTGACCCGCTGGCAGTCCATATTTTCACTCCCAGCCAATTGACAACACTTATGGAAGAAAAAAATGTGGACCATCAAAGGGTCCCTAGTGGCCAGGCCGACAAGCACTACCTTAGAGGTCAGGTGCAGGCTGAATAAGGTTGTTATGCTGCTTGCACAGTGTGCATGAACCTGTGCAGAAACCGTACAGTTACCCAACATGGTCAATACCTCTCCACAGTTCGAGGAGAGAGGCATTAACTAGAGGAAGCCTGACCTGAACTGGTGCAGCAAGACAAGCAGTGGTGCTGTCACTCAACCCAGATTATGTCTACATATCGTTGCTGTCCAAAGAAAAATTAGTACAGTTAGGTCCATAAATATTTGGACAGTGACACAGGTTTTGGCATTTTAGCGGTTTACCACAACATATTCAAAATACAGTTATATAATTAACATGGGCTTCAAGTCCACACTCGCAGCTTTAATTTGAAAGGATTTACAACCTAATTGGAGGAAGGGTTTAGGAATTACTGATCTTTAATATGAAGCTGCCTCTTTTTCTTGGGACCAAAAGTAATTGGACGACTATCTCAACAGTTATTTCATGGGCTGCATGGGCTATTCCATCATTAATCCATCAGGTAAAAAGTCTGGAGTTGATTTCAGGTGATAGCGGAAATGTTAGGAGTGGCCAAATTAATACTTTGGTACATTCTGGAAAAAAAAGAGTGCAGTGGTGAGCTCGGGAACTCAAAAAGACCTTGACAGCTACCAAAGCTATCAGTGGTGGATGATCACAGAATCCTTCCCATGGTGAAGAAAAACCCCTTCACAACATCCAGAACACTCTCCAGGAAGTAGGTGTATTAGTATCTAAGCCTACCATAAAGAGAAGACTTCATGAGAGCAAATACAGAGGGCTGATCACAAGGTGCAAACCATGAATTAACCCTTAAACATAGAAACCCCAGATTAGACTTAACCAAAAAAACATCTAAAGAAGCCAGCCTAGTTCTGGAACAGCATTCTTTAGACAGATAAAACTAAGATCAACATGTATCAGAATAATGAGAAGAAGAAAGCACCAAAGCATACCACATCCTCTGTAGTACATGGTGGAGGGAATGTGATGGCATTGTTCAGCCCCTTGATTTAAACCTTAAAGTTTACACTTCAATTGCAGCCCAGTTTCATTTCAAATCCTTAATGGTGGCAGGCAGAGCCCAAATCATGAAGATTGTGTCACTGTCCAAATATTTCTGGACCTAACTGTATCTCTAGTTTTGTCAATTTTCATTTTTCTATATCATATCACACAGCAACTGCTTTTTATTTCCTGTGAAAATGTTATAATAAATGGACCAATAGAAATGCTCCAAAATGTCCATTAACTTTTGTTGAAAATCAAAATCAAAAATTTTCATCTGTAAAGTTGTGTGACGATGTACGAACAAACATAGAAAGGAGAGGCAGATACAAATGCAGGTTGTCTTTATTTACATCCGTATTTGACGCAAAGATCCAGAAACAACATTAACTTATTAACTTTCATAAAGTTACATCCACACATAGACATTGTCAGGAGCAAAACTGAGGGTTAAATTAGACATGGACAACAAGGAACACCTGGGATGGGGAGGAGACACAAACTAGGCACAGGAGAAGGCCGGAGACATGAGAAGCAATCTATGCTCTATGCAATCTACAAGGAAACTATGATGAAATTGATTGACACTTTGGTCAACTAATAAAAATAAGACGAAAATGTTTGGCAGGGACGACATCCAATCAGAACTGATTTAGTTTTGTGAAAGGCAGGGACAAGTTAGGAAAACATCTAATCATAACTTCGGTGTATATGGAGAGGCGGGACAAGCCGAGTGGCCGTCAATCAAATGCACACTTACACAAATTTGGTCTAAACCTGGGAAGACCATACGAGCATGTGAACTGTTGCTACTCATGATGGAACTAAGTTATCTAGACAGTGTCAGAAGAGAGAAAGAGAGTTTAGCGCTGGATATCAGCCCTCCAGCACCACTGTTAGCTAGCTTTACCGCTGCTGATGCTAACTTTACCACTGCTTACGCTAGCTTACACTGCCCTGTACAGTTTAGAGCATGCCCTGCTGTAAACGCTGTATTTACTCAGAAAGGTGGTGTTAATGGTCAGATTAGTTGGATCAGGTATGTGGGAAGCAGGTGAAATGCTATTTGTGCAGGTCAGTGTGTCCAGACCAGAGTCAGGAAACTAGCAAGCTAACTCCACCCATCTGCGTTTGATTACTAAATTATGACTAAAACTAAATGACATTTTAGTCAAAAGTAACCTAATAAAAATTTGCTGTCAAAATTAACACTGTCTGGCCTTCAAACTGAAGGTTCTTCTGTACTGAATGGCTCATTATTTGAAACCAGATCAAGCCTGATGTCAGTAAAACATCCCAGTAATGACTGCACATCACTGGTTTTTAAGGTGGATGGTTCTTATTTCAACAGTTCTCGTTCATGCTGAAATGAAACAGGTATTAAGTCTACAGTTGAGTCGCAAGTCAGACTCTTTAAATCAACTCCTGAAACACAGCAACTTCCAAATGACATGCATATAATAAGTGAATTCTGAGTCGACGGGGTCTTCAGGGAAAATAATTGTCTATTGTAATCACAGTTGAGACAGAGATAATTAGAAAACTGCTCGTCACCGAACTCTTTATTTAATAAAGCGATGACACATCTCCTGGACTCGCCAGATTAGGGGCCTTGCTTGGGGCAGTCGCTCTGTAGTCCTCATCAAAGAATTTCAACATGACAGTCCCTGAAAACAAGACTTCTTGTTTAAACATCAGTGGGCATGAAGGCCTATAGCAAGCCTAGTTGTTCTTTTTTTTTTTTTTTTTTTACTGATTCAGTGCTAATAATGATCTGAGGGCTTAAAACAGCAACGGTGAGGACAGCTATCAAAGGCAACATCTGAAGTCTCATTTCAAAACACCATTATGATACTCTGGACAACTGTGAAGATGTGAGGCAGTAAAAAGAGAAGCACTGTTGTTGTTGTTGTTGTTATTGTCATTAGCGGTGATGACAGTGAGCTGAGCAGTTGGCTCATAAAAGGGCTAATCTTTGAGGCGGGGTATCTTTTATTAGCCCACGCTTCCTGAACTTCTTGTTTAGGTTATTTTCCTGGGACTTAAAGGGACATCCCAGCTTACAACTAGAGTTTAATATGTTGTTATATGTGTTGTGTGCTCTGTATTGCAGTATTATACTATAGCATTGATGGGGGAGGATATGATTCTGCTTTAAGCAGAAAAGGCACCCACATTTGGGGAAAAAGGTGGCCAACAACCCTACACCACTCATTAACAGTGAACATGTATTGGACCACAACACAGCAAACCCACAACCCAACACATTAAATCACATACAGCATGTACACATCATTTAAACTAAAGAACAGCATAAACAACATAACCTCCCTTTTTCAGAGGATGTGTGCCTACCATAAGCCTCCTGGTGTGTCCATCAGTCTACCCACACCTTCACACCACAAACTTCTGAAGCTCAGTGCCAGCCAGTGAAGGGCCCCCTACAGCCCACCCCTTAAGCTAAGCCCCTGAACACACTTAAAGTCCCAGCCAGCACAAATGCGGCAATGAAACGTCCCACAGTGGGCTGCAAGTCTTGCGCAACATCAGTGTTCTGCCCAGACCCCATCTGCTTTTTTCGCTGCCCACCACGCTGGCATAAACACTGCTCATGCATGCTCGGGCACCTCTGTTGCTGATGACTGACCTCAGCTGGACAGTGGTCACCTTCCAGCCATCTGATGTGCCTCTCGTGGTGGGTGCAAGCACGCCCGGTTGCAGTAGGTATATTACCAAAAAACCTGGACACGCACCATCACTTCCAATCAGCGACCCCAACACTGCTGTTCATTTCAGCCTGAATTTAAACCCAGAACTAAAGCAGTAACAGCCATAGTTGGTCTGAGAAGGCAGTTCATACCCAAACCAGGCTGAAGCTTGTTTTGCCTGATTCTTTGTTGGTTCTGCTGCAAGTAAATGTTTTTTTTTTTTTTTATTTAACACAAGCAGAAAAGGCCCATACATTTCAGTGGAACAGAGAGTGAGACCGTTTTCCATGGTACCTCACTCACTGACCATGAACACATATATAACCCTAGCTAACTCACAACAGAACACAACAAACCCAGAAGCCAACACTGTGGAACATACACCGCACAACCATCGTTGTGGTGTCACCCACTGATTTGCAGGCTAACAAGCTAGCTTTAGTGTAATTTTCACCTTGATTGTAAAAAAAATTAGTAAAGAAAACAATAATTCAGTCTTTTAGCCCAAAGAGGTCACCAAAACCACTACATTTAGCTTTTAGCATTTTGTTGATCTTCTCATCATCTGATAAGTCATATATATCAGTTCTCTCCATTGCAATAATATGAATATACACTATACTGCCAAAAGTATTTACTCACCCAACCAAATCATTGAATTCATGAGTTCTATTCACTTCCATGGCCACAGCTGTATAAAACCAAGCACCTAGTCATGCAGACTGCTTCTTTAGTGAAAGAATGGGTTGCTCTCAGAGGCTCATTGAATTCCAGCATGGTACCATACAGTGGTGAAATTTCCTCACTACTAAATATCCCACAGTCGACTGTCAGTGGTGTTACAAGAAAGTGGAAGCGATTGAGAATGACAGAAACTCAGCCACAGAGTGGTAGACCATGTAAAATGACAGCTGAGGTGCATAGTGCACAGACGTCACCAACTTTCTGCAGAGTCAATGGCTACAGACCTCCAAACTTCATGTGGCCTTCAGATTAGCTCAAGAACAGTGCATAGAGAGGTTCATGGAAACTCTCTACCAAGAGCACTGCAAAGCGTCAGATGCAGTGGTGTAAAGCATGCCACCACTGGATGGGAAGAATGGGATGTCACTCAAGTTCAAGTTCACTCTGGGTCAGCAGATGCTGAGGGGCATAGTGCGCAGAGGTCACCAATTTTCTGAAAATAAAGACATGGATGAGCTTGGTGTGGAAGAACTCGACTGGCCTGCCCAGAGTCCTGACCTCAACCCTATAGAACACCTTTAGGATGAATTAGAGCGGAGACTGCGAGCTGGGCCTTTTCATCCAACATCAGTGTCTGACCTCACCAATGCGCTTCTGGAAGAACGGTCAAACATTCCCATAAACTGACTTCTAAACCGTGTGGACAGCCTTTGCAGAAGCTGTTGAAGCTGTTACAGCTGCAAAGCGTGGCCCGTCATCATATTACGCCCCATTGATTAAGAATGGGGGCGGCACGGTGGTGTAGTGGTGAGCACTGTCGCCTCACAGCACAATTCCCGGTCCGGCCCGTTCTGTGTGGAGTGTGTATGTTCTCCCCATGCTTGAGTGGGTTTCCTCTGGCTACTCCAGCTTCCACCCACAGTCCAAACACATGCATGATAGGTTGATTGGTCACTCTAAATTTCCCGTAGGTGTGAGTGCATGAGTGTGTGTTGGCCCTGCAATGGACTGGCGAACTGTCCATGATGTATATGTTCATATGCATGTGAAGGCAGACGAGTGAACACTTTTGGCAATATAGTGCAGTTACTTCACTTACTAGACGTGTTATGCAGCATTGTGTAGGGAAGTATTGTATAGTTTGACTTAATAGAATCCAAATTGTAATCCTGACTGCTAGCCCGGGCTTGGGAATTGGTATTGTGGCTGGCGTTGGAAAACGCCTCCTTCATTTGGAGCTGAAAAAGGCATGTGCGAACAATAACGATAAACAGATTGTTGACAGACTGACAGTGGACAGCTCAGTGTAAAGAGTATGAAAGGCTTCTAGGCTGTGAGAGGCAGGGATTTAAAGTTGGGACTGCTGAGTTTCATTCAGACGGACAGTGGACAGAGCTCAGCGGCTGGAGTATGAAAGGTCTGCCAGGCTGTGAAAACAGGGATCTGAAGTTGGGGCGGGTGAGCCTTTTCTAGGTTAAATTGGCTCTCACTGTCCTCTTCTACAAACTTTTATGAGTCGAGATTTCCGACTGTCGTCGTTTTTATATTGAACATTTGAACTTGCCAGAGTGGGCCAAGTCTCGTAACTGACGCTTGCAATGTATCATAGACTTTGGAGTTTTGTGTGTACGTACCTCAAAGTGGAGAATTGATGCCACCCTACTGTTTGTAAGTGGTCCATTGTGGTCCAGAGCTCTTTAGGCCAAATCCATTAAATCAAAGCTCCTTTTATCCATCAACTCAAGCAGCATTAAAAACACTTTTCAAGTACATTCCAAGAAAGAAATTTCTTTTTCTAGTATTCCAACCAGGAAACTCACTTCAGAGACCACTGCATCAATGCTGTAGGATACAATTAAGCATGTTTACAACAGATGTAGCGATGGCTGAATGTTTTAGTTTGTTCCGAGTGCCCCTTTAATGCTTCAGTTCCACAGCAGCCCAGCCCGCAGTTAAACGAATGGTAATTCTGCAGCTGCACTGCAGCTGAATTAGCTGGTCATTCGAATAGGCCTCAAGGCAAATCTGTTGGACAACATCCGGCTTCCGCATTTGAGCGCATGTATTTATTTATTTTATTTTATACGCCGTCTCAAAAAAGCCAAGTGGACCTCTAATCTTTGCAATGTAATTACTCTGAAATACTGCATAAGTACATTTATGAGATTTGTGTACTATAGACATTCTCCCTCTCTCTCTCTCTCTCTCTCTCTCTCTCTCTCTCTCTCTCTCTCTCTCTCTCTCTCTCTTACTCTCGCTCTCTGATCACTCAAAAGTTTGGATTAGCTTGAAGCGATTTGAGCTGCTGGCTATGCAAAGCTCCACTGTAGGATACACAGCAGTGCATGAAGATAATGAGGTGCCTGCAATGCAAGATTATTTATGAATTTTTTTTCCTTTCCACAAAAGGCTCGTCTGCATTTTTGGAGACTCCTCAAAAGCGACAAAAGCCAGTATGAATTTGAATAGGAGTTCCGAATGTGGGCCCGCATCCAAAGCGGGCTGTGGCCGCATTGCCACTGCGGCGACGTCCGGATGATTTAAGGCAACGTTGCGCTAATCAGCGGCTCTGCTTGCGAGGGAGTTAGAGGTCAGTTGAGCGTGACCTTTTATAAATTAGCTTATGGCTAAAAATGGAAATTGAAAATGAGCGCTGATTGCATACGCCGAATGCCTTCGCTTAATGATGGGAGACTGCAATCATATTGACAACTGGAAGTTTAATTGATATTCTATAAAGAAACAGACAGGCACGCTAGGAGGTCAAACTGTTGGAGGGCGATTTGACTGGATTTTTGCTTTTTATTCTGCATAATTAAACGGTTAAGTTGTAAACAAAGTCATTCGGAGTGAAATAAAACAAAAAATTCCACTCAAGTTCACAGTGGCTGCGATAGGAACACGATGTCTTTAGACTTTAATGCCCCTAAAAGCTCAATCATAGAAATATATTATACAGGGCATTGCCTAATGCTTGTGGCATTCACTGTAAAAAATTATTTGTTGACTCAACTTAACTCAGTCAAGTCATCTTTTTGCTTTGACTTAGTTAAGTTGTAAAGATGTAACCTGTTAAGATTATTGAACTTAACTAGGTTTTGTTTACACAACAACCTGGAAATTTACCAACTATTTTTCCACTGTTGCCAACTAGTTGCTATTGGCTGTCCTAAATGAAGTAATCACCTAATTTGCATAATGGTCAATTTGCGTGTATTTGCAGGAATAACATTGTGGGAGAGACAAAAAATGAGTAAAACACCCTAAATATGTTATAACTAACTCTGAATAAATGAACTTCTTCTGTGGATAATTTTTTTGGTGCCTTTGAGATCGGCCGTGTCACACTGAAGAATTTCCCTCTGAGATTAATAAAGTATCTATCTATCTAAGACACATTTATATTTACATCCTGCTCTGTAGATAGGGGCGGGGTCAGCGGCGGCTGTGGGCATGCGCAGTGAGTGTAGTGGGTGGTGGAGTGGTGTGGGTCTGCTGTGATTGTGAGACAGCACTGTGAGTATTGTGTGGCAGAAACATCAGCTGGGGGGAAGGGCCTCAAACTGTTAACACTACAACGAGCCAGTGATTCTGTAAAAAGAGCATAGAAAAAAAATACTGAAACGAAACAAACACGTGTTTTAATGCATCTAATTAAAAGTGCCTATAAAACATCTAATATCACCCCTGACAGCCCAGGATTAGCGAATATTGTGGACTGTTATTCAAGTATGCCTCATATACAATACTTAATTTTATAATTACACTCCTTTAAATGATCTACACCTTAAACTGGGCACCCTGAAATACAATTTTAATAGGTTTGGATTCCAGTCACTTTTACTTAACTCAGAACGATGTGAAGATGTATTCTGTGTAGCAGCTCTAGAGTACGGCGCATTCCAAGATGGCTGTACTCATCTCCAGTCCGAAGATGAACAAGTGCTAATGTCAGATGCTTGGTGTATGTGTAGTCTATAAAAGTAGTCTGGAAAGCCTTTTTTTAGTTAGTCAAACAAGTGATTTTAAGTTTTCATGTTCATATTTATGTTGAAGTTCTTAGAACTTGTTTTATTTAGTTGTAATGGACAGTTGGTTCTTCCTCGCAAGCTTGTTCTTCTTTGCATGTGTTCCTTGAGTCAGTAGTAGCACCATCCCTCTCCTAGGGGACTGATCCGTGGCAATGAAGAAGACATGGAAAACCTAGTGAATGCTCTAGGTGAATGCTCTTTTATTGAACATGGTAGCTGCAGTGAACTGTCTGTCAGCGCAGATAGAATGGCCGAAAAAGCCAGCAGTTTATGTCTAGCCATACATTTCCCACTTGGGGTAGATGCACAAACATTGCACCAACTACTTTTCAGCTAACATCAACAACTACTGTTTAATTTAAAACCAGTTTTGATGCATAGTGAACAAAATGGCTATGTTTGCATTTAATGGTAATCACGACCACTCTAGACAAAACCTGACTCCATGATGAACCAATTCACCACTCGCATTATGCAGAAATCATGAAAAATCCCCTTCAACTGAAGCCGGAAAGGAGGTCGTCGGCCAACACAGCACTCCTTCTGCAATGCAAACCACCATATCCTTTAACTTGAAACAAAGTGTTATTGCTTAAGTCATATTTTCCTGCTTGAAGGCTCATTGGTACGATTCCCTGTGTGCCAGCAAAGTTCTGAGCCTTTGCACTGTCATTATGCAGCTACAGCTCATTTACTTGAGCAGCTGCCTGCTTGAAAGTCAGGGAACAGGCACCTTTGCTGCAATCCCAATTAGATGTAGCAGCACATGAAGAGAAAGATAAGCCTATTAATTAAAAACAAGCCAAGCAAGCCATGCAGCCGTTGCTTTTATTTTACAAAAAGTTGCTCCTGAAACGGAGCTCGCCGTGTTTCCGATTGTTTCCAGTCGAGCCTTCTTTTGTCACCATGTCGTGCGCTGCTGGTGCGCCTGCCAGAGGAGGTTCGGACAATAAGGCATCCTGGGTTTTCAGAGTGAATTAAGATGAGTCGTTTGTCATTCGCTTGGCTTTCATATCCGTCGGCCTGTTCAGTTGCAGAACTACCTTAACTTCTCCTTGTCTTCTATCATGGGTCTGTTTGTAGACGCTCGCTTGTTCATTCATCTTCAATCTTTAATGCCTTTGCGACAGTCTTGGGACGAATTCGCTCGTGTTTGAATCAATGTTCAGATCTTTAGACTCCACTCAAATGTGCAGTAAATGTGTTTTGGGTTTTAATACTGAAGCTCCGCTTTGGGCAAAAACAAAGACAACGAAATTAGTACATCTCACCAGAGACATCATTATCAGGACAGTGTGGGGTGGCGTTGGGTTTAGAGACGATGTGTTTAGAGACGATGTCAAATATTTCACAGGAAATGGTCCGGATTAAAATGAGAAAAAAAAAATTATGTACAGTGTATTATTTCTAGTCTTATGTCTCAAATAATAACATTTAAAGTGAAACTAGTAAAACTTTTCTGCCTAATTCAGTTATTGGGATGTGGAATGGGTCATTATAGAGAAAAAGATTTTTTGTCCAAGTTGAGCATTTTCATTGGTCCATATTTCATGACATTATAGCATGTTGTATGTATATAATTCTCTAAAAAATATACAAAAAGATAGAAAAATTGAGATATGAGATATACACAGCGTATTATTTCTACTCATTATTTCTGTTAATCTGTCTCACATAATCAGATTAAAGTGAAATTGGTCAAACTTTTCAGCCTAATTCAGTTATTGAGAAGAAACAGATATACTTAGTTAAAATAATGCAGGTAAAAATGTATCTAATATGAATGGAATGGCAAGTTTTACCTAATGTTGTACCTTGTATCTCGAAAATTGTAACTTTAGAAGCAGGAACAAAAACATTCTAAGTTGTAAATGGAAGTATAATGGAACTATATATTTTTTCCAAGTTATTTAAGAGCGTTTCAATTGGTCCATTCATCCTGACATTATAGCATGTTATATGTATATAATGCATTATTTCTACTCATTATTTCTATTAATATGTCTCACATAATCAGATTAAAGTGAAATTAGTCAAACTTTTCAACCTAATTCAGTTATTGAGTTCTGGAGTGGGTCATTATAGAGAAACAGATTCTCTCAGTTGAAAGACACATATGTACAGATATGTACAGTGCATTATTTCTACCAAGGGCATAGATTTGCTCTTGACATTGATGGGGACCTATGAATCCTCCACCTCAGCAATCCCGTGCGCCAAGGCCTAGCATTGCCATTAACCTTATTATAATGGACTCATTTCATTAGCAAACTCGACTTTAATTGACTTTAAAAAATAGCTCCTTATGTCCACCTTCTTCTTTTTTGCTGCCATCTTCACTCACTTTTCACGCCCATGTGTCTCCCACATTGCACCTGAGTTTTGCACAGTGAGTCTCACATATGACTGGAAAGCTTTCCTTACAGTTTTGGTGTTGCTAACAATCAAACACAGCTACAGAGTCTAAAGTGACAGCAGGAAAAGGCCCAGCCAATCACACTGGCCATATTTGTTACTGGGAGGAAGGACTCCAGTAGAGAACGTGAATTAACCCTTTCTGCACTTTAGGTTTATGAGATGTTGACAGTTCGGGGGGGGGGGGGGGGGTTTGGAGGGGATCAAATTATTGGTGGGGACATGTCACTTCCGTCCATGCTAATTCTACGCTCTTGATTTCTACTCATTATTTCTATTCATATGTCTCACATAATCAGATTTTTATCGAAATTGGTCAAACCTTTTGAGGATAATTCAGTTATTGAGAATTATCACTGCAAAAAGTTTTACCTAATGTTGTAAATTTGTACTACATAGAAACTTTAGGAGAAGGGGAAAAATGCCCACTTGAGTTTTGAATGGAAGCTATTATGCAGCATTTCCATTGGTCCATTCCTCATGACATTTTAACACTTTATAAAGGGCCATTTTTTAATTCTGTAAAAAAATATATATATATAAAAATAGAAAAATTTAGGTTTTGTTCCAACGGCAGTGAAATATATATATATATATATATATATATATATATATATATATATATATATATATATATATATATATATATATATATTAAGCACACCTTAAACTTTTGTTGTCAACATGCATTAATAAAATAACCAAATATTGACTAAATGCCATAAATATTTATACTAACTTTATTATTCTATCATCATCATACTGTCAACACAAATCAATAAACTAATCAGAAATTTGCTATATATTATGCATTCAAATAACTCCTACTTCTACCACCACTGTATATAATAATCATAATCACTATCATCAATATCTGTAGAAGTATTAGTATTAGTAGTTTACACTATAGCTGTATACTGTTATAGCTGCAAAGGGAGACCAGCTCCATATTAATGTCCTTGGGTTAGAATGTGATGTCATAAAAGCTCCTATAGATGCAATGTATAGTGTCCCAATGCTTTTGTCCATGTAAATGTACAATGCTTAATACATTTTTTTATTGTTGTATTTAATGAAGTAAGCTGACTTTTAACAGTAGAATTATATGGGACTCTTGTTGTGCCAGTACTAGGGCTCCTGCTGAATGTAAGTGAAGTGATTGCAAGTGATGTGTTGGCAAAGTAACTCTTAATTGAATTAACTGAATCACTGTATCTATCACTATGTACTGAAGGAATCCACACGGGCACATTTAACTAACAATCCATCTCATTTAGAATAATAGGTACATTAGTTACGGCTAATTTACAGTCATGCAAGCTCAGTGTGCAACTTTCATGTTGTGCAGTTGTCCATTTGAGTGATTGTTCTTCCATCCAGTGCTCTGTTGCCTTTCCTTTTTTAACATAAGCATCAATCTATGCTGGTTTTATGAAGCTTTAAGCTTTATATCTGTATTAATTATAAATTAAGTACCGCAAGGTTCATGTTCGGGGGTGTTACACACTCTGGGCATCTGGTTGGTATCACGACCTGGTATGAAGGTCAATTTCATATTTAATCACTTTGAATGACTTTTGTTTACAGCTTTAACCATTATTTCTCCCAATGTTTTGCCAAAATCTCTTATGGTAGTAATCTCCCATCCTAGTCCTTGAGCTTTACTGTGCTGCACAGTTTAGTATCCAGTAAGCTGCCCCACCCTTTACTTACTTCAATACATCTAATCCAATGAGGGACTTGGAAAGGGATTGATTTTGCTGGAGCAGGTGTGGCAAATTGTTATTGGAACTAGGCTCTGCAGGTAGGTAGTTATCCAGGATTAGGGGTTGAGACCACCCTGTGGAATCCATGTGCATTTTACTCACCACTGTTGGGTCTTTCATTTTCGTCTCTGTACTAGAAATAAAGAAAAGCGTATCAAACACACCAGGGATAGTAAACAATGTGGTTCGCAGCTTGCTGCTTTATGAAATCTGACCAAAACTTCCAACAACTATGAAACGCAAGCAATTTAGTGCACTGTCACTATCTTACCTCATTAAGTTACCTACGAACATTGTACGTAACCTGCTATAGGCTTCATAGCTGTAAATGTGTTTTTCCTGACATTAACAAAACAAACAGAGCAGTTTCTGCAGCTTCCATAATAAGGACTTTGAATATATATCTCTTTTAAAATGCTCCCCGACAGGTTGCAGTGTGTAAATTTCTTCAGTCTGGTTACAAAGGCATCACAGATGGCTCCAAATAAAGCTGCTTGAGAGCATGCCAAGAGTGTGCGTCAAGGCAATGCAGGGCTCCCCTAAAGAGTCTAATATAGAAGATAGTCATTTTAATATGTTTTTCATGTTCCCGGTCCACCACATGACGCCAAACACATTATTCTATAACTTTGAGATGTTCCCAATTGTGGAAAAGCGTAAAAAGCAAGCACAGCCCGTATAGGCAAGTCCAAACATTTGGCTATATGTGTGCTCTTGTGCCAGAAGACGTCAAAGCAAGTTTTCTGAGAGGTGAGCCAGGGTGGAGACACGCATGCTAGAGACTCTTGGCCTCGTGTGGTGTGCTCCCAAGGCCTGGTTGGGGTGAAACACTCCTGACTGTTGTCCTGGTCTTGACCCCACAGCTGCCTGCACTTTTGGTGGTCGGCATCTAGGACAGCATGTACGAGCTCTGCTAAAATCTCAGAAGAGATGCTCCAAGGTCGCTGAAGTTTGTCTACCAAGACTGTTTTTTAGATTTGCAAACAAAGTTCAGATTTTGGCTGTAAGTTCAACTTTTGTCAAAGTTCTTTCTGAACGTGACTGACTTCAAAGAAAGCTAACCTTTTCCTCAAGTGGGCATTTTTATATCTCCTGTTTTATGTGGCATATATAGATATGCTAAATGTTGGGAATAAATCATTCAGCTTGAAAACAGCTTCTGGACTGCTTAGTCAGTTAAAGGAGTGCGTGGCGGTGATAAATCAAATTTGTCAGTGTGATATCTTTTATTGCTAAAAACGAGGCTCTTGGCTAAAGAAGACTCCTGAGTGAAATGGTGTGCCTGTCGTCAACACGCTCCTCATTAAAGATTCGTTGTTACTACAGGAAGAACATTTTAATGACACATCCTGCTGGGGGTAGAAGAAACTAGTCGCACTGTCTTTTTCTTCTGCTTCCATAACAAAGTGTCTCCTAACTGAATCCTCATGGTTTATTTAGGCTGTACGGGACATGCAGCACACATTAGCCAAATTATTGTCAACAGTGACACCATCTCAGCTTCCTCGGCTGTGTTGTGATCCGGTACTTGCTGAATAATTCTGTGTGTGTGTGTGTGTGTGTGTGTGTGTGTGTGTGTTTGTATTTTCGTTTCGGCAGCAGAACGGGTAGCAGAAACTCGCAGCGTTTATTTGTTGTTGTTGTTGTTGTTCCATAATGAAGTGTCTCCTAATGTACTGGCAGAACTTTTCAACTCAATCCAAATGGTTTATTTAGCCCTACAGGGACAGGCAGTGCATTAGCCAGATCATTGTCAGCAGTGGGTATTTTTCCACCACACGATCAGAAACAAGGACTTCTCCAAAGAGGAACCAGCAAAACTTTTGCTCTTGGGTTCCTCCTACAGTTCCTCCAGGAGTGCATTTCACTTTTACAGTGCTGTTGAATGTAGAATTGGGAACTAATTGCCAGCAGAATTTGACATCAGCATTTAATCTATCTGTGCAGTAAAAAATCCACATACATACTAGGGCTATGTATTGGCAAGAACGTAGCGATACAATACTTATCGTGATACAGCGGTCACGATTCAATATATTGCGATATACTGCAATACTGCAAGAAAAGTGATATATTGCGATTTTTTAAATCCTACTATTAAAACACACCACTATATGAACAGGTTTATCAATTTATGAACAGGTTTGCTTACAATAGCATTGCACCCTTGTGCTGCTTGTTAATGTTGGAGTGGAGCTGAAAATGGATTTTAACACCGCCACTTAGTGATTAGAGGTTTAAACACAACACACAATGATTCACTGTCTGCCAGGAATCTGTGTATCGATACTGTGTTTTTGATCGATACAGTATCTAAACAATATCCCGATATTTGCTATTTCAATATTTTCTTATATCCCTAACATATACACACACTAGGGGGAAGTGGGAACACTTGCCCTGAGAGGTGGGCAGCTCTATCCACAGTGCCCGGGGAGCAGTTGGGGGGTAGGTGCCTTGCTCAAGGTCACTTTAGTCATGTCCTCTTGGGGATCAAACTGGGTTCCTAACCTCCAGCCCACTACTGCTCTGTTGTGCTTTGAGTCCCATGTTGCTACTGAAGATATGGAATCTAATCTAATTCCATAATTACTTGCCTCACACAGACATATGAGTGCTACAGATTATATTCTTGATTTTGGTTGTTTTTGTATGGTATGTGAATGGCTTTTTTCTATTGTATAATCTGTAGCATCCACAGCCTGTGTGACGCATGTGCAATCAAAGGGGAGTTGAATTCTGCTGAAGGGTCTGAATTTTGCACAATACTGGCAATAACAGCATTAGACGAGAAATAACTGTGTTCACCTACAAGGTGATATTACAGGACTTTATAACAAGAGGTTTAAATTTGCAAGGCTTTTGTGAGATCGACAAAGAGGAACCAAACTTTTGAAAATTTGTTTCTTTGCATGCTAGAACATCAGGAAAGTAGTGATAACTGATGGTGCCTCATCTGTAACACTCTGTTCGGCACAGCTTTTTCCCATCCTCACTAATCTCTCCAATCAGGTCTGGGCAAGTCTGCTATGCCTGCATGCTCAAAGACCTCTGTCATTATACCAGTTTCCAAAAAAATGTTTTGCCCTAGCATCTGTAGTCCTGGTGTGCTTTGAGAGACTTTTACCACATCATCTTAAATTCATGACTGATGCTCTCCAGGACCCTTATAATTTGGCTCTTTTTGGCAACACCTGGACAGCCCTAACCTTCATGCCTGTGTGCTTTTGGTAGACTTTAACTCTGCATTTAACATCCTAATTCCTGGCCCACAGTGATAATGTCAGGGCCCTGGACACATCACCAGCTATCCAAAACCCCTTGACTATAGACAATGTAGACATGCACACAGTGCTTACCTGGTTCCTGTGGAAATAACAGATAGTGAGCTATCCAGACACTTAATGTCTAGGTAGAGACTAAGTGTTGTCCTGGGACAGGGGGGTCCAGGGTACCTATGTGTTGAACAAACAGAAACAGCATTAGGAACAACCAACATTGATTTAGATACTTTTGTTGTGCATCTGCCGGTAGAACTAGTTACTGATTGGCCGAGTCCAGGGAGGGCTGTAATGTATAAAACAGCAGGTAAGCACAGATTATGGGGGTTACACTGCCAGAGTCTGTGTATGAGAGACTGCAGGAGAGCTTAATGACAGAATATGATTGAACGTTACTACTAAGGAACTGAATGTTTACTGTAGTAGTAGGTGGTAGCTGACAAGCCCCAAAGCCCATCGCCCACCTGTGTAAAAGTGTACATAGTTGTATATTCTGTATATATAGTTTTGGTTAGGGTTAGGGTTAGGGTTAGATAAAGCGAAACATAGCTGCCTTTGGAGCCTCGGTTTACACCTCGGTTTACACCTCATTGCCATGTTTCTCAGGTAAGCTCCTGACCACTCACCTCATGTTATCGCACCCGCTATGTTTCTGCTACTGCATCCACAACTCAGGAAACAGCATGTTCGTTTGAAAAACCACATCTCACACCCTCTCTGCTTCAGCACAGGTGCTTCACAGCACTGTGAGCTCTCTCCACTGCTCTACTTTCTCTATACCAGTGACTGTACCTCTACCAATGACTGTATTGAACCTATTAAGTTTGCAGATGACACTATGCTAATGCTCGGTCTCGTCTAAAACATTGATGAGCTCTTATACCCAGTGGAAGTAACACAGCTGGTGTCATGGTGCAAAGCCAACAACTTGCAGCTAAACCCAGAAAAACCAGTTGAAATGACCACAGATTTCAGAAAGAAGCCCCTCGGCCTTCAGTGGAAATCCACGGTTTCATGGTCAGCAGAGCAGAGTCTTACAAATTTCTGAGAACCACCATTTAGCAGGATCTGAAATGGGTTGGACAGCAGTGTTTGTTTTTATTGCAACAACTCAAGAAATTTGGGCTGCGTCAAGCCCTGCTGGTCCAGTTCTAAACCCCCATAATAGAATCCATCTTGTTCTTCATCTCCCTCTGGTGTAAGCGCTACACCTTAGCACACCAGGTGTAAGCCGTAGCAAAAAGGAGCGCTGTACAGAAAAAATCATCAGCTCTCCACCACCAAAGACCTTTACTCTTCTAGGATGACCCCACACATCTAGGTCACTCGCTCACTTCCAGCATTTTCTATTTAGGAGGAGAACAAAAGTGAAAACTCTTTATGGAGCTTGCTTTGTGCACTGGTGGGCAGTCATGTTGGGCTGTCCCCAAACTGTTCCCACAAAGAGCCTGAAATTGTCCAAAATTGTCTGCTGAAGAATTAAGACTAAGGGTCTACCACTTCTTGACTGAGTTGCTGTCATTTCCAATCACTTCCACTTTGTTATAATACTACTGACAGTCAACTGTGGAATATTTAGTAGTGAGGAACTTTCACAACTGGAGTTGTTGCACGGTGGTATTCTATCATGATACCACGCTGGAGTTCACTGAGCTCCTGAGAGCGACCCATTCTTTCATTAATGTGTGTAGAAGCAGTCTGCATGTCTAAGTGCTTGGTTTTATACGCCTGTGGCCATGGAAGTGATTGGAACACCTGAATTCAATGAACTGGATGGGTGTGAGTGCATGAGTGAGTGTTGGCCATGCGATGGACTGGCGAACTGTCCATGGTGTACCCCGCCTTCGCCTGATGACGTTGGGATTGGCTCCTGCCCCCCCGTGACTCCGACTAGCGAGATTAAGCGGCAGGTAATGGATGGATGGGTGAGTGAATACTTCTGGCAAGTGTATGTATACAGTGTATGTATATGACATTTGCACTACATAGCAGAGGTCAAGTAAACACTGATGCTGCCTAGCCTTAATTACATTCTGATGTATGGCATTCTGAATAATTTTGTGGTTGTGGTTTGGGCTCGTTGTTTTTTTCTGACCTTTTCCAAAGCCTGCAGAACTCGCGGCGAGGCTTTCTGACAATGGTTATACATTTCTGTCAAGCAGCACCTGGCTAAGACCCAATGATCATTTCTATTACGGTGATCAAAGAGCCTCAGATTCCTAATATGGCAGCTTTCCCTCTCTATGCGCTCTCTAATAAGGATCCTATTTGAACGAGTCTGTGACGATTCCGCCCGAGAGATTGCCAGAGGCTGTCAAAATCCCCCGAGAATAAGAACAGATTCTGATATAATTATATAGTTTGGTGCTGAATTCTGTCTTGGGGCTAAGCTAGCAGATCCATTACTTATGGAAACGACAAAATCACCCCCATACTTTTCACACCGAGGCTGGAAAAGAAGCAGCATGGATGCTGGCAAAGGCTTAGCCTCGTTTCTTTGGTTCTGCACCCTGACACTTCTCCCAGATTAATTCCGTAACTACTTTCTTACACTTTAAAATAGAGAAGAAACACAGCAAAGCCACTCGGTCAGCACTTTCGGCAGCAGAATAAAAGCAAGATGATGAATCACCTCTGTAGGGTCTGTCTTGCTACAGGAGTAAACGGATGGTGTTCTTTTAAACACTGCTATAGATCTAGCTGTGCGACTCGCTTCCAGATGTTTGGAGCCCATCCACTGTGATTAGACAATAATTTGCAGTGCAGATGCTCAACAAGACAAAGCATGTATAGAAATTTGTGGCACCGATGCACTTCAACGGCTGCTCCATATGACCAACTTTCAACACAAAAGATTCTTTATTTTAATTTTATAAATAATTCATAGGGGTTGTAACTGGGCACACATGTGGTTGTGTGTTAAGGGGCTAAAAGCCTCTCTATATCTGTCCACTTGAATTCTAAATTAAAATAATGAAACAAATAGTATTAACATTAAATTTAGATATATTTTCAGTGCATTCTGCCCAGTGGATGCTGGGAAAGGTTTCAGCCACCCTCCGCCATCCAGAAGGATAAGTAGTTAGAAAATGAATAAATGAATGAATACATGTACAGCTACTTGAATGAACTGTTAAATTTGCTCGCTGTCACATGATGTATTTTTTTTGGATGTGGCGTGGATTTTCCATGTAGATGATGATTATGATGATGATTCAGGTAGGAGGTGTAGTGACAGGCCCCTTGACCGATACACCAGTACTACTGGCTGTTCCGCAGCCTGATGGCGATGGTCTCAGAACCGGCTGGTTCTGGACTTCATGCTTCATTCTTCAGCGCTGGAGCTACACAGGGTTGCATCCTGAGCCGCCTGCTCTTCTCACTGTACACTTATGACTGCATGGCCACTTCAAGCTTTAACACCATTGGCAAGTATGTTGATGATGCTGTTGTGGTGGGTCTGATGTGTTTTTTTTCTGAGAAACAAAAACCATTTGACACCTGACAAGGTAAACACCCGGTTCATTAGCTCTAATCATAACAAAACTATAGTGAACAACATATATTTATTTGTGTTATTTATATTTTATTTTATGACCAGCAAAATCGTAGTTCGGTTAGGGTGAAAAACAACACATAAACCTGACATTACAGTGCGATGACTGTCAGTGTCAAAGTCTACACTTTATAACAATGTTACGTAACACATTTTCATGTCAAGCTCAGCACCAAGTGTGAAGTACAGGAGATACTGCAGGGCATCTTTTTCAAGCGTTCAACTCAAGTTCAATTTTCCAACAAGCTTCACTCGGCAAGCTATGTCACGATCTCAGCATTATGTCACTCTGACATACCAGAAATACACCGAGCTACCAAATCATCTGTAGCTTGCTGTATCATTTCATCCCAGATAGTATCATTACAGAGACTTACATCATGAAACGTCCCACAAACATGCTGTGTCAGTTTCCTGTCACTGACAAAGGCAGCTTTTATGACAGCTGACAGTAAACAAACCCCCGGTAACACTTTATTTGAACCCTATTATATAACAGTAACATAACTGTGTCCCAAACATGTCATAAACGATGATGTCGTGATAGATTAAGTCTATTAATGTAGCAGTGTCATGTATCATTACCGTTTATAGTCACGGTAGCTGATATTTGCAGTTTAATTCAGTCATGATAGCAAATGTTATGATGCATGTTATATTACCAGACATAGTCTGTCATGATAACTCCATGGCATGCTTATGGCATGATCATATCAATGTTATAGACAATCCTTTTTACACAGTTAAGTCACTTTATTATGATGGACTGTGAGACCCAATAAGGTCCTGGTACGTTGTGACAGTGCATCCCACAGCTGCTGGAGGGAACATTGGGGAGGATCCATAGAGTGAACACCACAATCCAGGTGGTCTCACAGATGCTCAGTTGGGTTCAAGTTAGACGTCCAGGGTTGTACTTGGAAGTCTTGGTCAGTTTTTCCAACCAATGTGGGACATTTCTAGCTTTTTGTTGGAAGATCTCATCTGCCCCAGGGAACACTATCAGCATGCATGGTGTATGTGATCTGCAAGGATGGATTAATACCCAAATGGGTTGAGAATGCCTTCCACATGGGTGAGTGGGCCTAGAGAATATCGCGAAAACATTCCCCAGACCATAACACTGCCACGTACGCGCAGTCGGCATCTAACCTCACCTAATCATGTCCACAATAAGTCTGAAACATATTAGATGGTGAGTAAAGCCAAGCGGACTCCAGGAGTAGAGGAATGTAAAACAAGGTTTAATCTTCGATCAGATGTACGATTGGAAGGTTAGGTATTGTAGGACATGAAGCATGCAGAACCTCGCAGATCCTGCTGGATATGGACAGCAGGGGTAAAGCTAGCTGCTAGCTAATTTTAAATCTATTTTTAAATCTTTTTAGGGTTTGAATCATGATCTTTCTTTCTTTCATCTGTTTTTAATTTGCTCTATAGTTAATGTAAACCCACCGTCGTTCCTTTGTTCATACACTGGTATGAACAGCTCGTTATTGCTTTACAGCCATCCATCCTGCTAGCTATTTTTCAATCTTTGAAGGTTTGAATCATGAACTTTGGCTTTTCAAGACAATTTTCTACCTCCCGCTAAGCTGAAACATCCTCTACAGTACATATAGTATGACGCTACAGTACATGCGCAGAACGTATTTAAACTTTCCGATTGGGAATGTAATCAGATACAAGCATTTACACGGCTATTATTCTTCTATTAAACAGATTATTTATGGGATTACCCTGCTCCTTCAATCGGATAGAAATTGTAATCGCAATTACCTCAATCGGACTAGTCCCGGACTACCACTGGTGGTGGTGGGGAGGAGTGCGTAGAAACATCCACACCTGAAGGCAGCAAAGAGGGAGTGTGAGTTGAATCCTTTCAACAGCTGGTTATTGCTTTACAGCCATCCATCCTGCTAGCTAATTTTAAATCTATTTTTAAATCTTTTAAGGTTTGAATCATGAACTTTGTCTCTTCCATCTGTTTTTAATTTGCTCTATAGTTCGTGTAAACCCACCGTCATTCCTTTGCTCATATACTGGTATGAACAGCTCGTTCTTGCTTCACAGCCATTCATCCTGCTTGCTATTTGTCAATCTTTTAAGATTTGAATCATGAACTTTGTCTCTTCAAGACCAGTCTCTTCCTCTCGCCATGTTGAAACGTCCTCTATGATGCTACTGTACATGCGCAGAAAGTATTTAAACTTTTCCCTATTAAACTGATTATTTACGGGATTACCCACCTCCTTCAAACGGATAGAACTTGTAATTGCAATGACCTCAATCGGACTAGTCTCAGACTACCACTGGTGGTGGTGGAGTGTGTAGAAACATCCACACCTGAAGGCAGCAAAAAGGGAGCTTGAGTTGAATCCTTTCTAAGACAGGTGGCAGGGTGCGATTGGTTGGAGTAATGGACAAGAGAGTGACGTAGCATTGAAGTCTTCCTGGCAGAACTTTGGCTAAAGCTTTCATTTCTCATTTTTTATGTTGGATGTGGGTCAAATGGAAAGGTGTGAAAATCTGAGCAACTTTGACATGGGCCAAATCAACACTGCTGAGTACTTCCTGACAGTACCTCCACCTCCAAGGAGGGACGATGCACAAAACCGGTAGGAGGGTGTTGAGTGCCCAAGGCTCATCAGTGTGCAAGGGCAACAAAGGCCATTCTGTCTGGTCCAAACTGACCAAAGAGCTATTGGAGTACAAGCCACAGAAATTTTTAATGATTGTTATGGGAGGAATGTGTCACAACACACAATGCGTGTCTGTGCATGGCCCTGCGGACCGCTCAGAGCGCTCACACCAATCTCTGTCCAGTTTCAAAAAACCATGTAATTGGCACACAAACAACCTTGAACTGAACCTTGGAAGAAGGTCATCCAGTCCAGTAAGTTGTTTCCTTTCACATCACACAGGACACACGGTTGTGTGTGCAGTGTTTACCCGGGGAAGTGATTCATGTTGTTGTTGACTTGACACGTGCCACCTGCTTAAATATTGCTGCAGACCAGGCAGACCTCTTCATGGTGTACTATTCCCGGAAGGCAGCGGCCTCTTTCAGCAGGATAATGTGCCCTGCCACCCCGCACAGCTTGAGGAATTATAACAAAGAGTTTAAGGTGTTGAATTGGCCTTCAAATTCCCCAGATCTCAATGCAGTCGAGCGTCTGGGGGATCTGCGGTAACAAGAAGTCTTATCCACAGCTGCTACACCTCACAGCTTACAGGATTTTAAGGATCTGCTGCTAACGTCTTCAGAGGTCTTCAACAGTCCATGGCTTGGGGGTGGTCATGATGCCTTGTCTGATTGGCATATGCTGCTTCAATGTGACATCGTAAAATGTATTGCATCAACACAGTCATTGCCAGAAGAACTAAAAAAATATATATATGCTTTGGTAAAAGGATGCATCACCCTGTTGCAAATGCAAGTTTATATAATACATTTAATATTACTTGTGAAAATGTACTGGTTTTAAATGTAGGATTATAAATAGTTTGCATATTATTTTTTATTTTTCATTTACAATGATGCACAGCAACTTTTTAGAAATGGGGTTGCATTTCAACTGACATGCACCTAAATGCACCGAGATTAAACACTCATTAAACACACTTATTCAACAAATAAAATACATAAATACATATACTTTTATAAGCATAAGAATACAGTGGCTAAAAATATCCTACATATTCATAAAATACTTTTACTGAAAAATGTCTTAAACATGTTACATTAGTTAGCTGAAATGATTCATAGGTACACATTTCTGAAATCTGCAACAATTAAAAATATAATTGTAATTCTTCTTTTAGGTGTAACTGATATTTTTATATATTATAACAGTGTATATAGAGATATCAATTACAATATAATATATTTACATTTTTTATATATATGAGATAATTTAACCCATATTTAATTTCTGGCTATTTTAAGCTATATTGCAATTAAAATGTAAATCAAATGTATTCAAATGTATTTACAAAACCATTGCTTTTAAATATATTACTGCATAATACACTTAAAGGGAACCCCGGCTGGTAACACTTGTAAGTCTTTATATGGTGTATTGACTCTAAATTGTTAAGCTGTGTTGCCAAAAAATCACAAAAGTAGCAAATATTCTAAATATTTAACATATGGACGCAGCCATTATTTCTGACACCTAATGCCTGCTGGGTAGATGACGTCTACCCAAATGGTTGCAGTGCACTAAGCTTGACTGCGGTTGGAAGGAGTGAATGTTAGTTACTAACCTAGCTTAAAGAAAACCATGTACATTGTGTTGTTGGGTGTCATTACCTGTGGAAAGGCAGTGGGAAGACTATTAGTCTAAACAGCTTTAACAATCATAAACAAGGAGAATAGTTAGTGAAGCAATGTGTGGACGAACACAGCTACAGAAAGACCCGCCGCTCTGCTCTCCTTACTTCAGTCTGGATGTGTTTGAGTCGTTCAGTAGACCACCACTGGTGAGACACTTGACGGAGGCTGTTGGTTTTAAGCATAGACTAAAACACAATGCAGTGCCACAGTTTCCCCTCACAGGAAGTCCAAAAGCTCTAGATTATGAAGAACCGCGAGAAGAAACGTGAATGTAATTATGCGCTGGATTCTCTCCTGGCATCCGGCCCACAATGTTTACCGTTAGCGTCAGCTGCTTCTCCCTGGTTTGCGGATCCTGAAGGTGAAAGTAGAGTCTTAGTAGTGAACATACTACTTCACTAATAAACGAGTGTGGAAGCTAAGAGAAACTCCCGTTCAGTGTATCTAGCTGTTTACTGAGCGTGAATGTTTCCTGCTAGAAAGCGGAGCTCCTTTAACAGACACTCTCCTTCTCCGTCAACACCAACACACAGTTTCACAACAACTCCAGCACTGTGTCCACTCTCTCCTCCATGCCTCTCTGTTCATCATCATTTAGACGTAGGTGATGTGTGATGTCGCCGCTGATGTCAGAAATGTTGTGTTCTGGCTCAAACTGCGAAGCTAGCTAGCTGTGCTCAAGCGCGACGGCCGGTTACTGTAACCATTTGACATCACTGCCCGCTGCGAACGTCAGTAGTTACAACAATGGCGACCTACGTGTAGCGGGATTTTACAGAAAATCTAATAAATCTGATACTTTTAGTGATTTTTTACACCGTGTCTTAATTCAGATATATATTAAGGCTTACATGTGTTACCAGCCGGGGTTCCCTTTAAGTGAATACATTTATTATCTGCTTAAATATATTATAAAATACACAAATTCAAGTATATTTCTTTGCAGCATATTAAAGTATGATGTAAATTGTGTTATTTTCACTTTTTGAAAAATGCATAAAAGTGTATTGTAACTCTTCAAAGGTCAACATGTACTTCCCAAAAATAACTATACATTTTAACTATAAAAATGATTCTCCATACTTGTATTGTATTCTCTATATATGTCAAATATGCAATTGGAGTATGTATGCTGTTTTGAGCTCCTTGCTATGCTTGAATATGCTTATTTTAAGTAATTCATGTGTTTAAATATGCTTATCTTTATTTCCCAGCATGTGGTTGTATTTAATGGACCTTGTATTATAGTTAGCGCTGCTCTCCTTCTTCCTCCTCAGCATCTGTCTCCTCTCCAGGGTGAGAAAGTGATAGCAGACAGCGCAATATGTGGCCAACAGTTTTCCTACCCTAATTATAGCCAAGGGTCCATGTCCCCCGCCATAGTGTACCTGACCCTTGTTAGTGCTGGTGGAGCCCTGTGCATCTGAAACCGTGGCCACAGGATCTTGCCTCGCATTTCATCTCAGTAATACTGCATGCCAGGCCAAAGGGTCAGTGGCTTCCTTAGTCTTTGATGCGACACACTGTATATGCGGGCTCACCGGTTGCGCGGCAGGCTGATGGTGTCCGTTTGGCACTGGTGAGTGCACTCATTGGTCAAGCTTGAGTGACCTTGTGAGAGGTGGTGGCACCTGGGAGCCTCCAGCTGTCACTGCTGGCTCCCACAAGCCCTCTGCTGTCCAGGCCTGGATGTGGGCTAAATGACTCATAGGCAGCCACTGTCCGTTGAGATGGGGCACCAACCGACAGCTCATTAGGCAAAGAAACTAGTGAGTTATGAGCAACGTTGCAGCAGAACATTATTTGTACATGCGCTGCTGATGGGGTTTAACCTAAAACTTGTTTAATTAAAACCTCAGTGATGAAAAACGAAGCTAGGAGTGAGTGAATGCTCACAGCAGTTAGTGTAGAACTGTAGAACAATTGTGGAACAATATTCAGGACAACTTTAGAATAAGACTGCTTATATAAAATGTTTATGAATGAGTTTGTTAATGGTTATTAATTAGATTATAACCACCTTATGAGCATAAATAAGCAGTTACAACACACACACACACACACACACACACACACACACACACACACACACACACACACACACACACATATATATATATATATATATATATATATATATATATATATGTGTGTGTGTGTTGTAACTGCTTATTTATGCTCATAAGGTGGTTATAATCTAATTAATAACCATGGGCTAAATGACTCATAGGCAGCCACTGTTATAGAATAATAGTGAACCCACATTTATTTCTACGGTTATATTGAGTTTTGATGTTTACAGATTTTTATCTTTCCATCAGTCAGAAATAAACCTGTCAACACGTCCATTTTCACTGACACGTCAAATTTTGTTTAAAATATGTTTTTTTAATATTAAAAAAGTAAGCTGTAACCACTTATAGGTGGATTTGTTGGATCTAGGTGTTATACAGGAAACATACCAGAAACCTGTTGCACTGCATCCCCATATTGTTGTTTGCAATGTTCTAATAGGTGTATATTATAAAGCATTATGAAATTGTATAAAGTCATATACGCTTGCTTTTCAAAATGTTATACATTCAATAATATCTACTATATCAATTACATATATGGCAAATGTCAGGCATTATAAGGTGCTATGCTATGCAGATATACCTTATGTTACTGAAACTCAGTAGCGAACCGTGACCCTTAAGTCTCGGGGTGGTTTTGACAGTTTGGGGGCGGGACCTGGGCTTCTATCATGACTCAGCAAACTATCTAGCTGTTTCTCTAGCTAGAGTCGCCACAGAGGGAGGAAATGATCATACAGTTAAGCCCACCCACTCAGAGGGAAGATATGATTGGTCAGTTTTACTGTCATTTAAAATTGGTATGGCACTGAATTATAACTGCCTGGCCCCCTCTGTACATGAACAGCGGGACCACCATCACCAACATTCTGCGGAGTCATCACAGTCCTGATAGGGGGAGACACAGACTCACAGGCTTCCACTTAACCCCTCACGTTCCAACACAGATTGAATAGACACAATTGAATAATTTATTTGCCTATATTTTTGTAATTGTTTAAATATATATATCTGTGTGTGTGTGTGTGTGTGTGTGTGTTAAGAATATTTTAGGCCCTCTGAGAGGGCTTAGAGGGCCATGATGGTTTCCCAGTGCTGAAACTACCTCACTTCAAAAACTTCTGTTTCATCTCAGCTACTACACAAACTTCCAGACGCAAACGATCTGCTAAGTTCTCAGAGTTGCATGATATTTGCTTGAATAACCCGAACTCACCAGCTCAGTATCTCCAGCACTTTCTGAAAGGTCTGCCCTCAGGCACTCTGAAAGGAACTCCACAACACCACATCTTTTATTTGAAAGAATGAGTCACAGTGGGTCTTGACTTCAAACACCTCTCCGCTGATTGAGCGCTCTTAGCACCACATGGTTCAGAACAACAAGAATTTGCTGACTCATATACTACCGTGTGCTAGAATCGATATTGAGGAGTTTCGTGGCCATTGTCATGAATATGCGTTTCATTTAAGAAGCCGTGTGTGGCCGAGAAAGCATACCAAGACACACGTTCAATGCCAAAGACGTTAATTGAGAACGGGCGTTGGCAGAAAGAGCACGAGGGCGTGCTTGTAGGCCACTGGATCCAATTTTCCTTGCTGTTGTTCTTTGCGAAACCTGCTGCCCGTATGTTGTTTTTTAGGGTGACCGGCTCTTTGGATCCTGAATCTAATAAGCATAGGCAATTGTGACTTCCATCAACAGCTTATTCCCGGCTCGGGCTAGCGAGGCAGGCAGTGGAGATTAATCAGATGGCTAATCAGTGCTGTTGCAGTCAGAACAGCAGGGGAGATGCCGGCAGCGCCACCAAAACGATGGCGCATATTAATTCTGCCTAAAGCTCAGCCTACACAAGCCCCCCTCCCCTTCTAATCAACTAATACCAGTCGTGGAATGGGGGAAAAATCAAGGCTAACATGGCCACTTTACAAGAGCTTAGCACGGCAGAACACTTTAATTGCTTTGTGTAATTTCAACAGTAAACAATCAACACTTTCTCATATGATTTCAACAGCGGCATTGTGCCTCAATATTTGCCTTGGTTTTGTGCTGAGGCATGATTTGTATGCATTTTTGGGTGAGTGATATTATAACAGCGTCATTTAGGATATCATCACTGTCCAACAAAACTTAGTTTATAGTAAAAGTAGTAACTTTCCAGGAGAGCCCAAAAATCTTCTTTACTGTCAATGTAAGTGAATGTAAAGAGGTTTTATTCCTTTGATTTTCGAGCATTTCTATTGGTCCATTCATCAAGAAACTTTCACAAGGATATAAAGAGCTGCCGTCATGATATATGATGTAGAAAAATTTAAATAGACAAAGGGAGGTACATGTTTTTTCGTTGGACAGTGACAATATGTATGTTATATATAATTTTTTCAATTTTGATTTTTCTACATCATATGCACACGACAGCAGCTCTTTATATCCTGTGAAAGTTTCATGAGGAACAGACCAATAGAAATGCTTCAATATTGCTTGGAAAAAAATCCTGGTTCCATTGACTTACATTGAAAGGGAAGACAATTTTTTGCCTCTCCTGTAAAGCTGCCATTTGGATATGCTTATTTTTCATTGGACAGTGACAATCTTTATTTATTTTTTATGTAAAGTTGAAACAAGCAAAATTCATCAGTTAAACAATGGGTCTATATTTTAAAAAAAGCTATGAGTACAGTCATTTTCTATGCAGCAGTTGCAAAAATTGACTATTTAAGTAAAAAATAAAACAGGAAAAATCAAGACCTGACATCACCCAATCAACTACTTCTTGTTGTGCTGTTACAGTATATCTGATCTTTTTCATTATTTTAGAAATACTGATGGCACATGGTCAATATACTCAAACTGAGCTTTATCGTTTTAAGCCGAGCACTTTCAGAGATTTTTATGTTGATACGCTAATGCTCAAAAATCAGTTACACTGATAATTGTTGTTATTTTATTTTATAGTAATTTACAAACCCGATTCCAAAAAAGTTGGGACTGGACATAAAATGAAAATAAAATAAAATAAAAGTTTTATCTACTTTGCCATGAGGTAAACATATGACATGAAGTGTATGTATGTACTGTGTTAATGTATCCACATTATGCCTCCAGAAATATTTTTAAAAAATCTGAATAGGAACAGTTTAACAGCAAAAATATTCTGTAATGTTAAAAAAATGTCTTTACCATTGATTTAAATGGGTTATGAGAGGGTTACCTCAATGGGTTACCATCCAGAAATGGCTGGTCCTTTATCAATGAGGATTGGTCAAAAATGCATCAGCAAAAAATATAACAGTTTAAAAAATAATAGTCCAGAAATTAGGCTGCCAGGTATTTTGCCCTCTACAGTGCATAACAGCCCAAATGGATTCAGGAAAGCTGGAGAAATCTCTGTTCATGACCTTCGATCCTCGAGATGGTCCAGCATTAAAATAATGCCATGTTTCTGTGATGGATATTAGTGTATCTATACAATGATCACTACATGATGGAATGTATAAGGTGCCTCAGTCTTACCTATTGGACTCCTCTGGTAGGGATAGGGTGGGATGTCTACACACAGTGGTTTAGTGGTTTAGATCTGGCTGCCATCTTGCAGATAGATCTGGCTGCAGTTGATATTGTCCTTGGCTCCTCCCCCGAAGGTCATATGGACCATCAACCTGCAGAAACCTAGCACACTAACTGTGCTAGACCCGCACGTAACAACTATGCACAGTAGGAGACATAGTGGGAGTGGGAGTATATCCACAATGTCCAGAAACACCACCACCCTCTCTGTTCATTTGCAATGCACGATTTAAATGTATACTGTGGTCAGACTATTTATGTAAATAATGGACACCATGTTGTCATGGATAAAAGAGGAAAGAAGCATCAAGATTGCTGTTACAGCCTAAAGTTCCAAAGCCACTGGGAACCAATACTCCACTGTATGGCTGCACATACTGCACATGTACTGGCCACATGTGCAGTATGCCAGTAAAGAGCACCACTGTTAGTAAAACAGCCCACTAGACTGTCTAGGGATCAAACACTGACGATGGAGCTCACACTTGGATGGTTGCACTGGGTTCCAGACACATCTAACAAGCTTTCAGCAGCTTATATAATAATGACTGAATACATTTATCTGCCACAAAATGAATAAACTTTGTATAATATAGAGAAAATTGGGAATGGTGGTGTACCTCTATTAAGTGCTTTACTTCCCATTAGTTACCGTGAATGGCGTTGACCAGTTTAAGCAGTACTCTTATGGGAAACCTCTGGTTTAATTGGAACGCTGTGACATGTTACCCAGCAGACACTTTTTAGACTTTTTTTTATTTTAACAGTGAACGCAGCTTCTAGTTTTGACATAATTCCTGGTTTGCCTGAGAGGAAATGCGGCGGTTTAATGAAGGAGTTCTTTCAAGTGCACACCATACTTCACCTGTTTAAAGCTTCAAAGCTTCAAAGCTTTGTAACACCTCGCATAACTGAGCGTGATTAGGCTAGTCCACTTCAGAGCCACTTTGATTCCACAGTATGTCGGAGCCAAAACTTGACAAGTTCTTCCTTGGTTTCTGGAGTTTCCAACATCACTTTCTCCAGCCAGTGCCGAGGATTCACAGACTCCCATTTCTCAATGCCATGCCTCATTAGAGCCACTTATAGTAAGCGGAAATGAATATCGCTTGGCTGTCTCTGTTAGCCCCCCGTTCGCTCACTCTCTCTCTTTCTTTCATTCTCTCGCCCTCTCCTCAGTCACCTGCAGCAAAAACTCATTCCTTAGGAAGGAAACCTGTCAATATCCTGAAATTCCATCTGGAAGGCTGCGATACAAGTAGAAAAAGAAGTTAGAAGAAGTAATTGGAGGGCTCAGTCTCTGTCAGAAGTCTGCTCCATATTGATCATACGCTGAGCCCTGAGTAGTCAGAGAGCTGTTTATGATCTGAAGTCCTGAACATAACTTACCCTGGAGCAGGTTAGGCATGCGGTAGAAGTTACTGTAGGGTAAGGTTTCTCTTCCTTTCCACTAGTGAGTGTTTCAAGCCTGTTAGTTAATAGCTTGTTGACCATAGTTGACCATAGCTAAGCAAGCAGGAGGTTACAGTAATGTGTTATGCTGTGTGAGAGGCTACATTTACCATACACCTACATTTTTAAAAGGCATGTTCAAATTTCAAATAAAACAGCGCTAAATTGTATTGTAATATAATTAAATATGTTTTTTTGTTCTCTTTGAGAGACGGTGTTTGCAAGTTTCATCTTCTTTAGGTCAGTGGAGACCTGGACATGCTTTATTGTTCTTGGTATTAAATTGTGCGTTATTATTAATCGGCATTTGACAGTATGCAGTAACAATTTTGGTGAGTTCTTTATTACAAATGACTGATTACAAAAAGCACTACCACTATTATCATTACCTCTATTAACTCTTTGATGCACAAGCTAAGCAAACACCCTTCTACTGCACAACATGAGTCAAACATGACCCATATTCATTTCCTATGTTATTTTATGTATTGCTGAGTATCTCTATTAAATCAATTAATTTTATTATTAAAACTCTTGTTTTTTATCTTAAATCATCATTTTAAAGTACATACGTAGAAAAGTGTGATTTAGCTCGTGTTTGCGGGTTTGTGCCTTTTTTTTATTCTTCTGCTTTTGTGAGAGTTTTGCATGCACTGCTTTTGTATGTTTATTTTTTATGAAGTTAAGGTCATGGGACCAGGGCAAAGCCTTCAGCGTGCACCTCTTGGTGTAGTCCAATGTGGATTTTCTTCTTTGGCTTTTTTACAGATGATGTGATGTGAGCTTCCAAAATGTTATGGATGTCCAAAACAAATATCTCCAAAATTGCAACTTTATAGGAGAGGCCAAGCAAGTCACTAGAAACAGAATTTTTCCCAAACTATTTTGGAGCATTTCTGTTTTAGCATAACATTTTCACACCATGTAAACATCAGCTGTCATGTTCAAATAATGTAGAAAAATAAAAGTCCACAAAAATTCATGTTTTTGTTCGGAAGATTTGCTGTTATTTCTGTTTTATTCTTTCTTGTTATTTGTGCCACTGGCTCCAACACAAGCCCAAAGCCTGATCGATTCAACCGTGGGCAATGTGTTAAACTTTCACCAAACATATCTTTTTCTTCGAACTTGTTTCTAAATCTTCTCACTTATGCTACATTTTATGGTGAGGACACATAAATGTTGCCCTTTTTCTGACGAGCCTTCCATTAAGATTGTGCTTGTGCAGGTGTGCAGTGTGCCACCACCCCAGAGTCTGCTAGATCGTCCTGAATGTAAACACAGTCACTAAAGTAGCTTTTTAGTATCATTTGAGAAGTTCTGCCTTTACTATCCCAGAGTGACACAGAGAAACTCATTCATACGTTTGTTACAAGCAGAGTTGATCACTGTAATGTTCTTCTTATTGGAGTTTCTAATTAAACAATCCATCCCTACAACTCAGTACAGAACACATCAGCTTGGATCCTAACAAAAACAAACCAGAGCTCAGATCAGTCCTGTTTAAAAGAGCTGCACTGACTACCTGTACCTTTTGGACTAGACTTGAAAGTTCTGTACTCGTCTTTAAACCTCTAAATAATCTAGAACCTTCTCACATCACAGAATGTCTCTGTTTATGTTCCACCTTGAGATCTTAGGTCTGCAGATACTGACCTTCTGCGTAGCCTTCAATAAAATATAGAAAACCTGGAGAGACTCTTTCAGTTCTTCTGCTTATGTGCTCACCTTTAAGAAACAAGTGAAAACATCTCTTTACCTTGCAGTTTGATTTAAATTTTAACATCATAGTATGTATAAAGATGAGCGTTGTCTTTGGCTTATTTGGATTGTTAGTAATGAAAACAGTCCCCTATTAATACAGTTTATTATTATTATTATTATTATTATTATTATTATTATTATTATTATTATTATGAAGGTCTTCCAGCCAAGCAGTTTTTTTTTCAATTGCCTTCAAGACAACAATTGGTTCTCTCTGTCTTGACCTCCACCATTCCAGTTAACTGGAATGTCTTAATTACATCACAAACTATTACAGCTACCTGAACAAAACTTTATCTGGGCCAAGGTTTGAGGAAAATGTATTTAGAGGTGCTTATAACGCTTTGAAATTTGCATCATCTGGCCAGAGCCCTAACAAGCTAATTAGGGCCTGAGACTGGTCAAATTCATCTGCCAGCTCAAATCTCTTGGGGTCCCCAAACTTTTGCTCTGTGTTTGTTTACTTATTTCACTTTAAAATTGTGCAAAACACAAATAATACAATCTTGTTGCTTAACATGTTAAAAAGAATGTTTGCTCTCTTAGGTTTATGTCTTTGGGACATCAGTCTATCTTCTACTCAACTATTAAATATTCACAGTAGTAGACCTGAGGACCAATGTACATCTGCTGATGCCTTCAGGAACATCAGAGCAAGCCTGTTTTATTGCATCTCATGGGTTTTATGGGACACGTTCATCTCTTGTCATTGTATTATGTTCAGTCAAGGGTGTAGGATTAGCATGGACTTAAGTGTCCCCACCAATATCCAGCGATTATTGAATTGTCCCCACCAATAATTTGATCCCCTCCCAAAACCCTGATTAGTCAACATCTCATTGACCTAGTGGTGCAGAAAGTGTTAAATCACGTTCTCTAGTCCTGCCTCGCTGTAATACATATGGCCAGTGTGATTGGCTGTGCTCCTGTCACGTGAGACTCTGTAGCTACGTTTGGTTGTTATCAGCACCAAAACTGGAAGGAGAACTTTCCAGTTATATGAGACCTACTCTGCAAGACTCAGGTGCAGCGTGGGTAACACATGGGTGTCAGAAGTGAGTGAGGATGGCAGCAAAACAGCTATTCTTTAAAGAAACGCTCGGCTTTGGCGCTCAGCATACAGCAGGCTAACATTGTCTGTAGTTATGAATAACAAGCGGTGTTCCTACTTCTGTTAATGTTAATGTATTAGAGATGTCAGCTGCACTATGGCTGAAGTAATGTTAATAAGTGTTTAGATGTAAACTCACTGTTTACTGGTTTGAAACTGGTTGAAACGAGTCTGTCTTGTAGTTTAATTGAGACAAGAGCAATTCTATACCCTTGTGTCCAGTTAAAATCCTGACATGTTATGATATTTCATTCCTAAACATCTGTTTCAGACAAGCTGTCCTGTGATGTTAGTTGATGGTCGGGATTCTTGATATGTGTATAATCTTGATATTATCTTTATATATTATATTTCAGTATACAGCAATCAGCCATAACAGTATAACCAACTTCTCTTATCTACACTCACCGTTCAGTCCATGAGCTTCAGTGACCACATAGAAGCACTTTGTAGTTCTACACTTACAGACTGTGGTCCATCTGATTCTTTGCATACTTTGTTACTATGTTCTTCAATGGTCAGGACCCCTACAGGACCATCACAGAGCAGATGTTATTTAGGTGGTGGGTGCTGCTGGAGGTTTTAAACACGGTGTCCACTCAATGTCCACTCTATTAGACACTCCTACCTTGCTGGTCCATGGTGTAGATGTAAAGTCAGAGACGATAGCTCATCTGTTGCTAGGTCTTCATTAGTGGTTACAGCATGCTGCCCACAGGATGCTGTTAGCTGGATGTTGTTGGTTGATAGCACTGCTGTGTCTGATCCACTCATACCAGTGCAACACACACTAACATTAAATAACACCTTCCCAATGGTGGTCCCGTAGGGGCCCTGGCCATTAAAGAAACCGGGTAAAAGGGGATAAACAATGGATGCAGCAAATCAGATGGACTACAGTCTGTAAGTGTAGAACAACAGAGTGCTCCTATATGGTAAGTGAAGCTGATGAAACAGACAATGTGTGTAGATATAAGGAGGCGGTTTTAATGTTATGGCTGATTGTTATTACATATTGTCTGGCAGCTTCCTTTAATAATAATATCAGGACCTGTAACACCATAACTGGCTTAGACCTTTGGGCATGCATGGTGCAACCTGTTTAAAAAGAACGTGAACCTCCATATTTACTGTCTGGTACAGTTTACCACAGTTTGAATGTTGTTTCAAACACACATTAAAATGGGAATAATTTAAGTTTACATTAGGAACATCATCCATATTTCATAAAGTCACTTGTTTCTAGCGCCAAGTTTACACGAGTAGGAGAATTTATTTTAAATCCATAAAGTATAAACACGGCCCTCAAGTGGTGTGAGGGGAGCGCGGAGAGGGGTGGAGGGGAGATAATGATACCCTTAGATTAACTGATTTTGGTTTCGTACGCCTCATGTGGAACATTTAAAAAATTAAAAAATGCTGTTGCGCAGGCCTCATGTAACCTTACGCGCTATCATAAAAATTTCCCTGACCACCAATAAAAGGCAGCCAGGGAGGGGCCAAGCCAACATTTGTGCCTAGAGGTATGCTGATGATCCGGGCATGGTCCAGAAGCATTAGCAGATGCACTTACTGAGATACTGTTGCTAGTACTAATAATAACTATTTGGTTTCCTAAAGAACTTTTCAATGGACGGCTCGACAGGAAGGTTGCTTAGACGTGCGAGTATGAAGAGCCCACATCATGCAAAGGTCCCAAATCAATTATGTTTTTTTTTCTAGAACTGTACTTTTCAGCTGAGAACCAAGGACGTAGAATTAGCAGGGACTGAAGCGTCCCCAGCAATATCCAGCTATTATTGAATTGTCCCCATCAATGATCTGATCCCCTCCATAAAAAACCCCAATCCGTCAGCGTCTCATTAACCTAGAGGTACAGAAAGGGTTAAATCATGTTCTCTATTCGAGTCAAATTGCAGTGTGATTGGTTGTGCTCTTTCCCTGCAGTCACGTGAGACTCTGTAGATACGTTTGGTTGTTAGCAGTGCCAAAACTGGAAGGAAAGCTTTCCAGTCATGTGAGACTCACTATGCAAGACTCAGGTGCAATATGGGTGTAAAAAGCGAGTGAAAATGGCAGCAAAACATAGCTATTTTTCAAATAAAGGTGTAAGTCACTTAAATGTAGTTCACTGATGAAATGAGTCCATCATAATAACGTTAATGGCAGTGCCTGGCTTTGGCGCTCAGCATACAGCAGGCTAACATTGTCTGTACCTATATATAACAAGCAGTGTTCCTACTGTTATTAATGTTAATGTATTAGAGATCTCATTTGCACTATGGCTGAAATAATGTTGTTTAGATGTCTTTAGATGTAAACTCACTGTTTACTGGTTTGAATAAGTCTATGTCTTCTATCTGTTTTCTGGGATTGTTCCTTTGGTTTCGTGGACAACAGCACCAGGTTTTGTGCATTCCATGTATTAACGCTGATGTCAGAGATCTGTTTCATTTAAACTATGGCTGAAGTAAAGTTGATAAGTCTTTAGATGTGAACTCAGCATATTGGTTTAAAAGTGGCGACACTCATGGCTGGATTACTGACTGGGCCAGTGGGGCCAGCGCCCAGGGGCCCTAGAGGTCAAGAGGGGGGTAGGGTTATGGAAGGTTAATATTGCTGATGTATTATTGCTGATGTATGAGACCTGTTTCATTTGCACTAAACTATGTCTAAACTACTTCTTTGTCAGTTATTAGTTTAACACTAGTTTAACATTTATATAATTATATATTACCATGGACTAAATTATAACTTGTTATTCTGAATAGTTTAAAAGTACATAGAATAGCATATGTAGTATATTAGTCCTTTATTGTTTTATCATAGAGCAAAGAGGAAACAACAACAACAAAACAGGTAATGGGGGGTGGGGGGAGCGGGGTGGAGAGAGATTTATAGGTCCCCACCCATGTCAAGAGCAAATCTACGCCCTTGCTGAGAACTAATTGGGAGCTTTACTTTTTAGAAGTGTAAATGTGTGGACGTGAAAATGGACTTGAGCTCCAGGCTGGTACCAATGTCAGATGACCCTGAGTGCTCAGGGAAGAAGGCCAAACTGGCTGGAACATCATGCACTGACAGGTGTAGCCTTCCTGGGGTCTAGAAGAAGAAACACAGCTATCCCACTTAACTGTGTTCCAGAGACCCTACTGTTTCCACCCAGGAACGTTCATAAAACCTTCTGTCCGTGCTACTTCCTCACGGGTTGTGGAGCCGAGATGACGTCTCTCAACTGCACGACCGATAATATGCACACCGGGTCTTTCGCCATCCCAGCCCACGTGCGATGTCCTATTGATAAAGATACCACAACTTCAAATGTCTCGTTTTCACTGAGCTTAAAGGATCACTGAAGCTGATAAAACACTGGCAGTGTTAGAATGAATTCATCACAGTGGTTACTTCCCTTTCATGAGCGGGCCTCGTCTTAACATTCCGAGCGGGCCTTTAATTTTAAAGCTTGCGGCAACATGAATGCATTCAGAAGATGTGAAATATACAGCCGCTTCTCGTTTAAATAAGTTATCAAGGCAGGCTCAGCTGTGCAAAAGCCCTGAGGTTGTAAAATATCTGTGATTTGAGATAGATTTTTTCTCGGTGGAGACCTGGCCTTGCTGATCTCGCCTTTTCCTCGGCACTGGATGAAAATTATGTGCGTAAAAAGGAGACCCTAACGTTGTCTTTGCCAGAGAAAGGCGACACTGGCTGGGGCGGGGCTGCGGGAAAGTTTGCCTCCAGCTTGTGTACCATGACTGTTTTTTGTTTAGGAAGGATTTAGGGTAGAAAAACTCATTTGAATGCATAACTAGTTCTAATTGTGTCGGTGGAAAAAACGACTGCGAAGCTTAAATGTTAATCCCCATTCACCTTCTTCTTTAATGGTCTGGACGCCCACTGGACCACCACAGAGCAGGTATTATGTGGGGTGGTGGATCATTCTCAGCACTGCGGGCACACTGATGGAGTGTGCTGTGCTGGTATGAGTGGATCAGACACAGCAGTGCTGCTGGAATGAGACTAGTCCACCAACAAACACTATCCAGCCAGTGGGTAGCGTTCTGTGGGCAAACTGTGCAGCAACAGATGAGCTCCCATCTCTGGCTTCACATCTAAAAGGTGGACCACCAAGTTAGGAGTGTCTAACAGAGTGGACAGTGAGTGGACACAGTGTTTAAAAACTCTGGTGGTCCGGTGGGTGTCCTGACCATCAAAGATGGTGGGCCTGCGGGGGTCCTAATATTGAAGAACAGGGTAACAAAGCATACAGAGAAACAGATGAACTGTCCATTCTGTTGGACCCTCCTACCTTGCTAGTCCACCGTGTAGATGTAATGCCAGAGACGATAGCTCATCTGTTGCTGCACAGTTTGTGTTCCTCTAGTTCTTCATCAGGACACTGTTGGCTGGATGTTGCTGATTGGTGGACTATACTCAGTCCAGCAGTGACACTGAGGTGTTTAAACACTCCAGCACCGCTGCCGTGTCTGATCCACTTACACCAGCACAACACACAGCAACACACCACCACCACGTCAGTGTCACTGCAGTGCTGAGAATGACCCACCACACAAATAATACCTGCTCTGTGGTGGTCCGGTGGGTGTCCTGACCATTAAAGAACATGGTACGAGATTTAAGAGTTTTATTGTCATATGCACAGCAGAACAGACAGTTACACTGTACAATGAAATTCTTACTTTGCTGTTCCTCCATTCACCAATAGATAAAGATAACAACTAAAATAAATAATAAAAAATATATACAAAATATATAAAGTATAATAATATAAGTTGAAGTAGATAAAAATATTTTTATAGTTAAAGAATAAAAAATAAAAGTTATGTGTGCTTTTATATGCAAGTATGAAGAGCAGCATCCATAAAGTGCAAGTTGCAAGTGACAAATGTAAACAATAATGTTTGTGTGAGTAGTGAATGTAAACAGTATTGTACATTAACAGCAGTACAGTGAGTGTACGGTGCAGTTAAAATCAGACCAGTTAAAACCAGTTCAGAAAGGAGAGGTTGGAGTGGTAGTGCGTGAGGTGTTCACAAGCCTGATGGCCTGTGAGTAGAAACTGTTTGTCTGTCTTGTGGTCCTGGACTTCACACTCCTGTAGCGTCTGCCTGAAGGTAAAAGTGTGAAGAGTGTGTGCTGGGGGTGTGTACTGTCCCTGATTATGTTGTGGGCCCTCCTGGTGACCCAGGTGTGGTAGATGTTCTGCAGTGAGGGGAAGGCTGCTCCTGAGATGGACTGTGCAGTTTTGATCACACGCTGGAGAGCCTTTCTGTCCTGAGCAGTACCATGGTAAAGCTTCTATACAGCAGGTTTTCCAACATAACAAGAACCATCTATGCATTCAAATAAATGTTTCTGGTGGGCCTGCGGGAGCATACAGAGAAACAGATGGACTGTCCACTCTATTAGACCTTCCTACCTTGCTAGCCCACCGTGTAGAGTCAGAGACGATAGCTCATCTGTTGCTGCACAGTTTGTTGTCGTCTAGTCTCTCATCAGTGGACACAGGACGCTGCCCACAGGACACTGTGTCTGGATGTTGTTGGTTACTGTGTCTGATCCACTCATACCAGCACAGAACACAATAGCCCCACTGCGTCAGTGTCACTGCAGTGCTGGGAATTAGCCACCTTCCTAATACTACCTGCTCTATGGTGGTCCTGTTGGGGTCCTGACCATTAAAGAACATGGTAAAAGGGTATGCAGAGAATGTATGCAGAGAAACAGATGGACTACTGTCTGTAAGTGTGGAACTACGAAGTGCTCCTATATGGTAAGTGGAGCTAATAATAATGGACAGTGTAGATACAAAGAGCTGTACCTACTAAACTAGCTGCTGTTTTCTTTCTGTTACAATCCTAATACTTACTGGAAGGATTGTCGAGACCCCTACTTTTCTCCTCTTCATGAAAGAGCTTTTCGTCCTCCATTTAGAGGCAGAATGCCAGAAAGATGTGAGCCATCAAAGCAGAAACTAGTTTTGTCCATCAAAACACGACTCCCAGGTATTGCGGACAGCTTCATTAGTTACAATGTGAGCGCTTCGGTTCGGTTGTTGTCGTTCACTCGTACGCTGCTGACAGGAAATGCTGAAAGAGAACGAAAAGCAGAAACTTTGTCAATAAGCTCTCAAAGTTTGCTTTTTCATTTGGAACCGTGTGCTGCACAGGTTCAGCAGACCGTATGTGATGCTGTAGCAAAACTCAAACGCACCCTGTCTCGTCAAGAAACGTCTGTCCGTGCTTTTGTTTCCTCTCGTATTGATTACTGCAACACGCTGTACTGAAGGTATCAGCCGATCTTGTCACCCAAAAAGCTTGTCATCCAAAGTGCTACGACGGGACTCCCAATTGGTACCAGGAAAAAGGGACAGCGTTGGCCCTGTACTTGTGCTTTTGCACTGGTTACCAGTAAAATACAGAGTAGAGTTTAAGGCTTTACTGTAAGATTTTAAAGCATTGCATGACTCAGCCTGAGCTTTTTCCCTGACCTCCCCTGCTTCCGTTCCATCTCATGAGCCCTACGGTCTTCCAAACAATTGCTCTTAACCATTCTGTGCTCTTGGATGAGGTTCAAAGGTGAGCGGGCCTTTTCTGTAGCTGCCCCAGGACTCCGGAACAGTCTTTTCATAAACGAGTTCCCCACAGTAGACATTTTTATTCTTAAGACATTATTATTATTTTTATTGGCATTCACATCAGTGAGGATCTCAGCTGGTCCCACAACACTCAGATCATCATCAGGAAGTCCCAGCAGCGACTGTACTTTCTGAGAAGGCTGAGAAAATTTGGTATGCCAACCAAAATTCTCAGCACCTTCTACAGGAGTATGATTGAGAGTGTTCTTACCAGCTCCATCATCGTCTGGTATGGAAAGTCTACTGCTCAGGACAGAAAGGCTCTCCAGTGTGTGATCAAAACTGCACAGTCCATCTCAGGAGCAGCCTTCCCCTCACTGCAGAACATCTACCACACCAGGGTCACTAGGAGGGCCCACAACATATTCAGGGACAGTACACACCCCCAGCACACACTCTTCACACTTTTACCTTCAGGCAGACGTTACAGGAGTGTGAAGTCCAGGACCACAAGACAGACAAACAGTTTCTACTCACAGGCCATCAGGCTTCTGAACACCTCACGCACTACCTCTCCAACCTCTCCTATCTGAACTGGTTTTAACTGGTCTGATTTAAACTGCACCTTACACTCACTGTACTGTCAGAATACTGTTTACATTCACTACTCACACAAACATTATTGTTTACATTTGTCACTTGCAACTTGCACTTTATGGCTGCTGCTCTTCATACTTGCACATAAAAGCACACATAACTTGTATTTTTTATTCTTTAACTATAAAAATACTTTTATTCTTCATACTTATATTGTAGTACTTTGTATATTTTGTATATATATTTTTTATTTCTTTTATTTGTTATCTTTATCTATTAGTGAATGGAGGAGCAGCAAAGTAAGAATTTCATTGTACAGTGTAACTGTCTGTTCTGCTGTACACATGACAATAAAACTCTTGAATCTTGAATCTCTTGAATCTTGAATCTTGAATATTTTATGTTCTATTTAAAAACCTGTTTATTCTCCTTCCTTTTAAAGCTTACACGGTTTTACAAAGCTTCAGTGGTTTGGTCCATCTTGCCATCAGTCGATCTTTTGCTGTGTTGTTTTTACCTGCTTTTGTGTCGTTAGAAGAAGTGTGCAGGACATGTGGGTCAAGATCACAGATGTTCGACTTCTGAGGCTGCACAAAGAACAGGAAGTCTCTGCTCTGTATATTTCACATATAGCAGTTAGCTAGCTAGCTGACTAACAGGCTAGCAAACTTAGTGACATAATGATAAACAACAGCTAATGTGAAGGAAGGTCTCTCCCTCTGTTCATCCTCCTAGATCTTCCACCGTCCACTGAGAACTTTACTGAAACATTAAAGCATTTAGAAAGCCCAGCGTCTCAGACAGGAAGTGTTCCAGTAGTGCAGAACAGTACAAACACTGATCAGTCCATGCAGAGCTACTGCAGAGTCACACATGCTGTTAGAACTGAAAGACCTGTCCAGATATTAATGCTTATGGGTTTAGAATGTGATTATTAAAATTCCTGTAGGTGTAATGTGTACTAATACTTCCACACAGTGCAGTGTTTCTCAGCTTTGGCCTTCGAGGCCCACTGCCTCACATTTTAGTGTTTTTTCTGCTTCAACACCTGTTTTAACTGGTAATGGACTGATAATGAGGTAATTAGTGATTAGGACTGCTTGAAATGATCTAATTTCATATGAAAGTTATTTTTGTTATAATACAAACTTTAAAAACATTATTGTTATATTAATGTTAGTTTAATATACTATTAATCAACTATATCAGTTGTGTTAAATACTGAAATGACGTTACATCTGGTGACTTGACTCAGACTCGAAGTTTAAGACTTAGGACTTGACTCGAGACTTCCTTGTATTGATTTGGGACTTGACTCGCGACTTGTTTTTCAGAACTTGAGACTTACTTGCTACTTGCAACTTAGTGACTTGGTCCCATGTCTAGTTGTTAGTCACCTGACTATCGTTCATGTAGCCCTCTTGCCTCTGGGATATTACCCTCACATGTACATTGCAGTACCTTTAGTTAGGCAACAGAATTGTACCAAACTAATTGTAATTTCACAAAATTTACAAGAGCTAGTTTTTTTCTGATGACTCACATCTTTGTGCCATTCTGTCTTCAAATGGAGGTGAAAAAAACTCTTACATGAAAGGAGAAAAGAAGGGATCTCTACAATCCTTCCAGTAAATATTAAGACCGTAACAGAAAGGAAACAATCCAGGGAGAAACGAAGCAGCAGCTAATTTATTAGGTACAACTCTTTGTATCCACACTACATTTTATCTGCAGCCTCTTTCTTTCACTGTTCTGGTGGAAAACAATTGTGGTTATGAAAAAGTGCAAGTATGTATCCTTCACCTGGGAAAACATATTTATAGAAAACAGTTTGACCTTAAAACCTCTGCTGTACCTTTACAGGTATGATTACATAGTATGGACCTGAAACATGTACCCACGCTGTTGTATTGGTCAGACAATTGTTAAAAAATATGCATCTATTTATTTATTTATTTATTTTTGGTGTTTTGATGAATGAACAAAAGAAGGTAGCAATCTTGGAATTACAACACAGTGGTGAGAAAATTAATGTGCAGGGAAAGAAAAAGGAGGCTTGCATGACGTTCATTCCATTAAAAAAGAAAAAAAGAGAGAAGAGAAAAAAAAAATATTAAAAACATTTCTTATGACATTTTGGAAACCATAGAATCAATAATAATATATAAAATACATTAAAATGTCTAGGTAGGTGGTTGAGGCCCAGTCCTGTCTTTTGCCCAGAGCCTAAGATTCAACAAATCCACTCTGCCTACAGGATGTCTATGATTGACTGACTAACTGACCCACATTGTTGAAACATCCAGACTCAAGCATGGCCAGAGACAGGCTTATTAATATTTGCCCCTTATACAATCTACCCATATACAAATATAATGCAAAAAGCAATCACACATATCACGGGTCCTAGAATTCTAAAACGTAGTGATCAAAAAACATGCTGAAGTCTTTCCTATATCCGGTTTCATTGTCCTGCCAAGTCTTGTTCTCATAGACCAGACTGGTTTAGCCCTGTAGCTCCTTATTTGGCTATAACACTGAGCATAAAACGATGCATGGCTTCAGTAATCTATTAGAGAGCACCTGGCTCTGATCTGATAAGTCCTTTTCTGTTTTTTCCCTGTAGTGAAACTACTGAACGAGTAATAGAAAGTGATTGTTCTTTTGATAAACAACAATAAAGTCAAAATTCAGGACTTGTGTGTCTCTCTTCTTCTGAGCTGATGATTTGTGATAACACCAGCTTTAGCCAGTGAAGTCGACAAAACCAGTGGCAATATCAGGCTTTAGCCACAAAAGGTCTCTCTGTTCGCATCCTGGTATTAGTCACCTTGGCTTTCCTGCAGACCTCCACTTGATTGATTATCTCTCTCCAAAGGCTTTATTTAAAAGGAGGTTGGGGGGGGGTTGTGCTTTCGCTCTGAAGCGTGTAATGAGAGCTGGGAAATTTCAATGGTTCGATACTCTCGAGGTTCCTCGGCCCCCATTCTTTGCTTCTGTTCTTCCGACCTGCCTTATTTTTTTTTTAAGTCTTCACAAGAGAAGACAAACCCTGAGCTTGACTTCCGTTTTGTTGGATACGCAGTTCTCTCACTTGTCTCCAAGTTTCTTCCCCCAACTCACAAGCAAACTTCTTAGCAGTGACACTTACAGTATCAACTCAGTATTGAAAAGCAAATTAATTATTAATTTAGTGTCTTCCATTCACCCTGCAGGCTCGCCCGGTCATTTATTTCATAAACCACATTTACGGGAAGCACAAAACTTGGAAAAACGAATATAAATGATCCAAAAGGTTTAGTACATCATGCTCACCAATTGTATTGACATGTTGGCATGGATACTACAGTTTTGTTTTGTTGAAATGTGTTGTTGAAATGTACAAAACATCCGGGCCTAGTGTGGGTTCACACAATATCTGCAATTTTTCAAGCCAAACCCAAAGGTGTAGTATATCCTCCTGATACCCAGAAAAAATTAAGTTTGAGAGTTTCAGTAATTTCAACATAAAATAAATCTACTAGATTAAAAACACTTGTCACCTTGTTTTTTATGGAACGTCCTTTATAGTGGACATCAGGGCATTGTTTATGTCATATTTCTTGTTTTCTGTTCTGCATCAGACCAAAAACCCTTCTACAACATCAGCACCAACTCAATCCTAGAAAATAATGTAAATAAAAAATGAGTAAATGAACATTGTTTACCATTTCCACTTCTGTCAAGTATAAGAAATATTTCAGATGCACTGTATAGGAACATAAACAGGAACAAATAGTAACCTATTCCAACAAAAAAATCCAGGTTTAAACAGTTTTTAGGTAAACTAGCTAAACCTGTGATAATCACTCCAAAACTTGAGCCAAAGTTTCACACTTTCCACACATGGTACCCAACTTCTCTTACTGTCCATTTCATTTTAATGTTTCATTTTTAAATGTGCAATTATGTAACATTTTCTAATAAATTAAATTAGTAATTAATCAAAAAAATTAATTAGTAATGAATTTACATGTTCACATGTTTACAGAGCTTTGTTGCAAAATTGATCTCTGCCTCAGTCAAATTCCTGTCACCTGTGACATCATTAATTTCATATAAAACCAAGTTCCCAATGTCCACTACGAATGTCATCAAAAAAAAGGTAAACATTTGTGCGCATCAATAAAAAGTGCTTTGAGAACCAGCTACAACAGTTTTATACCTAAAACAGATCAATTATAGGCTTTAGATACATAACAAATGCATATTATTTGACAACTTATCTCTCTTGCTCCCATAAAATGTGGTTACTGAAAGGCCAGGATGTCCTCTGCATGGCACAACAGGTTTTAGCACGGTAGCTTATTTAGTTTTTGAAATATCTTTTGGAGACTTATGTCCCCTCCAGAGAACAAAAATGAATTACCAGGTCTTACGAGGCTGAGACAAGTAGTATATATTCTGCATTGAAAATGCACCTGAAACTAAAACCAGATTTTGGGATGAGAGAGGCAAACTATTATTTCATGGCTATTAACATAGGTAAGATCAGCCTTTCCAGTTTTTTTTATTTAACCTTCAATTTAACCAGGCAAGTCATTAACAACAAATTCTTATTTACAATAACAGCCTGGAAAGTTACTTGAAGCAAGGAAAAGGGTACATCAATGACAAGAACAGACATGGATAAAAAAAAGATAAAACAAGACAGGGAGAGAATGAGAAAGGGGGGTGAGGAAAAAAATAAATAAATAAACATTCAATTAATAGCAAAACAGTTGAAAAAAGTGTCAGTTGAATTATTCCTGATGCATTTCTTAAATTTCCGTGATTGGAATAGATCTGTAATTTTAGATCTGTAAATCTGTAGTCTGTAATTTAAGGTTTTCTGGAGTGTATTCCAGTCTTTAGCAGCAGATGCCTGAAAGGATGGTGGTGTTTGTTTTGGTGAATTTTAGTTTAATTAAAGTAGAAGACCTGGTGTTGTACATAACAGATACTGGTGGCAGGAGATTCTGTAAGTAAGGTGGTAACTGGACCAGGAGGGTTTAGTAAATGAATGTGAACCAGTGTATACTGCGACGCATATGTATTGATGGACATTTAACCAGAATATAAAGGGAACAGTGAGAGTTAAATGCACATTAGTAACAAAGCGGAGAGTGGAATGGTACAGGGCATCAAGCATCAAGGCTACGTTTACACTGTCATAGTGGATACAACTTCACTGACAACAGATAAACCACTAAACAGAAAACCTTTCTTTATTTCTTTATTTATTTTTTTTAACCTGTCATGTCTGGCAATTTTTGCAATCTGAATGGTGATCCACGTGCACTGATATACCAAACATATTTGCTTTTACAAGGACAGCTCTATGGGTTTCTATTGCCAGGCCTGACAGGCAATAAAGGAGAGGGGAAAAAAACAAGAAAAACGAATAAAGAAAGAAAGGGAAAAAATAATATAAATAAATAAATAAACAACTAAATAAACAAACAAATGAAAGAAAAGAAAAAAAACAAAAAGAAGAAAAAAGAAAAGAAAAAAATATATAGATACATACACTACCGCTCAAAAGTTTAGGATCACTTTAGAATTTAATTTCATGCAATTTTCATGCAATTCATGCAATTTCCATGCAATACTGTCCATTTAACAATACTTTAAGTGTATCAGATGATTTTTAAAGAATAAAAATGTTTGTATTAAAATTTTTGTATAGAGGCTTTTTTGTATAGAGAACATTTCACTGTGATCCCAAACTTTTGAGCGGTAGTGTACATACATACATACACATATTCACATATCTATACATATGCATATACATATATACACCCACACACAATTCTATTATTTGCAGCAATGTGTGTATGTTCCTCTGTCATGGTATGTACTCAATGAGAGAACACCTTTATAAATTGCTAATAGTATGTACAGCAGAGAATTGATGGTCATCAAAAGCACTGAATGCCACTATCTTTTAGTAAAACGCTCTACAAATCCTGTATTTGTAATCTTTCATAATTGCATTTATAAGACGTATATGACATACCCGACTGGTACCAGGGAAAAGGGACAGCGTTGGCCTTGTGTTGTACTTGTGCTTTTGCACTGGTTACCAGTAAAATACAGAGTAGAGTTTAAGGCTTTACTGTTAGATTTTAAAGCATTGTATGACTCAGCCTGAGCTTTGTCCCTGACCTCACCTGCTTCCGTTCCATCTCACGAGCCCTACGGTCTTCCAAACAATTGCTCTTAACCATTCTGTGCTCTTGGATGAGGTTCAAAGGTGAGCGGGCCTTTTCTGTAGCTGCCCCAGGACTCCGGAACAGTCTTTTTTTTATAAACGAGTTCCCCACAGTAGACATTTTTATGTTCTATTTAAAAACCTGTTTATTCTCCTTCCTTTTAAAGCTTTACAGTTTTACAAAGCTTCAGTGGTTTGGTCCGTTTTGCCATCAGTCGATCTTTTGCTTTGTTTTATTATTAGTGTTGTTAGTCACCTGACTATCATTCCCTAAATATTGGTAAATCCTTTATTTATAATACTTCATAATTGCATTTTTAAGACGTATATGACATACATATCAACTCATAATGCCAGGCATAAGAATGTCATAAGAATCACGACTTCCCCTTCCAGACACTGCATCTTCTAGATGTTTAATCATGCTCACGTTTGATTGGCTGAAAGGGAGGGTGTCACAACATGCCAAGCTGATCAGTGAGGAGAGGTGTCAGGTAACAAAGTACAAATACTTGGTTACCTTACTTAAGTATAAATGTTGGTTATTTATACTTTACTGGAGTAATTATTATACAGCTGACATTTACCTCTACTCCTTACATTTACACTCCATTATCAGTATTTTCTACTCCTTACATGTACACTCCATTATCAGTACTTTCTACTCCTTACATTTACACTCCATTATCAGTACTTTCTACTCCTTACATTAACACTCTATTATCTGTACTCTCTACTCCTTCCATTATCAGTACTCCGTTATCAGTACTTTCTACTCCTTACATTTACACTCCATTATCAGTACTTTCTACTCCTTACATTTACACTCCATTATCAGTACTTTCTACTCCTTACATTTACACTCTATTTGTACTTTCTACTCCTTCCATTATCAGTACTCCATTATCAGTACTTTCTACTTCTTACATTTACACTCCATTATCAGTACTTTCTACTCCTTCCATTATCAGTACTCCATCATCAGTACTTTCTACTCCTTACATTTACACTCTACTATCTGTACTTTCTACTCCTTACATTATCAGTACTCCATTATCAGTACTTTCTACTCCTTACATTTACACTCCATTATCAGTACTTTCTACTCCTTACATTATCAGTACTTTCTACTCCTTACATTTACACTCCATTATCAGTACTTTCTACTCCTTACATTTACACTCCATTATCAGTACTTTCTACTCCTTACATTTACACTCCATTATCAGTACTTTCTACTCCTTACATTTACACTCCATTATCTGTACTTTCTACTCCTTACATTTACACTCCATTATCAGTACTTTCTGCTCCTTACATTTACATTCTATTATCTGTACTTTCTACTCCTTACATTATCAGTACTCCATTATCAGTACTTTCTACTCCTCCTACTCCTCAAGCATCGGCGAAATACAGTCATTCGGATGAATTTCTCCCTCTCCATGTCATGCCAACTTGTTTGATTACTTGTAGATATCATGGGTGCCGAAAAAGGGAAGTAACATCAGGAGCTTTTTCACCTCCCAAGTCGTAAGTCATAGGTAACAAACTAACTAGCAAGTAAATGAAAACCTGCTACTGAGGGTGTTTCTCAAACCCTAGTCCTACGAGCTCCTACATAGGCAGCATGTTACGTCATAGTATGCGCTCATGACCTGTAGACTGTCCCAATTCTTACATACCTTAAACATGTCGTCTACTGAGAAACCTTATTTTCACCTGATTTTAGGAAAGCATTGAATGCTTCCTCCGCCGCTAAGACAATCCCATGATGCAACACAGGAAAATCTACGAGCAGTGAAGTGGTTTAAAAATGTAAGTTATTTTGATTTTCTCTGGTGTTTTAATTAGTTTCTAGTCATATAATCACACAAAACAGTATCTTATTAATAACTCTGTAACGAGTCATTCACCATTTTACAGATTTATACTCAAGCCATTAACATTTATGCCAGCAGATTTTTAAGCCTCGGGCTATTGTTTTGGATGCCGTTAGGTAGCTTAGCAAGCAGCTATACCACTGGTCGCGTGCTGCAGTGGGCGGGAACAAGTCGTGACGCAGTCTCTCTCTAACTAGAGTGTATCAGTAATCTGTTTTATGAGGAGAGATGAGGAGAGAACACTGCTACGTAAACAGCTGCCTAACTAGACAGCCTACTAAGACACTCACTAGGTTTTGAGCCACACCCTGAATGTCTTTCCACAGTGTAAAATAAGGTCAACTGTTGTCAGTTAAATATGGGTTGGTGGCGGGATGTTGTGTCCCTCCCCCCAACGTTAAGACCAAATTTACGCTCTTGAATCTACAACTAGGTAAGTACAGCAAAGCTAGCTCTCCCATTGGTTAGGACTTCAGGAGCTGGACTGAAGGCCTTACCCATTAAATAAAATACCTACATCATTAGAAATTAACAGTGTAATCAATGGGGGAGGTGGGGCTGGTCCCTAACAATGTTGAGACCAAAATCAATGCTCTTTAATCTACATATTATATACACCCTGTATGTTTAGTTTATATACTGGGCATAGCTTAAATTTTATGATACTCTTCTTTCGATTTTTTTATTTTTTTTACCATATTTCCACCAATTTCAAGCACGTAGCCCACGTAGCGGGTAAGCCTGGCCAATATTGTGATCAAGTTACTTCCAAGTGATCCCATGTGATATAGGTTCAAGTTCAGGGCCTTATCTGCACAGTCTGGTAACCATGTGTCATTATTTCACACCGTCCTTAATCCTCCGCACTCCCAGCAGGTGGAATAAAGACTGCAGCATTGCTAATTTGTGGTTTTTTTGATCCTCCAAACATTTTTTTCACTCCAGTTTGCCATCTTCTTAAGAAGTACCAGACATTATATCATGGAGCAAAGGATTGTGCACATTCGCAGCAAAGTTGTCTGATTATGCAAATGTGCCTTTGAATACCATAGTGCTGCGTGAAAGTCTTTGCATGAAGCAGTACAGTTATCCCTGATCTGCTGCAAGGAAAAACCTAAAGCTGCGCCCACTTTCAATGGGTTCGCTTGTTTCCATATGGCACTCTGGCTCCAGTTTCAGTTGGGCTGTGTTTTACACTAGTTCTACTTTCCTGAAATAGTGATCACAGAGAAAGCTGAAATGGTTTACTTTATTTTTTTTTTCTTCATTTTAAATATGAATTGGAAACCTCTTTTGTTTGCAAGTGATTTTCGCAAAGAAGCCTATTCAGTGGTCCGAAGCAGCTGGAGTGCTATGAGAAAGAGTCACATAATTAACTTCGCTGCCAAGAGCAAACCCATTTGCTATTTGCTCTGGATAAAGATGATTTTTGAACCATTATGGCCAAGAATCGAGGTCTCTGAATGATGATGGATCTGCAATTTGATCCCACTTTATAATGGCCAAAAATATTTCTTGTTTCTAAGCATGTTTTACAACACATGGTGAGCAATAAGGAACCCTTTGGCTCCACTAGGTGTTCAGAGAAGGCCTTATGATCTCTGGGAAGTGAAAAATAGGTTTGTTTTTTGTTTAATAGTACGCTGCTCTCCGCAAGTATTTTGGTAATAAAATTGGAGATGAGGGGCTATGGCCAGTGGAAATTTCCTGTAATATCTAGGTAATTACAGCAAAACTAGCTCTACCATTGGCTAAGAAGCTGCATTGAAGGCCTCACCCATTAAATGAATTACATACATCACTAGGAACTGACAGTTTAATCAGCTGTTTGCCTTTTGATTTTTAAACTATGGGACCAATCGGAAAAAAACAAACATCTAAGTCTTCCAGAAGATCCAAAGATCAGCAGCTCCCATCATTATGTCCCTTTTTGAGGAAAACAGTCCCTCACAGATGAAAACAGCATATCAGAGAAGGCTGGTGGTAGAACAAATACTCAAGTATCTTATGCCAAACAACAGGAGGTGAAGAGTTCATGGTTTAAGCTATGCCTATCAGGGTTATTATCGTTAACTAAATTAAACAAAATAACGGAAACTAAAATTGAGAAAATGTTTTTCGTTAACTGAAATAAATAAAAACAGTAATTAAAAGAAAAAAATATAGTAGAACTGTATTATGCATTTACAAACTAAAACATTTACAAACTAAAACATACTGAAATTATAGATGGAATACCATTTGCTTTCGTGTTTGTCAATTTATTCATTAGCCTTGTGGACTGATATGAAATAGATTTTTTTCCACTCGAGCAGTTTTACGTAAATGGCACCCTGATGCCACTTCTTGTTTACAGTCTGTTCTGCTCTCCGCGCTAGCCTGCAAAATGGCAACAGCAAAAGTTGGGAGAAAGCAGCAGAGTCTCAATATCAATGTCCGTTTAAGAAGCTTTCACGAGAGGGCTAACTGCAAGTACCTTGACAAGCGAGCCCCTCTGAGTGGCACCCCCCAAAGTGCAGCCACATCCTGGCCAGGTAGCACCGGGAAGGAAACAACCATAACAGACTGCTTTCACCGGCGACCAAGCCGCTGGTTAGTTGCAGGAGCAGGAGCACTGCAAGCGTAGCATTGGTAAGCACATTAATAGAGACTGGGATGTCCACATGACTATGTGACTCGGTCTTCAAAAATTTAGCATTTCACTCGAACCAGAATTCAACTCACCCGGTGCTGCAAGAGTGAAAAACCTTTGTTGAGTTTTTATTACACAATACTTATTCTGACCTTTTTGAATTATGCACCTAAAAAATAGCACAAAATGTAAAAAAAACTAAAACTAATACTAGAACTAATAAAAACTAAACTAAAACTAAGCAGTAATAAAAAAAATAAAAACTAATAAAAACTAGCAAACCCACTCTAAAAACTAATTAAAACTAACTGAATTAGAGAAAACAAAGTCACAACGAAATAAAACTATAGTTAAAAATCCAAAACTATTATAACCTTGATGCCTATGCATATGCTAATGCAAATGAACCAACATGCATGGCTTTTACTAGTTTCACAGGCGTTTTAGAATTAGAATAGTCAAAGAAATGTTAACGATGGTTAGAAACATTTCCGATTAATGTTTCTCATTAAACCTGAAGGTGAAGTTTGAAAACTATGACGTGCCCATTTTAAACTCACATACCATGATCAACATCTTGGAGCTATAACTAATACATGCTGCTTGGGGTCAAAAGCAGGAAAGTTTATGTTTCTCTAGTTCATTCTACATTGTGGGTGGTTTGCAAGCAATTGCAATGAAGAGTTTTACAGCTAAGTGAGACATCTTCGCCACATTCTTATACTAAATCCGAATGCTTCCCTGTAAAGCTGTTAGATGCTATTATGCTGCAACTGCAAACCCTTTCCGGCCCATCACGTGACTGCCTAACCGCTTGGGCAGCTTTTTACTGTAGTGGGCTACGAATAGTCCTCAGGGGCTTTGAGCTAAAGAGCTGAAAGCATGCAAAGGGTTATAAGTGCCTTTTATCTCTTCAAACGGCAACATCCTGACATCCTCTCACTTATTTGTTTTAAATGATCTCATCCAATCCAGCCAGTAATGGACATGCAGCGCCTTATTGAAGTACTGACCTGTGTTAATAATAGGGAGAATGCCAATGCATTAGACGAGGGGAGCAAGCAAGGAGGCAGCGTTAGCTGAAATTCAACTATACATGAGTGGGAATTCTTGGACGGGATCTATCAAATGGGAACATCTTGTTACTGCAAAGTGCTATTTTATTGAGACGAAGAGTCCTCAGAAAAGGAAGACAATCCCAAAAATGTCATTAAGGACTGCATTCTGGTCCTACAGCTGCCATCTAATTGTGTTCAATTGATCTCAGGCATGATTTTCTTAGGGCTGCAGGTCAAAGTTGTATTTGTTTATGAAAATAATTGGACAAAAACGGATTAGAAAAATGGTCCAAATCAGATCTTGCGTACATTTTCCTCCCACAACGTTATAGACTGCAAATTAACAGTGTCGTATGAATGCACTGGCAAGCTCAGCAAGACTGAATATAAATACATTGGATTTACCTCAAGATCGAAACCACTGATAAAACTCTGGTAAGAACATAAAGGCCAGATTAGTCTTTGCTAGAAAACATTAAAAGAGCCTGCCAGCCTCTGGAACAAGATTCTTCGGACAGATTGAATCAAGATTAACTTGTACCAGAATGATAGAAAGAGAAGTGTTTGGAAAAGGAAAAGAAGGGCTCATGATCTGACGCATACCTCTTTTTGTGTGAAACATGGTAGAGGCAGTGTTATTGCATGGGCACGTATAGTTGCCCACAGAACTGGGTCACCGGTGTTTATTGATGACATGACTGCTGATGAATTCTAACATGCATAGAGTTAAACTCACTGCTCAGATTCAATCAAATGCTGTGAAACTGTGTATAGTACAAAAGGACAATGACCCAAAACATACTGTAAAAAAGTTTATTAAGGCAAAGAAATGTAATTAAATGTGTGTTGGTTACCTTAGTACCAGGTGAGCATCCTTCTACTAACTGAAGAGAATTACTGAAGGAAGAAAGAACCAAAAACAAGCAGCGAATGTGTATGGCTACGGCGAACCATCTGACAAAACATCTCAAGGAAGAAAAGTTTGCATTTGGTGAATGGTGATTAAAAATTTAATGGTTATATGAACGTAACTTTATCATTTTTTGTTAAAGCCTTGCATCTTTAACACATCTTGGCTGATTCATGTTTAATCCATTGTGGTGGTATACAGGAGCTAAATTAGCAATATTTGTGTCCCTGTCCAAAAACCTATGAACCTGATAGTAATTGAGAAGGAACACTTAATCAAAAGCAAACTGGTCATTTTCATTAACCCCCAATTTTGTGAGGAAAGCATCAGTCTAGGCCTTCTAAGTCTAAGAGTAGCCACTGAGATAAGTCTAAAATCCAGGTTTCAATCAATTAGAAATGGTAATCTGATACATACAGAGTAAAACATTTAATCTAATATCTGTTACAAACTTCAAATAAAACATAGAACATCATTTGCAGGCTTGAAATGTCTGTGTTTAATTTAGATAAGACCATCAAATATTCATGTGCATTGCTACGAGTTCTTACTACTAACATACTACTAGAATGCCATAGAGGTGCTGGCGGGGAATTGTACTTGTGTTTATTTTTGGTTGTATTTTGACATTTTTGCCCTTAACTGAAGGACCTACCATGCATAACAAATCTTTTCATGGTTTTCAAGCTTTGAGTGTTTAATCTTCTTAGCTTGCAAACTACATGTTTGCAGCAATTTTCCTTTTTCAACTACTTAATGACTTAATGAAATTAATTTGTCAAGGTTTTTCAGTAGAACATGTAAATGCTGATATATAAATTCATAAATCATTGGAACTTGTTGGTCAACTACTGGTTTCACTGCAGTACAGGCAATTTTTAGGGCATACAGATCAAATAGAGCCAGGTTCTAATGCTGAACCACAAAATGATGACATTCTTTCTCAGATATATTGGTTAAAACTTGCAATATTGGTTAAAACTTGTCTGCGGAATGGTATGATTATCTGAAAATGATCTTGTCCCCGACCCAACCTTTAGTTAGTTTGACATTCACATTGCAGGGTGACTCAGCTATCAAGACAATATTCAGCAAAACAATTGCGTGCAGAGCTGTTAACACTAACTAGCCTCTGTGCGAGCGTGATTGTTACGGTCATCTAGTCATGTACCTCTTTTGTTCATTTTCATGACATTTCAGAATCTTTTCATCAGCTCTCTAATGGAACTGACTGCATTAGTCATTTAGAACGTAACAGAGAGAGGTGCTATCTGATGTTAGCACACACAAGATGCTCTTTTCCTGAATTATGGCTTTTAAGCAATTTCATGATACAACAATGCTTTTATCAAATGAACGTCTATTTAGGTTGATAGGTGATACTCCTTACAACTTCAATGTAAATGGGCAGGCTTCGTATGTATGCATGTATAGAGCTTTAGCAATGTTTACATACTGCATTAACCATGTTATTACAGACGAAAGTGGCTTTTTCCCTGGTTTTAAATGATCTCTCCAGTTAAGATAATGCATTTTTATGTCGGCTCAAATTTACATTTAAGGCATCCTCGAAATTCAGCCAACCTATGGAGAGAGAGCATGAGCATAAGTCATTTTCCCCCTCTCGTGGCACTTCATCTTGCCTTAATTCATCACCGAAGAGGCCAGGCTGTCACTTAATATTGTTGGGGAACTCCTTGCCTTTCTGTTTTTTATGTCCATCGTAAAACTCTGCTCAGCCATTCTGCTGGCGTGATGTAGCAGTGCTTTGTTGTGATGGTATCTATAAAGCCTGCATTAGTCAAGGCACCTGAGTAATTTTCTCCTCCTCTTAGGTGCCCATTCCCCACAACTGTTAAAGTGTAAAGGTATTTGCTCTCCACACCCTCTCGCTATATTTTCTTTGAGCCATTTGCTGCTCCTTGGGCAGTCAGTTCTGACATTATAAGGCCACGCCAGCTGGAATGGCCGCCCTAAATGACTGTTTCTGTCTCAGTTTGACGGTAGTTTGCCGCACTCTTGCCTATTCAATCAGCCTGGAGTTGGACCCGTAACCTCCGTCTGAGATTGCTGCCGCTCTCCAGATAGCCAAACTTGTGATTTCATTTCAGATGTCCCCCCTCTTCTTTACCTGGAATGAGCTCCGTGCAGGCAACCGTGGACGGTGCCTGCGCCATCGTGCTTAATTGATTGTAAAGGCTTAAAGGAGGTTTGAGGATGGAGATGAGAAAGCTGCCGGGGCATCATTAAAGGATTTAGGCCGTCACATTCCAGGAGACAGATGGCAGCCATAAAAAGGAGACAGAGACAGTTGTGGGTCATGATGTGTGGAAGTGTGATGATTGTGAAAAGAGAGAGAGAGAGCGAGGAATGATAGAGGACGGAGGTAGACAGCTACACCTGGAATCCCATCAAAAACCAGAAAGCATGGATTTCTAGCAGGGGTTGCATCATAAATGATATTTGTCTTGTTTTGGGCAGGACTGCAATGACCAGGACAAATCAATATATAGCCAAAAATATGTGGACGCCATACATCACACCTATATGAGCTTGTGGGACATTTAATTCCAAATCCAATGGTATTAAAACAAGTTGTCCCCCTGTTTGCAACTATACCAGCTTTGTTAGGTCATAATGTTGCACTGAACTTTCTCCACACCAAACCTATGAACTTCACTTTGTTCACAGAGGCAAATACAAAATGAAAGAATAGAGGAAAGGTAAGTTTTGTGCCCTTTGTGTTGAAACACTAGGAGTTTGCAGGTTCTTCTGCTTTGTGGCTGAGCTGCTGTTGCACCTAGACACTTCAATTTCACAATAATAGCACTTACAGTTGCCCAGGGCAGATCTAACGAGGAATATATTTCACAAGCTGACTTGTGGCAAGTGTGACCCTGCCACATTTAAAACCACTGAGCTCTTTAATACGACCTATTCTACATCCAGTGTGTCTCATGCTCCAGAGTGCTGAGGTTAGATCTGGGATATGTGGGGTAATTTAGGGAAATTACACAGATCCTTTATCTTATATGAATCAGCCAATCAAGTCAAGCAGAAATCGCATTACTGGAAAATAATTCAGCTCCAATAGGGCTTGATGGGTTAACTGGTTTACTAACGTGACCAGCTTGACCAGGCTAATCAACTATGATGATCAGCTTACCCAATTTGGTTGACCAGAACAGGGCATGCTTTCACCTAGTTCTGCTAAATACCCAGGCTGTTTACCACCTTGACCATAGAAGACTAGCATAGCCCATCTGAAAGAAGCTACCAGCTACAAAGCTCTGGTAAAAACATTGTGTATTTGATGACAAGTCATCAACATCTACTGCTGCACCGGTTAGTTCTAGTGTTAGCAGTTAGCATCAACTCATCTAAAGGAGCAACATCTGTTACTCAAGCACAGAGACCAAAAGTTTTCCTTTCGCTATTTGGTCTTGCTATATTGAGCAAAAATGTAAATCTGAATTTGCAGATAAAGTGTTGTTTGTGGTCCATGGTTATGTATTATGATATTTAATGTTAATAGTAGGCTCTAAAATTCTATATTTTTTTCTTTTGCACAGTAACTAATATGATATAGATTGAGATTTTTATGGTTATCTCATTGTGAAGAGTTTACTAAGGTAATGTAAGCTAGTTTTTGATATTATTTTCCTTATTAACTTTGTAACTTCTCCTGAATCTTCTTCTTGTTCCCTTGCCTTTTGTTGTTATCTATAGCTCCCCAATCTAGCAATTCCACTTGTTGTAGGGATATCTTAGAGACATCCTGGGATATCTTGGAGACAGACTGTAAATTCCTGGGTGGGCCTCAACACCTCTATTTTATTTACCAATGTAGAGGCAGTCGCCCATCAAGTAGAGGGTTTCCAGGTCGTTTAGACAAAGGGACAACAAGAAGGTGTGGTTTTACATCGTTTACTACCTAAGTCCATCGTTTTGTAAGCTGTAAGTCAACAGTAGCTTACCCTAATTAGCATCTATCTAGCTACAGATCTATTGCATTCTGTTCCAAACTATTAAAAATGTAACGTTGTTTAACAACCATAGCCAACCGCAGTGAGTTTAGATTTATTTATTTACCATGTGCATCTTGTATTTCGGGTTATGAAAGTTTCATTATATGTTTTATTGTATGTTGTTGAGTGGCATCAGCCGAAGAACTGTTTCAGTTGCTCCCAACGTCAAATCATGATTTGTCTCTCCTCGCCAGACGTCAATTCCCGCGACAACAGGGGTGAGGGGAGTGAGGGGTGTTCAGCGGAACAAGAGATTCATAGAGTAACACTGGCTTGTAACACTTAGCCAAGCCATGTGAGCATGTTTGTGTATGTATGTGCGTTTACTGCCAAAGTGATTGCTGCCCAGTTGCTTCGTCTCGCTGCACATGAGCTGCAGCACGTGGTAATGCTTCGTCAGTTTCTTGCATGTCGTGCTCACACCTCACCACTGTTCGCAGACTGTTGTTTTACTTTAAACCTACTTAGATTATTCGAGCCATGTTATAGCCAGCAATATATATGAAAATAAATTTTATATAGTTTTTATACCTTTGCACTGGCATTGGCACTCGCCTGTTTAAATTATACCTCACAAACAGGCAGGGACACCATGGGGAAGACGAGATGAACCAGACCTATATCTGAGGAGGATATAGGTCTGACTCATCTTGTCTATCCCATGGTGTCCCTCAAGGCTCAGTTATTGGCTCATTGCTTTTATTTTGTGCTGGGGTTTTTATCACTCCATGGAATGGTCCCTCTTATGTAGTTTCCTCAGTTATAATCTTCTGCTTATAGCCTTCTTCTGTTGCGCAGAGACATGCCACTCTAGGGTTAGGGTTATATATTGTGCATTACTATATTGGAGCTCTTAGAAGACGGTAAATTGTGGTCATGAAGGGACGCACATGGTCAGCAACAAATACTCAAACAGGCCGTTGGCCTTCAAGCAATGATTGATCTGTGTTTGCGAACTCAAGTATGCCAAGAAAAGATTCCCCTCACCAATACACCACCTCCACCAGCCTGGACTACTGACACAAAGCAGGCTGGGTTCATGCTGTAGGCACCAAATTCTTACACTCAGCAGAAAACTAGATCCATCAGACTTTGCTTCTAGTATTCAACTGTCCAGTTTTAGTGAGCCAATGTCCATTGCAGCCTCAGCCTTATTGTTCTTCACTGACAGAAATGGAACCCGATTTGGTCTTTTGCTGTTGTAGCCCATGTTGTAGCCCATCCACCACAAGGTTCAACATGTTGTTATGTATTCAGAGATGCTCAACACAATTGAATATTTATCAGCTTGAACCAGTCTGGCCATTCTCTGTTAAGCCTCAATGACAATCCACCAGTCACATTTCTTTATATGTATGGTCCCATTACTGTCACAGTTTCCCCTGGGGGTTTATCCTCAAGGCCATGATATGGGACGTTCCATTACAGTGTTATCTGAAGTGACCCCTTTGGATAGTGAGGGATCAAGTTTTCCAAAACTATGACTATGCTAGATTATGAAATATCAATACATTTAATATGTAAAACATAGGAACACGCCAATGGGGCCCATATTGCAGCAAGTGCCTTGTGACCAGGTCTAATATCTGTATTGGACTCAGAGACGAAAGATACGTCAATATATAAAAACAACAGATGGATACAATTGTATGTATATGATTCACAGAAATATCCAATTTCTACCAACTTACCTCACCAGTTAGCTTCCATCAGCACTCCACAGACAGCACTGACATCCATTTGTCTCCTTCTTATTCACACTATGCCTTGATAGCAACTTGTTTGAGATATAACAACAGCAAGGCAACAAACAAATTAAAGTTTTCAGTAAAAGTTATTTCATATGCAGACCTGTACATTTATTTATGTCTTTATTATTGCACCAGTTATCCTCGTTAAGCTAGAATCAGATTTCTTGTACAGACTTTGTAAGATGTTGGGTGTCAGTTCATACTTGAACGTCTGCCTTTGTGATGTTGTTTTAACTTGACAGTCACTATGCGGGTTGAAACACCCACGCAGACCTATTCAGGCAGAGGAGTGGAGTTTTCCTAGCATTTATATGTGTCTGAACTCTGAAGAATACATATTCAGCTTTCATCAACCAAGATGCCACATACATGGAGTCCAAGACCTGGGGACGTTCAAAAAGATGAACGCCCTAATGAATCTTTTGGACCTCTAAATGAGTAAGTTCCAAAGCCGAGTCCATGCTCTTTACATATAAACAAAAAACAAGGTATATATCAAGGACATGGAATTAGAATTAGTAGAATTAGTGTTCCCACCAATATCCAGCGATCATTGCATTGTCCCCACCAATAATTTAATCCTCTCAGTCAACGCCTCATTAACCTAGAGGTGCAGAAAGTGTTAAATCACATTCTCTACTGGGGTCCTACTTCATGGATGAAGTACTGTTGATAAGTCTTTAGATGTAAACTCACTGTTTACTGGTTTGAAACTGGCCTAAGGCTTGTCATTTAATTGAGATATTTAGAGTTACAGGTCCCCGCCAATGTCAAGAACAAATCTACACCCTTGGTGTATATAGTATATACAAATAGTATTAAAGAAAGATAAATATTTGTATTGTTGGTCAATATTTCAAGTATTTATCATTATGAGATTATTGCAAGACTATTATTCATTATTTCGTATCTAATTCCATTTGTATGTTGCACAGGTATGAATAAATGTGTCCACTCACTGTCCACTCTATTAGACAACACTCACCTTTCTGGTCAACCTTGAAGATCTAAAGTCAGAGACAGTTGCTCATCTGTTGTTGCACAGGTTGTTTTGGCCATCCCCTGGTCAGTGGTCACAAGACTCCGCCCACAAGACGCTGTTGATTGGATAGTTTTGGATGGTGGACTATACTGAGTCCAGCAGTGTACCCTGAGGTGTTTAAAGCTCCAGCTGCACTGCTGTGTTTGATCCACTCCACCAGCACCACGTCAGTGTCCCTGCAGTGCTGAGATGGATCCACCACCCTAATGCTACTTGCTCTGTGGTAGTCCTGTGGGGTCCTGATGTGTGTTCTTTATGCATTATCTGCTTTCAGCCTCATTACATGTGCTAGTGTGTTTTATCTAGCTCAGTATGTCTTAAAGTGGCAGCGCCTAATTTGTCCACACAAACAGAACTGACCTGGGTCAGCAGAGAAGTGGCACGCTGCCTCCTTTACAGCGATAAGCAGTGCCCTGGGTCACTAAGGCCACTTTATTAGCATGTGTGCTAGCAGCGGCCAGCAAAAGAGACCCAAACCCTGCTGCAGACTGCAGCGCTAGAGCCTGCGGATGCAGTGCCACACCATTCGGTTTATGGTCACCGGCTGAGTTAAGAGACTGCTGCTTTCAATCCCCACATGCGCACCCAGCTGCTGTTCATTACGCCGGCTCCGGTTAAATGTGCCATGACTTCAGTCTGACTCTCTGGAGGAAGAGTGCCAAGACTGTCCCATTATTTACATATGTAGCAATTGCCTTATAATGGTTTGCTTTTTAAGAGACTATTATTCGAACTGGGACTGATTAATCTAATTAAGCTTCACATTCATTAACAGCACTTAGTACAATTTGGGTAAAAATTCCAATTACACACACAGAACAAAGTCAGTGACTCTACCTTCAAGAACAGATAAGTATTCTAGTTATTCCTTGTGTTTCGAATTTCCTTTGGGATTCCCAATACCATGCATTCCATTTGACATAAGTATGGGAATGAACTTATGAAGCACTTTATTAGGAACGCCTACTTGCATTTACACTCATTACCTATTTTATTAGCTCTGCTCACCACATAGGTGCACTTAGCACCTTGTGAAGATCCACCACATCTACAACTTCTGCTAATATAACACAATTAAACAGCTTACCACACTTGGAGGACTGAACACCAACTGCTGATTCTGTTATATGGGTAGCTTAGGCTAGGCTTATTTGGGTAGTGCTAGTTTCATGGTAAGTGAAGAAGGAGAGCACGGACAACCTGTCCCAGCCAGAGACAGAGATACTGGTTATCCTGTCATGGACCCCAGACCTTAGATGGTCTTACAATAATAGGGCCACTCTGGTAATTAATTCTTTTATTTCATTAAAAAATAATAATAATGGTGTGTTTACATGTCCTAAACTCTCAGTCCTAAAAACGTCTAAGCTCTAGACACCTTTGGGCAACTTGATGCAAAGTTCCTGACAGGTTCTAACACCTTATTAAGTAAGTTGTACTTCACAGTAGGTGTTGCAAAACAAATTTTGACTGGTAATCCTGTCTTGGACTCCCCATCCCAGATGGTCTTACAATGACGAGGCCACTCAGGAAATTAATTCCTTTATTTTCCTTAAAGAAGTAAATGGTACATTTTTATGTTCTGAGCTCTATATCCTAAAGACCCCTAAGCTCTAGATGCTTATTTGGGGTAACATGATCCTAAGTTCCTGACTGATACCTGGTTCTAGGTATCACCTTAGTAGATAGTACTCCACAGTAAGGTTTGTTAAACTTCAGATATTTCAATGCTGACCGTTATGTGATGAAATGCTGATGTTGACAAGTTGCAGATGATGTCATGAATAAAACTGCAGCGAGTGAAAAACCTGTGCAGAAGCCAAACTCCACAGGTCAGTAGAGCGTGATGTGTATGGTCATGTTGCTATCCTTCAGGAAACCGGAGATAAAGACCATGAAATCACAAGGTTCCTCACCTACCCATTTTGTTAGTGTCAACAAGTGATCAGGAACTAGCTGACATCAAGCTTAAAGCATCTTCAGAACCTGTTTATTTCAATATAATCAAATTATACTGTCTTAATAATTGGTGGCATGGTGGTGTAGTGGTCAGTACGGTGGTGTAGTGGTCAGTACGGTGGTGTAGAGGTCAGCACGGTGGTGTAGTGGTCAGCACAGCGGTGTAGTGTTTAGCACGGTGGTGTAGTGGTTAGGACGGTGGTGTAGTGGTTAGTATGGTGGTGTAGTGATTAGTACTGTGGTGTAGTGGTTAGTATGGTGGTGTAGTGGTTAGTATGGTGGTGTAGTGGTTAGTATGGTGGTGTAGTGGTTAGTACGGTGGTGTAGTTGTTGGTACGGTGGTGTAGTGGTTAGTACAGTGGTGTAGTGGTTAGTATGGTGGTGTAGTGGTTAGTATGGTGGTGTAGTGGTTAGTATGGTGGTGTAGTGGTTAATATGGTGGTGTAGTGGTTAGTACGGTGGTGTAGTGGTTAGTATTGTGGTGTAGTGGTTAATATGGTGGTGTAGTGGTTAGTACGGTGGTGTAGTGGTTAGTATTGTGGTGTAGTGGTTAGTATGGTGGTGTAGTGGTTAGTACGGTGGTGTAGTGGTTAGTATGGTGGTGTAGTGGTTAGCACTGTCACCTCACAGTAAGATGATATGGGTTGGACACCTGCTAGTTGGGGTCACAGGGGCTCTGAAGCCAATCCCAACATCATCGGGCAGGTCACCAGTCCATCGAATGGCCAACACACACTCATGCAAACACTCACACCTATGGGCAGTTTAGAGTGAGCGATCAACACAACATCCATGTGTTTGGACTGTGGAAGGAAACTCAAGCACAGGGAGAACATACACACTCCACACAGAACCACCCGGACCAGGAATACAACCCAGATCATCTTACTGTGACGCGACTGTGCTAACCACTACACCACTATATATATATATATTTAAGGCCCCAGAATGCAACTGCAGCACAATTTAAAGTGGAATAGCAAATCCAAATAATAATAAGAAGAAGCTAACCTCAGTTTTATATGTATCAGTTTAAGACTTGTGGCAGTTTTGGTAGCCGCTTTTATTAGTTTCTGTAAAATCTCAGGCATTGGAATTATCTAAACTTAACAGGTGTGCAAGTTATATGGATCCAGGCCAAGAATCTAGCTAATCTTTCCCTCACACCATTTTCTGGAGACTACATCTAAAGTATCCACATATCATTTCATCTTTATGGTATACATTCATTTTCTTTTCTTGCCTGTGTCTGTTTTGACATGCTGCTTCTATGTGATCGCAGTGTTTCCAGCCGATCAGAGCAGAGCTTATCAAATTATTCATGAGCTCACCAAAAAAGAAAAAGCGGCGTGTTTCACTGTGGGGCTATTGGGTGTGTAAAACCACACATTCTGGTCTATGTTGCTTGGTCTTTATCTACCAGCAGGGCTGTAGCTGAAATAACAGCACAGTCTGAGAAATACCACGGTGGATCAGCGCCTCTTCGATGCACGTCATAACTAACAAGGATGCTAGTCCTCAGGCTTGGATTTCGGTCCTGAATTTTAAGAGATTGTGCAGCCAAAGCGATTCTGCTGACGCCACGCTGATGACGCACCCCCCTCGAGTTTTGTGGGGAGGCAGCCGAGCGAGAAACGTAAGCTACCATAAACGTGGATATTGACCTGCGCCACTGTGAGACATAATGAAACCTGGAGAAAAAGAGCTGAAAATGACCTATAGATTCATGTGAAACTCAAATGAAGCAAAGTTGAACAAATGAGGCGGGTCTGTACGAAAAGAATCGATGTGTAAGTTTGTGGAACTGCTTGAAATCAATACCAGCGAGCGCATGTTCTGAATTTTGGCGCCCGTATAATGAAGTGCAGAGTATGTTCAGAATGGAGTAAGATGTTCTGTAGTGAAGAACAGTGTAGCAGTTTCTTTTATCCTTAAAATCCTCCAATCATTTTTATTCACTGAATGAGATTATGAGTAGTCAGACACTGAGTCTTTATATCAGGAATTAATATTTAAATGATTATTAATACTAATATTAATTAGTAGCAGAAAACCACAGAAAACCAGATTGAATCTTTAATTAAAAGTGACTTCGACTCAATTTATGAGCTTTTTAGATTTTTCTCTGATCTCTACATGAACTGGTCAGGGTAAAAATGCCCAGATGTGGTTCTTCATGCTCATTTTCAGCCCATGATTTGGCTTTAAAATAAAACTGTTTTTCCTTTTTCTGTCAGCTTATGAGCTCTGCTCGGATTGGCTGGCTTACAGCGAGACATCCCAATGATGCTACTTGAAGCTTGCTAGTACTTAATGTTACCCATACCAGCTAATCTCCCTTCATCTCAACATCAACACAAAGTAAACTAAAGTTGTTACTCACTGTGAAACTTTCAGTTAAAGATGGCCTGCTTTAACCAGCAAACAGTAATACACTCAGTACAGGTAAACTGTAACACTACCTTCACCTACCTGTGTACATATAAACTGTAACACTACCTTCACCTACCTGTGTACATATAAACTGTAACACTACCTTCACCTACCTGTGTACATGTAAACTGTAACACTACCTTCACCTACCTGTGTACAGGTAAACTGTAACAATACCTTCACCTACCTTTGTACAGGTAAACTGTAACACTACCTTCACCTACCTGTGTACAGGTAAACTGTAACACTACCTTCACCTACCTGTGTACATGTAAACTGTAACACTACCTTCACCTACCTGTGTATATGTAAACTGTATCACTACCTTCACCTACCTGTGTACAGGTAAACTGTGACACTACCTTCACCTACCTGTGTACATGTAAACTGTAACACTACCTTCACCTACCTGTGTACAGATAAACTGTTACACTACCTTCACCTACCTGTGTACAGATAAACTGTAACACTACATTCACCTACCTGTGTATATGTAAACTGTATCACTACCTTCACCTACCTGTGCACAGATAAACTGTAACACTACCTTCACCTACCTGTGTACATGTAAACTATAACACTACCTTCACCTACCTGTGTACATGTTAACTGTAACACTACCTTCACCTACCTGTGTACATGTAAACTGTAACACTACCTTCACATACCTGTGTACATGAAAACTGTAACACTACCTTCACCTACCTGTGTACATGTAAACTGTATCACTACCTTCACCTACCTGTGTACATGTAAACTGTAACACTACCTTCACCTACCTGTGTACAGATAAACTGTAACACTACCTTACCTACCTGTGTACATGTAAACTGTAAAACTACCTTCACATACCTGTGTACATGAAAACTGTAACACTACCTTCACCTACCTGTGTACATGTAAACTGTATTACTACCTTCACCTACCTGTGTACATGTAAACTGTAACACTACCTTCACCTACCTGTGTACAGATAAACTGTAACACTACCTTCACCTACCTGTGAACAGATAAACTGTAACACTACCTTCACCTACCTGTGTACAGGTAAACTGTATCACTACCTTCACCTACCTGTGTACATGTAAACTGTAACACCACATTCACCTACCTGTGTACATGTAAACTGTAACACTACCTTCACCTACCTGTGTACAGGTAAACTGTAACACTACCTTCACCTACCTGTGTACAGGTAAACTGTAACACTACCTTCACCTACCTGTGTACAGATAAACTGTAACACTACCTTCACCTACCTGTGTACATGTAAACTGTAACACTACCTTCACCTGCCTGTGTACAGATAAACTGTAACACTACCTTCACCTACCTGTGTACATGTAAACTGTAACACTACCTTCACCTGCCTGTGTACAGATAAACTGTAACACTACCTTCACCTACCTGTGTACATGTAAACTGTAACACTACCTTCACCTGCCTGTGTACAGATAAACTGTAACACTACCTTCACCTACCTGTGTACATGTAAACTGTAACACTACCTTCACCTGCCTGTGTACAGATAAACTGTAACACTACCTTCACCTACCTGTGTACATGTAAACTGTTGCACTACCTTCACCTACCTGTGTACAGATAAACTGTAACACTACCTTCACCTGCCTGTGTACAGATAAACTGTAACACTACCTTCACCTACCTGTGTACAGGTAAACTGTAACACTACCTTCACCTACCTGTGTACATGTAAACTGTAACACTACCTTCACCTGCCTGTGTACAGATAAACTGTAACACTACCTTCACCTACCTGTGTACATGTAAACTGTTGCACTACCTTCACCTACCTGTGTACAGATAAACTGTAACACTACCTTCACCTGCCTGTGTGTAAGTCTGGATAAGAGCTTTTGTATTTTGTAAATATCAGCAAATATTAGAGTTTGTTTCCAGCAACACACTCAACAAAGCTGAATCATGGATAAAATAAAAAATAAATGTCCACAATAAGCAGGTGACCTGGTCACAGGTCATGGCTCACCATTCTGTTAGTGAACTCTCCAACAATTCAACGAGAACATTTCCTACCGCAAGATTGCAAAGATTTTAGGTCTTTCACAATGTACTGTACAGAACACTGTGAAAGGATTGAGATAATCTGGAGAACTCTTAGTCCCTGCAGGGCAAGGCTGGAAACCAAATGTACATGACCTTCAAGCCCTCAGACAGCTCTCCATGAGAAGTTGCACTTAACACAGTCTGCCAGTGCCTCATGAAACTTGAAACTCCATTACACAAAGAGGAAGCTGTACATCAATACAGACACATCGCTGAGTTCTCTCAGCCTGAGCTCATCTCTGGTGATCAGCAAGACTGAGGAAATGTGGTCCGAGTCCATGCTTCAGCTTCTCTCTGCAAGAAACAGAACTCAAGTTCTCTGTCCCCAAGATGACCGTCCATAATTTTATCAGCGAGAGGTCCAAAAGCCAACATTTGTGATGGTATGGGGGGTCAGTGGCTATGACAAGGTCGACTTACATATGTATGAAGGTACCAATGACACAGAGGCATATATTGGGATTTTAGAGAGACCTGTTGTGCCTTCAGGAAGTCCAGCAAGACAGTGCCAGGCCTCATTATGCACATGCTTCAACTGTGTGGCTTCGTGACACAGAGTGCGTGTGCTTGACTGGCCTATCCACAATCCAGATTTGTCTGTATTGAAAATGTATGCAGCAGCACTGAGGAGTAGAATTAGACAGTAATAACCATTGAGCTGTTGGGTACAGTGGCCGAGAAGACTCAATGCGTCTAATGAGAGGTAAGTTTGGCAATATTAGCTAACTATCCAGACTTACTTCTCTTTAGACACTATCGTGGCTCCGCGAAGCTCTGTTTACATTGCGTCGGCGTATAATGTTCCACGTCCTTTAAGTGTCCTCCGGAAACACTTCCGTTGTGTTGTGGATGGTTTTGGCACGTTCGTGTTTTTGCAGCATGTTTGTTAAATGTAGTCCCCTTGTTGCCATTTTGATGAAAGTGTTTTCTGTTTTTTCAGTGCTTTTGTGAATCTGCAGAGCGTTGGGTCTTCTCGGCCACCGTAGATGGGCAGCTAAAGTCTTGTAACACGCAAGATTGGGCCAAACTTCCAATTGAAGAACCTCAGTTCCCAAAGCATTCAAATGAAAGGTGCCTCTGTATTGACCTTTCTTTGAGTTTATTAGAGTCATGATATTTTAAATCTGACCATAATTACAAAACATGCCTAAGTTCAAACCACTGGAAGTCTGTATTAGACCAATCTATATCAAACTATATCAACAGAAAATAAAGCATAAGTTATTCCAAAATTCTTTGGAGCCTAATTTATGAGCATGCAGTACTGGTGCATTTTCTCAGTCAAGTCACAAATTACAATGTCCAGAGTAACCGCTGTGTCCCATAAGGTCCTGGCAGGTTGTCACAGGTATCTGGAGCCATGCTGAAAGCAGTGCATCCTACAGCTGCTGGAGGGCATGTGGGGGAGGATCCATAGAGCCAACGCTCAAGTCTGGAGAATTAGAAGTCCAGTGTAGTCTTGGTCAGCTCCTCCAACCAATGTGGGACATTTCTAGCCGTGAGACGTGAAGATCCCATCCGCCCCAGGGAAGACAATCAGCATGTATGGTGTATGTGATCCGCAAGGACAGATTTATACCCCAATGAGTTGAGAGTGCCTTCCACATGGAAGAGTGGGCCCAGAGAATGCCATAAAAACATTCTTCAGACCATAACGCCACTACCACCAGCTTGTGTTGCTGTTGCAAGTAGGAAGCGGTCACAATAATGTGACTCACATATCTAGTATTTCATGTTTACACCTTCGCTTTACAACACTCATAATTTCCACCAGCTTTTCTAATGTTACATGGTATGTCAATGCCAAGTGAACAGTGGAATGCATTCAACCATGGGTGGTCAGACAAACAAGCTTGGTTGTGCCTGCTCGGTTAGTTTTCTACTTGGTCAATAGCTTAAGTTTCATTGCTTTAAACAAAGAGTTACACTTTTGAAATACCCCCCAACCTTGTGACTGATAAGGGTGCTTACTTTAGCTTGGTTTACTTCGAAATACATCAGCTTTTATTGGCCGTTAGAAATTTTGTCACGGCACATACTTTGTACACATTGTTCTAATAACACCAGCAGCTTCTTCTTTATTTTAACCATTGTTCTTTTTTTTGTCCGTCTCCGTTTCTCAGTAAGGGCTTCTTGACAGCTAGGCATTCATTAAGACCCATAGTGTTGAGTTGTCTACTCACAGTGGAAGGATGGCACGGATTCATCATGCTCAACCAGTGCTGACTCTGAGCCAGTCAGAGAGCCATACATAAGAGAAGAAGAGAGTGAGAGCTTTCTCTCTAACTGACTCCGAGTCAGTCATTGTGGACAGACTGGGCTGCTTCAGCTCACCTACTGATTGCCAGCTCTCCTCCTGTCGCCGCTCTAATTGGCCAGATGATTGGCATCAGCTTTGATGTCGGCAGTCGCCAACCGTGAGAGAGCCATCCAACGTCTCCTGCAGCCGCAGCTGCCTTTCTGCAGCAGCGAATTATCCAGTTGAGGGAGGCATAACCTCCTACGTGTGTCTTTGCAGGGGTATTGCACAATTATCAGATGCTGCAAATTTAAAGGACTGGTTTTCTACCTCCTACCTCAAATGTGGATGATCAGCCAAGACATGCTCGTTCTCCACATTTTGCTTCATTGATTTAGAGCTACAAAGCAAATGTTGCTAATAAATGCTAGAAGTAAGAACTCTGCAAGCAGAGATACAGGACACATGTTTTGCCAGAATGCCACCTTCCTCCATCACATCCATACGCATCATATATATCCTCATTAGACCTGGTAATTCATTTTTGTCCTCTGGAGGGGACATAAGTCTCCAAAAGATATTTCAAAAACTAAATAAGGTACCTTGCTAAAACTGTTGTGGCATGTAGAGGACATCCCGGCCTTTCCAATGATGTATCATGTGTTGGGGTGTGTCATTCACAACAGAAGTTCTGCCTTTTTAAATATGGCTGCCTCTCAATAACCACATTTTAAGAGAGGCAAGCTGTCAAATAATATACATTTGTTATGTTTCTAAAACCTGTAATTTATGTGTTTTAGGTATAAAACTGTTGTAGCTGGTTCTCAAAGCACTTCTTATTGATATGCACAAATGTTTAATCACCTATCAGCATACCTTTTTGATGTCCTTCGTAGTGGACATTGGGACTTACTAAATCTGGAATTTGACTGAGGCAGAGATCATTTTGCAACATGTAAGCTCTGTAAACATGGAAACATGTACATTCATTACTAATTTATTTTTAATTAATTACTAGTTTAATTCCTAATTTATTATAAAATGTTACATAATTGTACATTTAAAAATGGAATATTAAAATGAAATTGACCATAAGATAAGTTGGGTACTATGTTTGGAAAGTGTGAAACTTTGGCTCAAGGTTTGGAGTGACTACCACAGGTTTAGCTAATGTGGCTAAAACTGTTTAAACCTGGATTTTTTTTATTTTAATCAAAGTAACGGTAACCTTTAGAATGGGTTATTATTTGTTCCTGTTTATGGCAATACACAGTGCATTTAAAATATTTCTTATACTGCCAAAAGTGGAAATTGTATCAAAAAAGATAAACAATGTTTAGTCAGTTTTCATTTACATTATTTTCTATGGTTTAGTTGGTGCTGATGTTGTAGAAGGGTTTTTGTTAACAACAATGTCCCTATATGCACTTCCTCTCAGCACCTGCAGAGGTCTCAGTCTCCACAACACTAGGCAGAATACATATGGATCGTAATATGGATCATGTCTAAGACTGAATCGTTACAGTACCATTATCCACTATACAGGACATTCCATTAAAAAAAATATTTAGAGGTTTTTAAAAAAAAAAAACATGGACATGTTTTTTACCATATAATAGATTTATTTTATGTTGAACTTACTGAAATTCTCAAACTTAAATTTTTCTGGGTCTCAGGAGGGTATGGGTGCTAAATTACATTCATGATTTCTGTTGTTTCTAGTTTTAAATGTGTATCCCCAAATTAAGAACTTCAGTTAAGACCAGTCAATTTGACTCGAACTTGTTTACTTCACCAAAATTTCAAATCGCAAGATGAAGATCTTTAATACCTGCCATTTCTAATTTTAGCTTAGTATTCTGTAAGGCGGCTGAAACAAAGCACATGCTTGCAGATATTAAAAAAGTAGTAATCCAAGATCGTAGTGAAAAATACAGTCCACGTCAAAACTAAGATATACAAAAAAACAGGCAAGGGCAGGGCAGAGATGAAAATGGTGAACAGGTTTGGGTTTGATACCAAAAGACAGATAAGCAAACAAATCCAATAGCAAAAACAGGTAAACCTGACAACAAAGAACATAGCTTAAAAACAATCAGAC
>CM038714.1:7439129-7508739 GCA_021613375.1 Megaleporinus macrocephalus | reverse complement strand
CAGACGTTTCAGTACACTACCAGTCAAACGTTTTAGATAAACTACCAGTCAAACGTTTTAGATACACTACCAGTCAAACATTTCAGTACACTACCAGCCAAATGTTTTAGATACACTACCAGTCAAATGTATTAGATACACTACCAGTCAAACGTTTTAGTACACTACCAGTCAGACGTTTCAGTACACTACCAGTCAAATGTTTTAGATAAACTACCAGTCAAACATTTTAGATACACTACCAGTCAAACGTTTCAGTACACTACCAGCCAAACATTTTAGATACACTACCAGCCAAACATTTTAGTACACTACCAGTCAAACGTTTTAGTACACTACCTGTCAAACGTTTCAGTACACTACCAGCCAAACGTTTAAGATACACTACCAGTCAAGCGTTTTAGGTAAACTACCAGTCAAACGTTTTAGATACACTACCAATGAAACGTTTTATTACACTACAAGTCAAACGTTTTAGTACACTACCAGTCTGACGTTTCAGTACACTACCAGTCAAACGTTTTAGATAAACTACCAGTCAAATGTTTTAGATACACTACCAGTCAAACGTTTTAGTACACTACCAGTCAGACGTTTCAGTACACTACCAGTGAAACGTTTTAGATAAACTACCAGACAAACGTTTTAGATACACTACCACTCAAACGTTTCAGTACACTACCAGCCAAACATTTTAGATACACTACCAGCCAAACATTTTAGTACACTACCAGTCAAACGTTTTAGTACACTACATGTCAAACGTTTCAGTACACTACCAGGCAAACGTTTAAGATACACTACCAGTCAAGCGTTTTAGGTAAACTACCAGTCAAACGTTTCAGATACACTACCAGTGAAACGTTTTATTACACTACAAGTCAAACGTTTTAGTACACTACCAGTCTGACGTTTCAGTACACTACCAGTCAAACGTTTTAGATAAACTACCAGTCAAATGTTTTAGATACACTACCAGTCAAACATTTAGTACACTACCAGTCAAACGTTTCAGTACACTACCAATCAAACGTTTTAGATACACTACCAGTCAAATGTTTTAGATACACTACCAGCCAAGCGTTTTAGTTCACTACAAACCAAACGTTGTAGTACACTACCAGCCAAACATTTTAGATACACTACCAGCCAAACGTTTTAGTACACTACCAGTCAGACGTTTCAGTACACTACCAGTCAAACGTTTTAGATAAACTACCAGTCAAACGTTTTAGATACACTACCAGTCAAATGTTTTAGTAAACTACCAGGCAAACGTTTTAGTACACTACCAGTCAAACATTTTAGTACACTACCAGTCAAAGGTTTTAGTACACTACCAGTCAAAGGTTTTAATACACTACCAGTCAAACGTTTTAGACACACTAGCAGTCAAACGTTTCAGTACACTACCAGTCAAACGTTTTAGTACACTACTAGTCAAACGTTTCAGTACACTACCAGTCAAACGTTTCAGTACACTACCAGTCAAACGTTTTAGTAAACTACCAGTCAAACGTTTTAGTAAACTACCAGTCAAACGTTTCAGTACTCTACCTGTCGAACTTTTCAGTACACTACCAGCCAAACGTTTAAGATACACTACCAGTCAAACGTTTCAGTACAGTACCAGCCAAACGTTTAAGATACACTACCGGTCAAACGTTTTAGATAAACTACCAGTCAAACGTTTTAGATACACTACCAGTCAAACGTTTCAGTACACTACCAGCCAAACGTTTTAGATACACTACCAGCCAAACATTTTAGTACACTACCAGTCAAACGTTTAAGATACACTACCAGTCAAACGTTTTAGATAAACTACCAGTCAAACGTTTTAGATACACTACCAGTGAAACGTTTTAGTACAATACCAGTCAAACGTTTTAGTACACTACCAGTCAGACGTTTCAGTACACTACCAGTCAAACGTTTTAGATAAACTACCAGTCGAACGTTTTAGATACACTACCAGTCAAACGTTTCAGTACACTACCAGCCAAACATTTTAGATACACTACCAGCCAAACATTTTAGTACACTACCAGTCAAACGTTTTAGTACACTACCTGTCAAACGTTTCAGTACACTACCAGCCAAACGTTTAAGATACACTACCAGTGAAACGTTTTAGTACACTACCAGTCAAACATTTTAGATCACTACCAACCAAACTTTTAGTACACTACCAGCCAAACGTTTTAGATACACTGCCAGCCAAACGTTTTAGTACACTACAAGTCAAACGTTTTAGTACACTACCAGTCAAACGTTTCAGTACACTACCAGCCAAACGTTTTAGATAAACTACCAGTCAAACGTTTTAGATACACTACCAGTGAAACATTTTAGTATACTACCAGTCAAACGTTTTAGTACACTACCAGTCAGACGTTTCAGTACACTACCAGTCAAACGTTTTAGATAAACTACCAGTCAAACGTTTTAGATACACTACCAGTCAAACATTTCAGTACACTACCAGCCAAATGTTTTAGATACACTACCAGTCAAATGTATTAAATACACTACCAGTCAAACGTTTTAGTACACTACCAGTCAGACGTTTCAGTACACTACCAGTCCAATGTTTTAGATAAACAACCAGTCAAACATTTTAGATACACTACCAGTCAAACGTTTCAGTACACTACCAGCCAAACATTTTAGATACACTACCAGCCAAACATTTTAGTACACTACCAGTCAAACGTTTTAGTACACTACCTGTCAAACGTTTCAGTACACTACCAGCCAAACGTTTAAGATACACTACCAGTCAAGCGTTTTAGGTAAACTACCAGTCAAACGTTTTAGATACACTACCAATGAAACGTTTTATTACACTACAAGTCAAACGTTTTAGTACACTACCAGTCTGACGTTTCAGTACACTACCAGTCAAACGTTTTAGATAAACTACCAGTCAAATGTTTTAGATACACTACCAGTCAAACGTTTTAGTACACTACCAGTCAGACGTTTCAGTACACTACCAGTGAAACGTTTTAGATAAACTACCAGACAAACGTTTTAGATACACTACCACTCAAACGTTTCAGTACACTACCAGCCAAACATTTTAGATACACTACCAGCCAAACATTTTAGTACACTACCAGTCAAACGTTTTAGTACACTACATGTCAAACGTTTCAGTACACTACCAGCCAAACGTTTAAGATACACTACCAGTCAAGCGTTTTAGGTAAACTACTAGTCAAACGTTTTAGATACACTACCAGTGAAACGTTTTATTACACTACAAGTCAAACGTTTTAGTACACTACCAGTCTGACGTTTCAGTACACTACCAGTCAAACGTTTTAGATAAACTACCAGTCAAATGTTTTAGATACACTACCAGTCAAACATTTAGTACACTACCAGTCAAACGTTTCAGTACACTACCAATCAAACGTTTTAGATACACTACCAGTCAAATGTTTTAGATACACTACCAGCCAAGCGTTTTAGTTCACTACAAACCAAACGTTGTAGTACACTACCAGTCAAACGTTTTAGATCACTACCAACCAAACTTTTAGTACACTACCAGCCAAACGTTTTAGATAGACTACCAGTGAAACGTTTTAGTACACTACCAGTCAGACGTTTCAGTACACTACCAGTCAAACGTTTTAGATAAACTACCAGTCAAACGTTTTAGATACACTACCTGTCAAATGTTTTAGTAAACTACCAGGCAAACGTTTTAGTACACTACCAGTCAAACATTTTAGTACACTACCAGTCAAAGGTTTTAGTACACTACCACTCAAAGGTTTTAATACACTACCAGTCAAACGTTTTAGACACACTAGCAGTCAAACGTTTCAGTACACTACCAGTCAAACGTTTTAGTACACTACTAGTCAAACGTTTCAGTACACTACCAGTCAAATGTTTCAGTACACTACCAGTCAAACGTTTTAGTAAACTACCAGTCAAACGTTTTAGTAAACTACCAGTGAAACGTTTCAGTACTCTACCTGTCGAACTTTTCAGTACACTACCAGCCAAACGTTTAAGATACACTACCAGTCAAACGTTTCAGTACACTACCAGCCAAACGTTTAAGATACACTACCGGTCAAACGTTTTAGATAAACTACCGGTCAAACGTTTTAGATACACTACCAGTCAAACGTTTCAGTACACTACCAGCCAAACGTTTTAGATACACTACCAGCCAAACATTTTAGTACACTACCAGTCAAACGTTTAAGATAAACTACCAGTCAAACGTTTTAGATACACTACCAGTGAAACGTTTTAGTACAATACCAGTCAAACGTTTTAGTACACTACCAGTCAGACGTTTCAGTACACTACCAGTCAAACGTTTTAGATAAACTACCAGTCGAACGTTTTAGATACACTACCAGTCAAACTTTTAGTACACTACCAGCCAAACATTTCAGTACACTACCAGCCAAATATTTTAGTACACTACCAGCCAAACGTTTTAGATACACTACCAGCCAAACGTTTTAGTACACTACCAGTCAAACGTTTCAGTACACTACCAGTCAAACGTTTTAGATACACTACCAGTCAAATGTTTTAGATAGACTACCAGCCAAGCATTATAGTTCACTACCAACCAAACTTTTAGTACACTACCAGCCAAACGTTTTAGATACACTACCAGTGAAACATTTTAGTACACTACCAGTCAAACGTTTTAGTACACTACCAGTCAGACGTTTCAGTACACTACCAGTCAAACGTTTCAGTACACTACCAGTCAAACGTTTTAGTAAACTACCAGTCAAACGTTTTAGTAAACTACCAGTCAAACGTTTCAGTACACTACCAGTCAAACATTTCAGTACACTACCAGCCAAATGTTTTAGATACACTACCAGTCAAATGTATTAGATACACTACCAGTCAAACATTTCAGTACACTACCAGCCAAATGTTTTAGATACACTACCAGTCAAATGTATTAGTACACTACTAGTCAATCGTTTCAGTACACTACCAGTCAAACGTTTCAGTACACTACCAGTCAAACGTTTTAGTAAACTACCAGTCAAACGTTTTAGTAAACTACCAGTCAAACGTTTCAGTACACTACCAGTCAAACATTTCAGTACACTACCAGCCAAATGTTTTAGATACACTACCAGTCAAATGTATTAGATACACTACCAGTCAAACTTTTAGTACACTTCCAGCCAAACGTTTCAGTACACTACCAGCCAAACATTTTAGTACACTACCAGCCAAACGTTTTAGATACACTACCAGCCAAACGTTTTAGTACACTACCAATCAAACGTTTCAGTACACTACCAGTCAAACGTTTTAGATACACTACCAGTCAAATGTTTTAGATACACTACCAGCCAAGCGTTTTAGTTCACTACAAACCAAACGTTTTAGTACACTACCAGTCAAACGATTTAGATCACTAGCAACCTAACTTTTAGTACACTACCAGCCAAACGTTTTAGATACACTACCAGCCAAACGTTTTAGTACACTAACAGTCAAACGTTTTAGTACACTACCAGTCAGACGTTTCAGTACACTAACAGTCAAACGTTTTAGATAAACTACCAGTCAAACGTTTTAGATACACTACCAGTCAAACGTTTCAGTACACTACCAGCCAAACATTTTAGATACACTACCAGCCAAACATTTTAGTACACTACCAGTCAAACGTTTTAGTACACTACCTGTCAAACGTTTCAGTACACTACCAGCCAAACGTTTAAGATACACTACCAGTGAAACGTTTTAGTACACTACCAGTCAAACGTTTTAGATCACTACCAACCAAACTTTTAGTACACTACCAGCCAAACGTTTTAGATACACTGCCAGCCAAACGTTTTAGTACACTACCAGTCAAACGTTTTAGTACACTACCAGTCAAACGTTTCAGTACACTACCAGCCAAACGTTTTAGATAAACTACCAGTCAAACATTTTAGATACACTACCAGTCAAACGTTTTAGTATACTACCAGTCAAACGTTTTAGTACACTACCAGTCAGACGTTTCAGTACACTACCAGTCAAACGTTTTAGATAAACTACCAGTCAAAGGTTTTAGATACACTACCAGTCAAACATTTCAGTACACTACCAGCCAAATGTTTTAGATACACTACCAGTCAAATGTATTAGATACACTACCAGTCAAACGTTTTAGTACACTACCAGTCAGACGTTTCAGTACACTACCAGTCAAATGTTTTAGATAAACTACCAGTCAAACATTTTAGATACACTACCAGTCAAACGTTTCAGTACACTACCAGCCAAACATTTTAGATACACTACCAGCCAAACATTTTAGTACACTACCAGTCAAACGTTTTAGTACACTACCTGTCAAACGTTTCAGTACACTACCAGCCAAACGTTTAAGATACACTACCAGTCAAGCGTTTTAGGTAAACTACCAGCCAAACGTTTTAGATACACTACCAGTGAAACGTTTTATTACACTACAAGTCAAACGTATTAGTACACTACCAGTCTGACGTTTCAGTACACTACCAGTCAAACGTTTTAGATAAACTACCAGTCAAATGTTTTAGATACACTACCAGTCAAACGTTTTAGTACACTACCAGTCAGAAGTTTCAGTACACTACCAGTGAAACGTTTTAGATAAACTACCAGACAAACGTTTTAGATACACTACCACTCAAACGTTTCAGTACACTACCAGCCAAAGGTTTTAGATACACTACCAGTCAAATGTTTAAGATACACTACCAGCCAAGCGTTTTAGTTCACTACAAACCAAAAGTTGTAGTACACTACCAGTCAAACGTTTTAGATCACTACCAACCAAACTTTTAGTACACTACCAGCCAAACGTTTTAGATAGACTACCAGTGAAACGTTTTAGTACACTACCAGTCAGACGTTTCAGTACACTACCAGTCAAACGTTTTAGATAAACTACCAGTCAAACGTTTTAGATACACTACCTGTCAAACGTTTCAGTACACTACCAGCCAAACGTTTTAGATACACTACCAGTCAAATGTTTTAGTAAACTACCAGGCAAACGTTTTAGTACACTACCAGTCAAACGTTTTAGGTACACTACCAGTCAAACGTTTCAGTACACTACCAGCCAAACGTTTTAGATACACTACCAGTCAAACGTTTCAGTACACTACCAGTCAAACGCTTTAGATACACTACCAGTCGAATGTTTTAGATACACTACTAGCCAAGCGTTTTAGTTCACTACAAACCAAACGTTTTAGTACACTACCAGTCAAACGTTTTAGATCACTACCAACCAAACTTTTAGTACACTACCAGCCAAACGTTTTAGATAGACTACCAGTGAAACGTTTTAGTACACTACCAGTCAGACGTTTCAGTACACTACCAGTCAAACGTTTTAGATACACTACCAGTCAGACGTTTCAGTACACTACCAGTCAAACGTTTTAGATAAACTACCAGTCAAACGTTTTAGATACACTACCAGTCAAACGTTTCAGTACACTACCAGCCAAATGTTTTAGATACAATACCAGTCAAATGTTTTAGATACTCTACCAGCCAAACATTTTAGTACACTACCAGTCAAACGTTTTAGTACACTACCTGTCAAACGTTTCAGTACACTACCAGCCAAAGTTTAAGATACACTACCAGTCAAACGTTTTAGATAAACTACCAGTCAAACATTTTAGATACACCACCAGTGAAACGTTTTAGATAAACTACCAGTCAAACGTTTTAGATACACTACCAGTCAAACGTTTCAGTACACTACCAGCCAAACGTTTTAGATACACTACCAGTTAAACGTTTTAGATACACTACCAGCCAAACGTTTTAGATCACTACCAGTCAAACGTTTCAGTACACTACCAGTCAAACGTTTTAGATACACTACCAGTCAAATGTTTTAGATACACTACCAGCCAAACGTTTTAGTTCACTACAAACCAAACGTTTTAGTACACTACCAGTCAAACTTTTTAGATCACTATCAACCAAACTTTTAGTACACTACCAGCCAAACGTTTTAGATACACTACCAGTCAAACGTTTTAGATACACTACCAGTCAAACGTTTTAGATAAACTACCAGTCAAACGTTTTAGTACACTACAAGCCAAACGTTTTAGTACACTACCAGTCAAACATCCAGTTTATTCCAACTCTAATAGACCTTCTTGTTACAAAAATCATGTCTAAGATCAAAGCCAAAATGCCTAACAGTCGTGGGCTAGAGGTTAGGACACCATCCTTGTGACTGGAAGGTTGCCGGTTCAATCCCATGAACCGCCAGGACATGACTGAGGAGCACTTGAGCAAGGCACCCTGATTACTGCTTTGGTACTGTGGTTGGGCCGCTGTTGTGTTTCATTGCACGGATGGGTTAAATGCAGAGAACTTGAATTTCCCTCTGGGATCATAATGTATCTGTAAATATACAAATAACAACAAAGACTGAGGCGGCTGTTGAAACTATGTACGGTGGCCTGGGTGCCTTGCTAGTTTCTGCTGATCAAATAAGAACGCTTGAACTGACTCATTTAAAGCTGATATATTATTATTATTAAGAGACATACGTTGACATCCATCCCTGCTGCTCTAAATAGTCAGCCAGTATGTATTAAAATGTCTCGCTGTAATGATCACTTTAATGTCTTACTGAGCTCTGAAAGCTATAGACGCAAGACATGATTGATCTGAAATTTGCTTTAAGGTTACGGATACAACTTCCTATTTTTTTTTTTCACTTAATCAGCAAGTATATGGAGCGTAGCTAACCTCTGCCAGACCTTTAAAAAACTTGTTTTCTTTCACAGCTTTGTGGACGAGTGCTAATGGCCAAATTGCCCTTTGATTACTCTAATTCATGTCTGCTGTATTGTTACGCACCAAGAGTGGTCTGAATAGAGCTCCTTGTGACTGTATTATGTACTGTCTGTGAATACAAGCCATTAACATGACAAGTTCAAATTGCTCTGCCCATTCATCTGCATTTCATCAATCTCTCTCTCGCCGTCCTTCCTTGCCCTAACTGCTTCTCCTCTGCCAAACCCGCAATTAGCCCTCAAATCACCATCCTAATCAAATTCCCCGTTTCTGCGCGCACCGCCCTGCCTTTTAAATGGACTCGCGTCTGTTTTCCTTTTAGGAGGCACTCGAAGCTCGGGAAAAGGCGAGCCATCACGGCCTCTAGGCAGAAACGGGCATCTTAATGAACACACTCCAATGCCGCGTACCTGACACTCGTGGGGTTTTAATTGAGTTTTCATTTCTGTTGCATTCCAGGAGCAAACAAGAGGGACTAAGAGAGAGTAGAAGAGCTCTACAGGGACATAAACAATAGGGCTTTCATGATTATACACAGTGGGCTTCAAAAGTCTAGAGCAAATGCTAGTGAGCTCTATTGAAATCGCTTCCGTTTTGCATTCCTTCCAGGTTTCTTATTTATCTTCTAAGCTGCTTATCCTTCTGGGTCGCTGGTGGGTGCTGGAACTGATCCCGGCGCTCATTGGGCGGAAGGCGGGAAACACCCAGGGCAGGCCATCACCGCTGAAGGGGACCCATGCAGACCATGAAAACAGAATGGACCCTGGTTGCCAGAGGTGTCAAGTAACAAAGTACTAATACTTTGTTACCTTACTTAAGTAGAAGTTTTGGTTATTTATACTTTACTGGAGTAATTATTTTTCAGATGACTTTTTACTATTTATTTCATTTACAGCTTGTTTTCATTCATGTATGTTTACATTCCAGTAAAGATTATTGATAACATGTCTTTGAAGTTTGACTTTGTGCTCCATTACAATATTTACAGACAACTAGTCATCATATCTTCTGCTCCATGAAACACATGTTAATGTTCAGTAGTACACAGATATGCTTCTTTAATATATTTACATTGTACTAAACTACATTGATTTTTAATGGCCGTATATGTGGCTGAAACAGGAAGCCTAGCGCATCCCAAATTTATCAACATTAACATTTTAATATAACATTATAGTCATTATGGCTTTTAGAAGAATGATTTTTTTGGGGAGGTGGGCTAGTGCACTATAGACCCCTGTGGTGTGGCCTAAGCTTTTGTCCTTAATGGCATTTTTTCCTTACATTACTACTTTTTAAGTAGTTTTGAAAGCAGTACTTTTATACTTTTACTGGAGTAAAAAGCTCGAGTATTTTTAAACCCTAGTATCTATACTTCTATCTGAGTAACGAATATGAAAACTTTTGACACCTTTGCTGGTTGCCTGGCCGGGGAATCGAACCCAGGAACCTTCTTGCTGTGAGGCGGCAGTGCTATCACGCTACCCAAGGCTTACATTCAAAATGATATAATTAGCTACATCATCTGAGTAAAGAGCCAAATTTAAGAAATTAAATTTGTCTGTACAGATGTCTGTAGTAATAGTCACCTGAACACAAGCATCACTGGGAGAAATAAGAAACACAAACAATTTAACCTTTTATAACAGAAGCCTTAACATGATCAATGTCACATACTTGCTTTCATTTGAATAATCACCTATGGCATTGACCGGTAGACTGATTCAGATGATCAACGTTCTTCCTCAGATATGAACTTGGACATGTAAGTAAGTACAAGTAAGTACAGATAACACAACATACAATCAATGAGTGGTCAGGGATGTCTAACTCACGTCACATGTTTGAAAATGTAAAGAAAGCAGAGCCTCTATCTTCTGCCAGCATCTGAAATAGTCCACTGTTTTTTAGCAGCAGATCAAAATGAAAGACTGGTTTTTTGAAGTTAGCCTTAGTCTAGTATGGGTACCAGACCGGCGAGGTCTGGTTGTGCCTGATTTGGTCTGCTGCATCATATGCTGTCACAATCTTCTTGCCTTGTGTTCGAAACAAGCCGTAGACTGGCTGGCACTGAACAACTGTAATATAGGTCAGTGTACAGGAAACAGGTATGGGCTGAGTGACCTGAATAATTCAACAAATTGAAGCCAAATTGCTTCTTTTTCAAACGTCCTGTTCCTCCGTAAATGGTGCAGCAGTTATATTCACAGGCCTGTACAGGTGGCAGAATGTACCTGCTGCTCCATTTAAGGTGGAACAGAACATTTCAAACCAAAATAAAAGCAGACTAACTCTAACCTTAACCCTCTGTTCTCAGTTTGTGCTGGGTCTGGGGGCCAGCGTTGGAAAAAAGAATATTCACATATGTTTATCTATAAATGTACATATATATATATATATATATATATATATATATATATATATATATATATATATATATATAAATCATCGCTGTTCATTGAAAAACAAGTATCTCCAAAATTGCAACGTTACAGGAGAGACCAAAAACATACTTTGCTGTCAATGGAAGTCAATGGAACCAGATTTTTTTCCAAGCTATTTTGGAGCATTTCTATTGGTCCGTTCATGGAATTTTCACATAATTTAAATGTTTACATGATATATATATATATATATATATATATATATATATATATATATATATATATATATATATATATATATATATATATATATATACAGACATAAATGCAGTTTTTTTATTATAGTCCATACTTGACACAGGAACAACAAAAAGACCAAGCGCACAACAACATCCATGTTTAGACAATATTGGACCACGACAGGAGCAAAACAGAGGGTTTAAGAAGACAAGGACAACAAGGAACACCTGAGACAGGGAGGAGACACAAACTAGGCGCAGGTGAAGGGTGGAGACGTAAACAAAATAAAACAAAAATTCACATTACTGATGTCACCCTTTCAGTTGTTTGAACAGCGGCAGGGCTGGTTACTCATAGGCCACCTTGTTCTCCTTGTGTCCTTGTTGTGTTTTGATGTACAGACCCTTCTATTCATGAAGCAATAATGGCATCTTGAGCTACACTGTTGAATTTCAATGATGAATTATGTCTCCAGTGCTGAGGAAGAGCGTTAAAGGAAAAATGTAGTCTGTGGAAAATTTGAATGTCATGGAAAGTTTTATTGCTTTAGATTTTTTTTTTGATCAACGCTGGAATCTATAAATAATCAGTTTTTTGGTGACAGTGAAAAATACAAACAATCCACGTTAGTTCCAACCATGAAGCAGTACATAAATAAATATACAGACCTTAATTGGGGAATACTCAGGGCCTTCCAGCCATTAAGAGAATGGAATTTTAGTTAATATGGTTAATTCTTTATACAACTGTGAACATTACACTGCTACTCTTGTTCCCTTGCTACATTTTGGATGGAAACCAAAGGGGTCCAACTGAAATGTGGAAGTATCTAGTTGGAGATCTTCAAAAAGATCTGTCAACGTCTCAATAACCTAGAGGTGCAGAAAGGGTTAAACCACGTTAGATCCTATCTCCCAATAACACCTATGGTCAGTGCGATTGGCTGCACCTTTTGCTGCACATGAGACACGTGTAGCTACGTTTGGTTGCTAACAGCATATATATATATATATATATATATATATATATATATATATATATATATATATATATATATATATATATACAATGTCTATATATAGACAATATACAGAGACAATCTGTTGTTTTTTGTCGTTTTTTAAGTAAATACGGAGCTCATCCACCGCCACCATGTTTGATTAACTTCAAACTGCGCTCTACTGGAAGTGTTGTTCAACAACCATGTCAAGGGAGCTGATGCAAAGAACTGTGTTTAGATGCATGCGCACCAACATAATTAACAGAAAATGGCTGGAAAATAGGAGTCAACCTGTTGCAGCTCCATTAGCACTTCCCCATGCTGGAATGACAAAAGAAATGATGGGGTCCTTAAGGGCTTCAACTGCTTTTAGTAGGTGGCCAATAAACTGCCTGCCGAAAAGTTGTATAAAAACTCAGAAATGGTAAGGAACAGTTTTGGGCATTTGTACACCTATATTTTATATAACAACGTCCGAGGCAGTGGTGTAGCGGTTAGCACTAGCCGTTCTGTGTATAGTGTGTGTGTTCTACCCGTGCATGAGTGGCTTTCCTCCAGGTACCCCTGTTTCCTCCCACAGTCCAAACACATGCATGTTAGGTTGATTGGTCACTCTAAATTGCGAGAGTGTGTATGAGTGCGTGTTGGCCATACGATGAACTGGTGACCTGTCCATGGTGTGCTCCAGCATAGTGGGATAAAGCGAAAGATCATGGATGGATAATGGCTGATGTGTGATGATGTTTGACCCCGACTAACAACACCCCCTACGCCCCCACAACCCGCTGATGGTTACATTGCCCATATGTCGAATGTCATAATCCACAAGAACCAGTGAGTAGTTATGTATGTTTCTTCTAGACATTTCTTCTGTTCAGATTACACCCTCAGACCAGACTGTATGTTGCCCTCTGGTGGAGCTCAGAGTTCAGACATCTCATTGTTCGTAAATATGAGAGCGTAAGTGATAATAAAAAGTTATAACATTTGTTTCCATAGCGATGGCTGGGGTTACATGCATGTTCTAATAGCATTCCAAAGAAAACCTTTTCATCTGAAGTGCCAAGACGTTTATCACGTTTGTCATCGATTATGTTCCTACAGAGTTAATGGCTAACTGATTGATGAGGGTTTAACTGCAACATTCAGAGTATGAGGATGTTGTCAGGGCCACTGATTATTTTACATAATGAGGTCCTAGAGAACGTTTTCCTGACTTTAGGAAGAAAGATTCTGGGAACAACAACAACAAGGAAATTGTCCCACTGAAAGCATTAACAGGAATATTATTGACTATTGAGTTACCTGACTATTCGTTAGCTTCAATTTATGCCCATCATCAACCTAACTTTTACATTTCCATCCGCACTTAATCTCTTCTTTCCAATCAGTATAACATGCTGGCTGCTTCATAAGGCCCACCTGTGTTCCAAGATATTGGTCTGACCATGTTCTTTGGAACATTCAGTCTGTGTGACATTACATCTCTTCCCTCTCCTTTTAGGTAAAGTGCTGTTACACTAGAAAACATCCATTCGCGAGCAGCCCTGGACAGAAAGTGACCACTGATGAAGGGCTAGAATATAAGCAGCAAAAAATTGTGTCTTCACCAGCAAAACGCAGCTACCGGATCGTGGTTACCAAACAAGTGGCCAGTGAGTTTTGATCTTCAGTCCTTCAGTATTAAACACAGACTGTGGACACGAAGCCATCAGATATGAAGCAAGCAGTTGCCATGGCTGCACATATTAAGGTAGATGAAGAAGAGATGAATCTCATTGCTACTGTGGTATCCTAATCGCTTTGAGGGTAGACAGGTCAAGTCAATACACTTCATCTGTAATGCTCACCACATGAGAGAATCCCCTAAGACTCAAATGCGCTCGGCCCATCTGAGCAAGGCGCTGTGGGTATGTGGCGGTGGTAAAATCCATCAATAAAGGTTAAGACAAACAAATCCAGCACAACGGCACTGTCGTAAATGAAGACTGGTGGAATAACCGAAACGGCATGAATGAGGAGCCCTGCACGTGCAGATGGCAACGTTATAACTTGAACAGTGATATTTTGGGATTAAACATAAAGTTCTGGATTATAACAAAATATTTTAGTTAGATACAAAGCAGTAGACCAACAGTAGATCCATCACAATGGATATTCACAAAGTAGATTGCTAATGTGTAACCAAATACAGGCAGCTAGCTATTTGGGAACAACGTATTAGTTAATGGTGGATAATAAGTGGTTTGTATAATATAGTGGGCTACTCTGCTGCTCTCTATGCTGTATGCTGGGGTTTGATTCCCCACCTGTGTAACCACCGTACACTATACCAATAAGAGTCCTTGGACAAGTCTCTTAACATTACCTTCACCTACCTGTGTACATGTAAACTTCAGTCGCTTTGAATGAAAGCATCTGCTAGATGCCATACATGTAAATGTAATGGGGACACCATTTCTTGGCTTCCTAACTATATGTCCATCCCTTATTTCAGTTATATATGAAAGACTGATGTCCAGTCAACGTGCTCCAAGTTCCTCAGTTCCTACATCTTTAAAAAGGATACAAGGAGTATGTAGTAAGTGTAAGGCTTTTATATAGAAGCATGACAACAGCAAGAACCATTTGTATGCTCAAATGGTGTTTGTATTGTTGCTCTTGTTGCTCCATGTTGGACCACCAGTCTTTAAAGAATCTTTTGAATAATGGTTATACACTCAGTTGTATGCCAGCTCCACTTACCATATAGGAGCACTTGGCAATAACCTGTTCTTCAATGGTCAGGACCCCCACAGGACCACCATACAGCATGTTTTATTATTATTTTGTAGTGTGTTAGTTAATGTTGTGCTGGTGTGAGTGGATCAGACACAGTGCTGCTGGAGTTTTTAAACATATTAGTGTCACCAAACAGTGTCAACCAAAACTATCCAGTCAATGAAGGACTAGAGCAATACAAACTGTGTAGCAACAGATGAGCTATTGTGTCGGACATTACATCTACAAGGTGGACCAACATAGTAGGTGTGCTAAATAGAGTGGACAGTGAGCGGACACAGTGTTTAAAAACTCCAGCAGCACTGCGGTGTCTGATCCACTCACACCACCACCATGTCAGTGGTAATTAAATTAAACCTAAAAATAAAGAACCACAACCAATGAGAGGGGTACGTGTCTCACCCAGTATTAGAAACAGGTAGATTTGTCCGACCCAAAAATGCAAGTTCAGTGATGAGAGCTATGAATAGCAATGATGACCATATATACTGTAATAAAACAGCTTTAGTATAATGTGTTGTTATGGTAACAGACTAGGAGGATTTGTGTTAGCTAACGTTTATATTAAGTCAGAAAGCACTCTGAAACATAAAGATACATTACTCTCTGGCTATGTCCCAAACTGCAGACTGCTACTACACTAGGTACCTAAAAATAAAATATAATAAATAAATAAATAAATAAATAAACAAAAGAACACTGTTGTTAGAAGTGCTTTCAGTAGTGCAGTATGTAATGTTCCAGAGGGTGCTGTTTGGGACACAGCCTTACTGTCTAACATTAATGTTAGTCTTGTCTAGTCAGGAAACCTCAACATACATTTTTTTGTTATTTTATTTCAGAATTATGCCACTAAAGAAAAAAAAAATTTTTTTTTGGTTATATATGTATATAAACCAGATGTTTCATGTATAGTTTAAAAACATTTTGACAGCAGTACCATGTAATGTGGAGTATCTTGTTTAGTTTAGTTTGTAAAGTGATCTTTAATTGGATTTATCTAATAATAAACAGACGTACAGATAATGTTATATTTTGTTTATTTATTTGTAATTTACTGTAATTCCACAAATGTTGTTCTACGTCACTCTACATACAGTGATTTACTACCTTACCTACAGTGGAATCAGCTTATAGGTCATATTTTAGGGGATAGGGTGGGCTTTGATTCATATTAACAAATGTGTCCCCCCCCAATGCCAAACCTACACCCTACACCCTTTACCACAAAAGAGCTATTCTATAAAAGGACCACTATTAGTCCCCTAAATAATTATTCAGCTGAGAAAGTTCAATTTTGAATGTAACTGTTCTTAAGAGAACTGTGAGTGCAGCTCCTATAATATCGCCCCAAAGAACACTGTGTCTTAAAAGGAGTATAAAAAATGAAAAAAATGATTGATATTCTGTGAGAAAATTGCCTGCGCTCATTGCTTTACGTTCTCCTCCCCTCTCTTGGTGAGTTGTTTATATTTGGAGCTGGCTCGTGTTTTATCTTGTCTTATTTAGCTCCTCGATAACTGACACTTTCCCTGTCGCCCCATATACATACTACACTTCAACACTTCGCCACCACAACATGTCCAACGGAGGAGTTCCCAGCTTCCAGACATTCACCTCCTCCAGTCCTGCTCTTCCTCAGCACCCTTTCTTTGCAGGGGGCATCGTCACGTCCCTCAGAACCCCCTCACTAATGGCAAAACCTGGCGGTGAGCTCGCTTTCGTTTGTTGTGTGTCTGAAATCCACACTCCATGCTTACTTCTCCTCCCACACAAACCAGTGTGAGTCACTGCCTCTGTGCCTGAGCCTGCAATCACGAAATCTCTTTTTTTCTCTCCTTCTGTTTTTTTTTCTTCTCTCACCGAGCTTAATTTTCCATCACTAACACTAGCGTGGTCTAAGCAATATTGCATGAGGAGGGTTATGAGCGGGTTAAGAATTTATAAATGGGCACACACACATAGAATACCAAAAAGTGAATATTCCAGCAGAAAGAAAGTTCTGGAATTGTCTTGATATCTATAGAATATCTATATATCGTCGCTGTCCGAAGTAAAACATATGTCTCTATTTTTATCAGTTTTTTTTATTTTTCTGCATTATGTGAAAGACACAGCTGTTGTTTATATTGTATAAAAATTGCATAAACAATAGACCAATACAAATGCTCCAAAATAGCTTGGCAAAAATTCTGGTCCCATTGACTTGCATTGAAAGTTAAGTTTTTGGCCTCTCCTGTAAAGTTGCTATTTTGGACATACTTGTTAATCATGGACAGCGAAGAAATATCAAGGTAGATCAATATAAACATGTATACAGAAACACTAAACCTCAACAATTTTCTTATCAGTAAGTGTATTTTCACCAGTAAGAACACCAAATATAATTAGAACAGATGTATCAAATTATCATAAAAACAATACAAAGTAACATGAATATTTTCTTGTGAGAGAAGTAGTATATATCTTGAGCTCTAGTTTGAAGAACAAAATGTAGTTCCAGATTTCTCCTGGATGCCCCAGACATTGTATGAATGTATTGGGTTCCTTCAACAGCAATCTTGATTTAGCTTAATGAAGTACTGAGCAGTCAAAGCAGGTATTAGATGAGAACTGTAAATAATACTGGGTTGTTTCCACACAGAGAAGCTTGGAAAGGGTTAAATTGAAGTATATAAAACACATTGATGTATGTAAAAGCACTACTTACTGTATTAATACTGTTTGAATATTGAAAAAATTGTGTTTTGCTGAGTAAATAAAATCTTTCTCTCTGGAATAGTTAGCTTTTTAAATATTATAATATCCCTAAGTGCCTAATACCTTTACACATTGGTGTATATAGATATATATAGAGAGATATAAACATGCTTGCTTCAGTAAACAGCGTGGTATTAATATATTCATAAAAATGTACACGCTTGTTTCTCCAATAAGGGAGGCCAAGCTATTTTAGGTGCATCATTTGAAGAAAGGAATAGTCATGAACCACCACCAGCAGGAGCATGATGTTTTCAATTACATTCAAAAAAGAGGTGAACTAGTTTATTACCCCAAAAATGTAGTTACTCATAGTGAATATGTGAATTAAGCATGTCAGCCATAGCATACATGTATTCTGAGTGGCGTGTAGCTTGGTGATAGAACTGGTGAGCCAGCAACCATCAAATCAGCAATACGTCATCTAGAGTAGGCTCACCGTGCCCATTTTGGGGGGAATACAATCCCACGTCCCAGCAACAGCAAAATAAAATGTGTTTCTACATTTATACCAACTGACCTGTACATTTACATAGGATGCTCTTACGCAGAACCACTGACATAAGTGCTTTGTGTTTAGTACCTCTAGCTAGTACAGATTGGTTTAAGTCCAATTTACCCTTGAGCTAAATCACTGCCAGAAACAAGGGCCAGTGCTGATCCCTAGAAAGAAGACCACCAAATACAAGGTTAGATACAGTAGATACATGTGCAATACTTAGGAAAACCTAGCCAGACAGAAATACCTAGAAAGCAGAGAATAAAATACAAGATTACATACAGCTGTATATATTAATAGCAATATGCGGATGAGTTGCTAATTAAAATAAAAAACTAATTTGTTTCCTTTTCATGTCTAAGCTAGGTCTAAACTTCAAGCTAGGGCTAAAGAAGCTTGGTAAGTGTTTAATTTTAAAAATAGCTGTCTGGGTAGGACAACTCTAGCCTTCGAGTAGCACCAGCTTAATGCTGGGAGACATGACTTGAGACATAGGGTGTGTCTCAAAACCTAGTGAGGGTCTACATAGTCAGCATGTTACGTCATAGTATGCGCTCCCGACATGTAGGCTGTCCCAATTCTTACATACCTTAAACATGCTGTCTACTGAGGAACCTTATTTTGACGCTTCCTCAGCCGCTAAGGCAATCCCATGATGCAACGCAGGCAAATCTGCGAGCAGTGAGGTCGTTTTAAAATGTGAGTTATTTAGATTTTCTCTGGAGTTTTAATGTTTCTTGTCATATAATCACACAAAACAGTATTTTATTAATAACTCTGTAACGAGTCGTTAACCATTTTGCCATTAGCATTTATGCTAGCGGATTTTAGGCCTCGGGCTATTGTTTTAGATGGTGGCTGGTAGCTTAGCAACCAGCTAAACCACTGGTTGTGTACTGCAGTGGGCGGTAACAAGTCTCAGTAATCTGTTTTATGAGGAGAGATGTCTTAAACACTGCTACTTAAACAGCTGCCTACCTAGACAGCCTACCTAGACACTCACTAGGTTTTGAGACACACACATAGTCACCTTACATACAGTTTATAAATGACCGGATGACATTAACTCACTGGGCTCTAGTTTTGTTTTGCATTGCTTTTTGGAATCTCAGTCCTAATAAGAAACACAAGGGAAACCTTAATGTGCAGGCTCTACACTGCCCACTGGTGGAGAATACAGTTTAGAGATCTCATTGTTCTTCAATAAGAGAATGTGAACCTTTGGATCGAAGCTAATTCACTTTTCAGTTCTGACAGCTGAGAACAGATAAAAGTTCAAGGCTGGTTCAAGGTATTTGGTAATGTATGATAACAGACTAAGACAATAACTTTTAAAATATACATTCTCTGAAAGCACGTCCAAGTCATGTCCCACAGACATCCCACACATGTAGAAGAACTCTTCTGTATGTATTTGCATTAATATGTTTAAGAGAGTTTGGCTGTCTTGCCTTGCTGTTCAGCACTGACTCCGCAGACTCGCTTACATCCCGAAGCGGAGTGTCCTCGTGGCACCAGCTCCTCGGCTTCAAACAGCCGAGGGGGTCTTACACATTCCAATCATGCTCCCTCGCCCTCCTCCGGTCAGCGCTCTGAGAGGGATGTATGGTGGCAGATTGACAAGTCACATGCTCCAGCCCTCATCTTTTATTTAGCTTCCAGCTCCTTGTGCTGTGAGAGGGGGGATTTACGGGCCTCTTGAAGGGCCCTGGACCTCCCATAAACCTGTCACATGCTGAACTTTGATGCAGGTACAAATTTCACCTTGCTGCCTAGTGTTCTGCCTGTCCCTCGATCTCTTTTCTCTCTCTCACTTTCTCCCTGGCCCGGGCTGACGCACTTCTATTTTCATATAAATTGTTTATTCTTTTATTTATTTATAGGCTGACAGGGAGGAATGAGAAGCCTAAGGGCCATTATGCGCATCTGCATGGCCGACGATTCAGGGAAATGTCAAAAGATTCGATTCCGATAAACAAATCCTCCAAGAATATTGTGCCTCACTGTTGGGTTAGTGTTGGAATTACCGTTGTTAGGTTTGGTATGCTGGTCCCTTTCTTCATTTGACACGTTTCTATTTTGTATGCACTACACATGGTAGCATTTAGTAAACATTTGGGGCCCTTAAGTAAAATCCTCATTGAGTCTAATTATACTGCTCATGATGAGCAAGCATCATTTCTGCTTTCTAGATGCTTTTGGAAATAAAGTCATTAGTGATAAAGGTGCAAGACTAAATGCATATTATAACAACGTGTGTTCTGTTTTGTTTTCCTTTTTCATTTTCATGAGCTTGTCATACACAGTAGAGCTTGAAAAACAATGATCCCTGTAAAAAAAAGTTATTTAAAACAATTTATAGATTTCTACAGAAATATCAACCAAATTAACCAAATTGAACATCCTATTTTCTAAACTGCTTATAGTTCTTGGTTTGGTCTAGGTTTGGAGAGTGGTGCCTGGGGTGGGGGTGGGGTAGTTGCGTGTAGGTTGAGGGTTGATAGTTCTGGAGCCTATCCCAATGAGCCTACCCCTCAACAGGCCGTCGGTCCATCACAAGGCGGACACATAGACATACGTATTTACACTTACATTCATTGGCAATTTACCTGACTGCATGCCTTTAGACTGTGGGAGGAAGCCCACCCAGACACTGGAAGATCAGACACACACAGGCAACCTGCATTAGGGAACCAGCCTTTTGATCTGACGGGCACCAGTTCAATCCCTTGAACCTACCTGACGGAAGTGCTGTCCTTGCTGTGAGGTGTCAACACTACCCACTGTGGTACCATGCCACCCCCCCAAAAAAACTAATGAGACAAAAATATTATACATATTAATTGCAGAGATGGTAAGTAACGAAGTACAAGTACTTGGTATCTGTACTTTACTTGAGTATTTCTGTCACCTAATACTTTTTACGTTTACTCACTACATTTCAAAAGAAAAAAATTGTGTTTTTTACTCGCTACGTTTTGACTCGTTACCTTAGTTTCAACTTTTATCTCCTTATTTAAATATATATATATATTTTTTTTTTTTTTTTTTTTTTTTTTTTGGCAGTTCTATTCAGGGTCCCAATGAAGCACAAATCATAATCCTATTGGATGTGAAGGGGGAGGGGGGGGGGCTGTGATTGGCTACTTTGACAGCTTTCAGGCTCCAGCAGTGAGTGCTCGGAAAAGAAAACAAACAAACAAATAAGACACCTCTTTGAGAATGAGATGCCTATTGTGTCTCCCAAAGAAGCAAGAGCTCATGGCAAAGATACCCTGTTAAAGAAATTTAGGAGCATGTACTTTTATACTTTTACTTGTGTAAAAAATGTAGTCATACTTCAACTTTTACTTGAGTATTTTACTAGCTTACTTGTACTTTTACTTAAGTAAGGAACTCATGTACTTCTGCCACGTCTGATTAATTGATATACTTGATATATCTAATAGTATAGATCTGTGTGGGACAGCTTCACATATATGCAAACATATAAGGTGTCAGGTCAGATGTTTTTTAATTAATGGGATGAAAATCAGTTTCTCAGGTCAGTGGAGTTCGCTTCTGAGGCGCTATCTCCAAACAGTTCTCAATCCAGACACTGGAGGGCACTGTTAGTTCATGGCAGTTTATGACAGTTCCTTTAGCTAGTTGCGAATTTGGATTAGAAAATCTTACCGAGATAATTTTGGGCAGTTCTGGCTTTTCTCCTGAAGTCTCTGGTGAGGGTTAGGAAATGAATGTTCAGTGTGTAGGTTAAGAAATTTCAGGCAGGGATAATCTTCATCTTCCATAGATTTGCCGTTTTGGGGAGGAAACTTCTCCACATTCTTTTAGAATATATGACTGTGGAGGTCTTATCTTAAGAGCTGAGGCAGAGCATTATTGCAGTGGGGTTCCATAAATCCAGGCCGTGTCACATTTACTGCATGCAAAAGATCCCATTTCCAGACTTTGTGGGGCCGGGAACATTCAAATCAGAGATATAGATTATATATGTGACAAACAAACCAATCTGTGGACATCTTCCCTACACCCAAATGTAAATTGTAGCCGAGACAACCAGTTCAACTCGTTGACTGCTACTACGATGCTTGTCCTGTTGTCTGTAGTGATACAGGCCAGCTTCTTTTTTATCCAGAGATCACTTATCATGCGTGACAGAGAGCTTCCAAAATATATTCAGATGTGTAGTTCTGGGATATAAACTGTTTCGAGGCAACGTGATTTAACAGCACACTCTGTGGTCAGGAAATGCACTCGTAGATTCCTATAAGGAGACACATTGACGCTCCTTATACTGGGTTTGTTATGTTATGCTTGTTTGTTTCTTCTTTTTCTCTCTCTCTCTCATTTTTTTTATACAGCAACTTGAGCAATTGATTCAGCCACTCCTAACTGTCACTTGGAAACAGCCTGAGCTGTCCCTTAAATTTGATGTACTTCCCCATTGCACAGCAACCTTTCCGGCACAGAGTTTGCATATTGCCTTGTCTAAATTGCACTCATTGAAGTGTAAAGCAAGGAGAGCCTCATCTTATGAAAAACATGAACATCGTCTTTGCTTGCTATCTCCAGAGGTTTGCTTGTCAATTGCTATATTGCGGCTATAACCGCAGCCCCATTTGACCAATGAAGATCACTCCCAGAGCAAGGAGTGTAATAGTCTGTGAGATCACAAATGAATCCTGGGTAGCTTGTAAGTAACTAACGGCCTCTCTCACAGTGACTAATGTTCATATTCATAAGTCATAAGTCACCAGCAGAACACTGAACAACACTGGTGTGCAGAAAGCCACCGCTCTCCAAGTAGAACAAATGCTTATCTTCAGTTTATTAACAATTACATGGACAGAAAGCAAATATATAATAATTAGACACAAGTAGATTTTTTTGGTAGAAAATTTCAGTGTGGAGAAAGACTGTACTTCAACATAGAGACCTTATCCCATCTGTGAAACATGGTGGTGGTAGTATGATGGTATGGGTTTGCTGTGCTGCATCTGGGGCAAGAAGGCTGGCCATCATCAATAGAATGATGATTTTTAAATGAAGCCAGAAAATTCTGAAGCAAAATATCAGGTCATCTTACTGGGAACTGAATCGCAATAGGATGTTGGTCATAAATGTGGGTAAGACAACAACAACCTTAAGCACACAGGTCATCGTACCGAAGAACTGTTAAAGTAGAGTAAAGGCAATGTTTTGTAATGGCCAAGCCAAAGTCCTGACATAACCCTTTAGAAATGTTGTTAAAGGAAGTTCTTGTTTGAAAACCCACCATTACCCCAAAGTTGAAGTTGTTCTGTGTGGAGGAATGGGCTAGGATTTATCCAACCTGATGTGCTTTCGTACATTTAGTTGTAGTAAGTGAGCAAGCTAACATTTATAAATGTAATTTTCTTGTGTTTGCCATATCATCACAGCATGGTCATCTTTGCGAAGAGGTTTGAACTGTTTCTCATTCTCCATCCATTTTGCTTCTCATTGCTCACTAGCATCTTTATAACGCTTTGTCTAGACTGCAGGAAAATCAGATGTGTTTCTCAAATCAGATCCCTAGAGACGACTATTCACATTGTTATTCATTTGATGTTATAAGTGACCAGATCAGATTTGCGTGTCCAGACGTAATCAATCTATGTGCGATGATTTGCTGTGGTAGCAATGTAGGCATCAGAAACTAGAGATTGTGGCAAAATTCAGCAATAAATCTGGATAAGCCAAAAATTGGATTTGGGCTGGCAGTCTGAACCAAAGAGTCACAACATTTCACACACAAAGCCAACAATGTCATTGTTAAATTGTTAGCACTACAGGGAAAATACATTTTGATATTGAGCAAATGACCTCTAGGGGGCCAGCAGGACAAGATAAAAAATGATGGGCATCAACTGTGGACATTTTTCATAATCCAAATTGCATGTTGTTACAGCTATTAATGAGAACAAAGTCAGCTGTGGTGTTAAGAGTGTTCAGTCAATACAGCTGGAAGCATCTAGCCAAACAAACAACAAATTCAGTAGACTGTCCAAATACTTATGCTCAGTTAAAATCTGCTAACATTCACAGTGATAAAACGTACATATATAAGATATGTTGCTTACATTTTATTTCTTAATTTTAATGTTGCTCTACAGATGAGCAACAAGTAAATTTTATTAATTAAAATGTTAACAAATGTATTAACATTGTTAGGTTAAAGGTTAGGTTTTGGATCCGGGTTGAACAACTTAATTGTTTTTAAACATCCATCCTGCTTCACGTTGCTGATACATTGATCACTGACCTCACAGTCTTGTAACCTACTTAGGCGCGGACAGGCCAGCTTTGCCAAAATGCTTAGCCGAGTTAGAGGCCTGGAGGGCCAGAGTCATTTAGAGCACCATGATTTGGAAAAAATATAAGTAACTCCAAGTAGGCTCCAAGGGTTATAGACTTATAGAGCATTATGTCCTCTTTATAACAACACATAACTTTGTATTGTAGCTTTGTAGGCAAAAAAACAAAGAAAACATCCAATGAATGATATTTGAAGCACTTTCGATTTGACAGCAGGGAGAGGAGGCGAGTGGAGACTGTTTCTAGAAACTCTCATTGATGCCCAAGGGATGGACAACTGGTACATTGCCATTGTCAGCAACTCCTGGATTGCATTACTAACCTTCAGGAAAACTGGAGATACAGACGCCAAATATTGTAACAGTTTAAGATGTTCTTTCTTTCTAATACAGATTTACCATTTCTGTGATAGCAGATGTTTTTTTTTCTGTACAGCAGTGGTACAGCAGACAGTGTATGTCTGTTCAAGCCTAGTCGAATTGATCCAAGGTTGTCTGCAATTCACACAAAACAAACAAAGACTTACTTCAGTGTTTTTGTCTCTGGATGAGTGCAGCTCAGGAACGTCCAACACTTCACACAGGCAAGATTACATCCTGCAATTAATCTTGGCCCCATTTTCGTTTTGATGCAAAGTGGAACGTCTTCAAGGCTTCCAACCGGTAAGTTGAAGCAGACAAGCATTTCTGAGATACACCCCCCCCCCCTGCCCCTCGTCTTCTCCACCTTATCCTCCTCTTCCTGACACCTAATCAAGTCTCGTCAGATCTAAACTGGGGACGGAGGATAAAATCAGTATTGGGCTCTTATGAAATACCTCTCGTTCCCACTGGAGGCTTCCAAAAATAGCTATTACACAATAACCCCACCGGTGCGAAGATTAGAGGTTTGCATTTCCCATGGCTTTGTCTGCTGAGAAGAAGGATCTCATTGGAAATGTTCTTGAAATAATTCATTCCATTACGGTCCCGTGGCTTAATTAGCTGGGAGGCAACACATGTGACAAGAGACAGCTATTAGTAGATGTGGTAAACAGAGGCAGTCAATAAAGCTAAGCTGAGATGTGTTCCCTACAGTCTTAAAATGCTGTTCTTCAAGGGTTCTTTAGCAAAGATTCAAATAACCCTTTGGACCAAGGATGTAGGAGCGGGTTTGACATTGGGGGGACACATTGCTAATATGAATTAAAGCCCATCCTATCCCCTAAAATATTACCTGTAAGCTGATTCCACTGTAGGTAAGGTAGTAAATCACTGTATGTATAGAGACGTAGAACAACATTTGCGGAATTACAGTAAACTACAAATAAATAAACAAAATATAACATTATCTGTACGTCTGTTTATTATTAGATAAATACAATAAAAGATCACTTTACAAAGGGTTCTTTGAGCTCTTTAAATGAATATAGAACCAATATTTTTATTAAAGTAGACTTGAACCATAATATTTCAGAGTACAGTTTTAGTGAAAAATGCTGTATTCACCGATGTATGTAGGATGTTGACCATAGGCAGTTGTACATGGTAGGCCAGATGTGCAAGATACAGCGCTTCACCTGCTTCCCACATACCTGATCCAACAAATCTGATCATTAACACCAGCTCACTGAGTTAATACAGCGCTTCACCTGCTTCCCACATACCTGATCCAACAAATCTGGTCATTAACACCACCTCACTGAGTTAATACAGCGCTTCACCTGCTTCTCACATACCTGATCAACTAATCTGATCATTAACACCACCTTACTGAGTTAATACAGCGCTTCACCTGCTTCCCACATACCTGATCCAACTAATCTGACCATTAACACAACCTTACTGAGTTAATACAGCGCTTCACCTGCTTCTCATATATCTGATCAACAAATCTGATCATTAACACCACCTTACAGAATTAATACAGCGCTTCACCTGCTTCCCACACACCTGATCCAACTAATCTGACCATTAACACCACCTTACTGAGTTAATACAGCGCTTCACCTGCTTCCCACACACCTGATCCAACTAATCTGACCATTAACACCACCTTACTGAGTTAATACAGCGCTTCACCTGCTTCCCACACACCTGATCAACTAATCTGATTATTAACACAACCTTACTGAGTTAATACAGCGCTTCACCTGCTTCCCACACACCTGATCCAACTAATCTGATCATTAACACCACCTTACTGAGTTAATACAGCGCTTCACCTGCTTCCCACATACCTGATCAACTAATCTGATCATTAACACCACCTTACTGAGTTAATACAGCGCTTCACCCTGCTTCCCACATACCTGATCCAACTAATCTGACCATTAACACAACCTTGCTGAGTTAATACAGCGCTTCACCTGCTTTCCACATACCTGATCCAATAATCAGATTATTAACACCACCTTCCTAAGTTAATACAGCGCTTCACCTGCTTCCCACATACCTGATCAACTAATCTGATCATTAACACCACCTTACTGAGTTAATACAGCGCTTCACCTGCTTCCCACATACCTGATCAACTAATCTGATCATTAACACCACCTTACTGAGTTAATACAGCGCTTCACCTGCTTCCCACATACCTGATCCAACTAATCTGATCATTAACACCACCTTACTGAGTTAATACAGCGCTTCACCTGCTTCCCACATACCTGATCCAACTAATCTGACCATTAACACAACCTTACTGAGTTAATACAGCGCTTCACCTGCTTCTCACATACCTGATCAACTAATCTGATCATTAACACCACCTTACTGAGTTAATACAGCCCTTCACCTGCTTCCCACACACCTGATCCAACTAATCTGACCATTAACACCACCTTACTGAGTTAATACAGCGCTTCACCTACTTCCCACATACCTGATCAATTGATCTGATCATTAACACCATCTTACTGAGTTAATACAGCGCTTCATCTGCTTCCCACATACCTGATCCGACAAATCAGATCATTAACACCAGCTCAATGAGTTAATACAGCATTTCACCTGCTTCCCACATACCTGATCCAACTAATCTGATCATTAACACCACCTTACTGAGTTAATACAGTGCTTCACCTGCTTCCCATATACCTGATCAACTAATCTGACCATTAACACCATCTTACTGAGTTAATACAGCGCTTCATCTGCTTCCCACATACCTGACCCGACAAATCTGATCCCTAACACCAGCTCACTGAGTTAATACAGCATTTCACCTGCTTCCCACATACCTGATCCAACTAATCTGATCATTAACACCACCTTACTGAGTTAATACAGCTCTTCACCTGCTTCCCACATACCTGATCAACTAACCTGACCATTAACACCATCTTAGTGAGTTAATACAGCGCTTCATCTGCTTCCCACATACCTGATCCAACAAATCTGATCATTAACACCAGCTCACTGAGTTAATACAGCATTTCACCTGCTTCCCACATGCCTGATCCAACTAATCTGATCATTAACACCACCTTACTGAGTTAATACAGCGCTTCACCTGCTTCCCACATACCTGATCAACTAATCTGATTATTAACACCACCTTACTGAGTTAATACAGCGCTTCACCTGCTTCCCACATACCTGATCCAACTAATCTGATCATTAACACCACCTTACTGAGTTAATACAGCGCTTCACCTGCTTCCCACATACCTGATCCAACTAATCTGACCATTAACACAACCTTACTGAGTTAATACAGGGCTTCACCTGCTTCTCACATACCTGATCAACTAATCTTATCATTAACACAACCTTACTGAGTTAATACAGCGCTTCACCTGCTTCCCACACACCTGATCCAACTAATCTGATCATTAACACCACCTTACTGACTTAATACAGCGCTTCACCTGCTTCCCACATACCTGATCAACTAATCTGATCATTAACACCACCTTACTGAGTTAATACAGCGCTTCACCCGCTTCCCACATACCTGATCCAACTAATCTGACCATTAACACAACCTTACTGAGTTAATACAGCGCTTCACCTGCTTTCCACATACCTGATCCAATAATCAGATTATTAACACCACCTTCCTAAGTTAATACAGCGCTTCACCTGCTTCCCACATACCTGATCAACTAATCTGATCATTAACACCACCTTACTGAGTTAATACAGCGCTTCACCTGCTTCCCACATACCTGATCAACTAATCTGATCATTAACACCACCTTACTGAGTTAATACAGCGCTTCACCTGCTTCCCACATACCTGATCAACTAATCTGATTATTAACACCACCTTACTGAGTTAATACAGCGCTTCACCTGCTTCCCACATGCCTGATCCAACTAATCTGATCATTAACACCACCTTACTGAGTTAATACAGCGCTTCACCTGCTTCCCACATACCTGATCAACTAATCTGATTATTAACACCACCTTACTGAGTTAATACAGCGCTTCACCTGCTTCCCACATACCTGATCCAACTAATCTGATCATTAACACCACCTTACTGAGTTAATACAGCGCTTCACCTGCTTCTCACATACCTGATCAACTAATCTGATCATTAACACCACCTTACTGAATTAATACAGTGCTTCACCTGCTTCCCACACACCTGATCCAACTAATCTGACCATTAACACCACCTTACTGAGTTAATACAGCCCTTCACCTGCTTCCCACACACCTGATCCAACTAATCTGACCATTAACACCACCTTACTGAGTTAATACAGCGCTTCACCTGCTTCCCACATACCTGATCAACTAATCTGATCATTAACACCACCTTACTGAGTTAATACAGCGCTTCACCTACTTCCCACATACCTGATCCAACTAATCTGACCATTAACACCACCTTACTGAGTTAATACAGCGCTTCATCTGCTTCCCACATACCTGATCCGACAAATCAGATCATTAACACCAGCTCACTGAGTTAATACAGCATTTCACCTGCTTCCCACATACCTGATCCATCTAATCTGATCATTAACACCAATTTACTGAGGATTAAGAAAGGCTAAGATAGCGTTAGCAGTGGTAAAGCTAGCTAACGGTGGTGCTGGGGGGCTGATGTCCAGCGCGGTGGTGATTTTTTCTAAACACAAACACTAAACTCTCTTTCTCTCTGCTGACACTGTCTAGATAACTTAGTTCCATCCTGATTAGTGACAGTTCACAGACTCGTATGGTCTTCCTGGGTTTAGACCAAATTTGTGTAAGTGTGCGTTTGATTGACGGCTACTCGACTTGTCCCGCCTCTCCATATACGCCGAAGTAGTTATGATTGGATGTTTTCCTAACTTGTCCCCGCCTTTCACAAAGTTAAATCAGTTCTGATTGAATGTCGTCCCTGCCAAACATGTTTTTATCCTTTAGTTAACCTTTATTTAGTTATCATCTCGTTTACGCCATGAAAAAAGGTTTGTTGACGAAAACTATGACGAAAGTAGTTTGTCAACGAAATTAACACTGCTTCCTTCTCCCCAGCCACCTTCTCTAGCTCCTCCGGAGGGATATCAAGGATACCAAGGCGTTTCCAGGGAGTTGTGTGGTTGGGGTGGTCTGCCTACTTCAGTAACCACAGAGTGGAAGTTCTTTCTCCTGCTGGGTTTGTCTACAGCTCTATGGGTCCTGTGTGTTCTTACTCTGCCACAATTGCGTTAACATTTGCGTCACCACAGTGCTAAGAATGATCCACCATCCAAGTACTACATGCGCTGTGGTGGTTCTGTGGGGTCCTGGCCACTAAAGTCAAGTCAAGTCAAGTGGGTTTTTATTGTCATTTCAACTACATACAGAGTACACAGTGAAACGAAACAACGTTCCTCCAGGACCATGGTGCAACATAGACAGTGCATACAGACACAAGTGCAACACAAACAAACAAGTGCGGACAGACAACACAACACAGTACAGACAGAACACAACACAGTACAGACAGAGAATAATAAATAATTGCCGGCAGTGTGCAAATTGTGCAATGTGTAATAAATAGAGTCCAGTGAGGTAGTAAAGTTATTAGTGCAATGCTTTGTGCAAAAATGCTTCCCTTTTTTTTTTTTATCTGGGGTAAATGGTTGGAGAAAGATATCAGTTCAGACGTTGAGTTGTGTAAAGAACAGGGTAACGAAGTATACAGAGAAACAGATGGACTACAACTGGAGAACTGTATGGTACATGGAGTTGATAAGATGGACAGATGTTGTATAAACAATAAGATTTACAAAGTAAGATTGTGGCATGAATGAAATAATAATTTTTTGGTTGTGCTAGATGATATTAAATAAATGCAGCAGGAGTATTAAAAAATATACTTTTGGCATCCAATAGAAGCTTTGATCTCTTTAATGCTTTTAATCTACTCTTCTACTTTAATAAGATCAGATCATTTGCAGCAGGTTGCTTATAGCTCTCAGTAACCACTTAAGCCTGAGTCTGGGCACAGCGTCAAACCCTGGGAGACCCTTCAGCCTGGCATGCCTGCGCGTTGGCAAAGTGGAGCAAGTGAAGAAAAGAACGTGTTCATGAACTTTAAGAGTTTTTTCACGACTCCACCCCCCTCGCCTCCTTTTCTTTCTGCTTTTCTTTTGCATTCCCTGCAAACTGTGCTCATGTGTTGCTGACTCCAGGGTGGTGGGGGGTGGGCAGGATGGGGTGTTTGGGGAGGTTGGGGGAACGATATTTTCCAGAAAGGTAGCCAGCAATTAATATCCACCTCCACCGTAAAAGCTTACAGCAGTTCCTTGCTGCTTGTGGGGGAAATGATGCTGTCTGCTTGATTAAAGGCTGATATTGTGTGCAGAGTGAAAGGAGACAGGCTCGTCTGGGACCCTGCCATTGCAGAAAAATGCCTTAACATGTACACAAAGCAGGAGCCCATGTGACCAGGTTGTTTTGCTTTAGAGCAACTGTGTGTGTGTGATGTATTAAAGACAACATAAAGACAGGAAATGGAGGCTTGTGCTGCAGGGAAAAGTAGAAACAGTTCTACTCTTGTCTAGGTTCCATATCATGGGGAGCCCATTTTCTTCTGGCTTTGTTGGTAAACTGAGACTTTGTGTGTAAACCCTGTTAAAGTTTCAGAGTGCACCACTGACTCCCCTGTTGATACAGTCTCAATACAGAAACTTTGAATCAATTGTTGTAATGTGAGGAGAAGAGGAGGAGACGGAGGAAAAGGCAGGACGAGTGGGGGCGGACAACAAACAAACAAAAAAAATATAAATAAAACCAGAACCAAAAACCACAAATAACATCAACAGAAACCACCGAAAATTAACCACAAGACAGGAAGCAACACAGAGGCAATATATGCACAGGATAACAAGAGGGAACAAGAAACACCTGAGAACAATAGGCGAGGTCATAGATGGGAAACAGGTGAGGGGTGGAGACAAGGGAGCAAAACAGACAGAACCACATCAAAAATACAAACACATGGGACAGACAAGGGAATGTAAACAAAGACATCGGGCTGGAAAACAGGGCAGGATGTGCACAAAAACAAATGCATATATATATATATATATATATATAAAACATGTATTTTTCTTCATTTTTGTTCTACATTACCTATACACAGTAGATGTTGTTTTATACCTCACTGTAAAGTTGCCATTTGAGAAACTTGTTTTTATTTGACAGTGACTAATATATATATATATATATATATATATATATATAATATATATATATATATATATATATATATATATATATATATATAGCAGCTCCGCCCAATTAATAACATCTTTTGCTTCCTCTGGCCAGGTGCTACTAGAGAGTGCTCCTAAGCAAGTCCATAGTGAAAAGCTACAGACTACACTTGCAATTTCAGTTGTTTCTCTTAAATAATGTGGAATCTGTAGCATCCATATGCCTGGGTGACGCGCGTGCACAAGAAGGGGAGTCCGATTGTTTCGAGGCATTGGAATTTAGCACAACACCAGAAGAGAAGAAAACCTATATACTTACAAGCTACAGTTATATTACAGATTTTTTTGTTGAGATCAACAAAGAAAGACTGGGACTTGGTGTAAAATGACTTTGTTTCTTGGCATGCTGGCCTAAAATGGTACTAAGGTTAAATGACTGTTGGCACCCAGAAGCACTAAATAAACTCCCTGATACTGGGATGATGCAGATCTTTCGTAATCAATGTTAGCAGGGATGTACACTTCATTGTTTTACTGTTATCCATAAGACTGTCTTGCATCCTATTATCACTTTTCCATAATAGGAAAAGTGAGATCTATTTTCTCCGATCTCTTGTTCGTTTACTCTCTCTTTTTCTTTTCTTAATCCTTCACTGGCTCTCCAATGATGTCCATGCTGGGAATGCCGAGCTAGCTTCTTCTTATAGATATCTAAAGATTCATAGATGTTGTTGCTGTAAAGTACTACACAGTTCTCATACACAACCCTCCATAGTCACATAAGGCTATAGCAGGTGTTCTGGGCCTGAAGTGGGAATGACAGAGGCACTATTCCCCTTATTAGAATTCTGTGTGTAGCATTAGAATAAATCTGAAGCCAGTTTGGGGAAAGTGTGTAATGATTTAGGTGTGCAGATTTTCCATTACTTACATTAACTTTCTTACATTCTGTTAGCTACATTGGCCTCAGTGCAAAAACAAGGGCCTTCTGGAACAATTCACTGTCACTGTCATGTCTACAAGTGACTACAAACCAAAGACTTCCAGCTTTCTGATGACTCACAGTGAAGGACTAGATGTGACGGATCGTACAGGGAACCAGAGGATAGCACAGGGTCGTCGTTACAGCGTTTATTCCTCCACTGATGATTTCAGTGAGTCATGGTGACTCATTGTTTGGTGGTAATGTGAGCGAGTGTGGAGAGTATGTCTGGACTGCAGGGGAATGCACAGCCACAGCTGTGGACAACAGGGCTCTCAGCTAAGGCTGGATTCCTCAGGACTGAGTTATACCTCTATGTGCCAATGTAAAATGCCACATGAGCACTCAATAACATTCATCCAGTGACGGTGCACTTTAGAAGCAGCTGAAATGGAATCCATTTCAACCAACTAAAGCTCTTTTTTAAACTAGTAGTGTTTAGAAATAATGACTTTTTCTCTGTTAGAGTCAAAACGTACTTTCTTAAATATTTGACTTAAAGATTTTCTAATTTAATGACTCATTCTTTGACAAAGAATTGTCTTAATATCTCTAACTCTAATTTTCAAGATAATAGGTCAACATTGCAAGAAGCCATTATTGGCTATACTAAGTCAGAATTTAAACAAACTAAAAGTTTTTTTTTACACTGTGAAAAAAAAGCATTCAAAAGTTTGGGGTCACTTGTTCCTACAGTAATAACTCCTACAGAGTAATTAAAATACTATAAAGTAGACAAAGTGATAGTGAAAGTGGAGATGTGAAGTTAAAACTAGGTTTAGAAGAAATATGCTGGTAATCATATGAATAAAAAGCAGATGGTGAGGTCGGTTTGATGGTGCTGTAATATCCAGAACCTGAACAATTAAATTATGAGAGACTGAAATAAGGTGTAAAAACAGGCTAAGCCCTATATAGGACAGTGTATTTGCCTGTTTGGCACTGGGCTCCGTTGAGGAGTTCTGTTTTTCAGTTTTAAGAAATTAAGATTTCCTAACCGGTTCTTTGTTTGGTTTTCCACGTCTTGTGGAAACCGCCAGCCCAAGAGTTTTGACTCAACCACACGATCAATCAAATATTTACATAAGCTTACATTCTGCACTAAATCCCATTTCAGTTCGCTAGTCTGATGGAGGTTTGAAGCCTCTGGGAAACGTTGAGAACTGATGGCGTTAACAGAAATTTCTGCGTGAGGCATGATCCGGAACAGAATTCGTAAACAGGTTGCCAATGATGGTGCCTGAGCTGAAGATTGATTGTTTGAGTACTTATACTTTAGTGTTTCTTCCCCCACAGAAACGATGAGATCAAATATAACGGCCTTGTTTTTTTTTTCCTTTGGCAGGACAAAAAGTTGTTATTGCGAGTTTGTTTGAAACGTTTAATCTGTGTTTCATTTGCTTCGAGGAAAAGCAGCAGATATGTTATTGTAGTATTGACACCATTCAGGCTTCACTATTACAGCGCCTTCGCCAAATATCTGAGAAAACCCCCCAAAAGATTGCCGTCCCGCTAATAAGTCCAGGATCAAAGCATTCCCATGTTATTGTAAAAACTAGCCCGACAGGCTAAGTGTCTGCATCTGCACAACAGCTTGCTGTAAACTGACTTTTGTGCAGAGCACTGCATTCCTGCCTCGCTAGCGAGAAACCCCCAAGGAGCTGCAGCCTGTCAGTGTCATTCACAGAGGCCGAATGGAGACATCCTGAATCCCCTGCACAGCAGAAGGAATATAGCAGCAACTTGTGGCGTTATTCTGACTCGTTATTCTGACTCGTTCTTCCGAGGTAGCACAGGAAACAGCATTGCAGGAATGCATAATGCGTTTACTTATGTGGTTCCCTATATAGTCAGCTTTCTAGCTCAGTAGTGATGCTTCATGCAGAAACATCTGAGGTTAAGAAAACATCTCACTCTGACTGCAGAGCAGTTAAAGCCATCATTTTAATGGAATTCTGATCATAAGATTGGCTCTTACCATCTTCCTCTGGTTAATATACAGTAGCCAACTGCGATGATCAGAGCTAGAGCTAGGCCTTCAGCTTAGGTCATAAATTTCAATGCAAATTTCTATCAGCATCTTTTAGAATTTGTACTAGTGTGCCGGCACTAAGCTGGTAATGCTGGTGCACAGGAACATTCTGCCCACTCTAGACTGACCGCCAATATATGAAGGCTGTAAAATACACTGCATTTGTATTATCGGAAGCTTACAACAGGCATTAACACATTGCTGATGGTGTGCTTCTCCATTTAAACCATTCTTTATGTCTTTGCATTGTGTTAAAAGTTTGTGACGATATGAAATGATCAGAAATCTTGTTACATTGACTTTCTTTAAATTTTAGTGTTTTTACTGTAAAGTTAACATTTTGAGATGCAAAGTTTTGTTCCTTCAGTGATAGTTGTTAACAAAGGGACATGGGAAGGTGTTTTAAGTTGGGGCTAAAATTTTTGGCAGCATATATATGAGGTATATGATGCTTAATGATACCTAAATATACCTAAAACAGATTGTGCTAACTGAGTCATACAGTGTAATAAAAAGAAAAAACTAACAAAAATAGAGATACATGCTTTTCATTGGACAGTGACAATTTATAACCAACACTGACAACAATATGTAAACATAACCAACACTGACAATATATACACATAACCAACAGCAACAATATGTATATATAACCAACACTGGAAATATAACTGACATAGACACAGACAATATATACATATAACCAACACCGATAATATATACACATTACCGACATCAACAATATATACACATGTATTTCCAACAACAACAACAACAATATATACATGTAACTGACACTGACAATATGTACACACAGCCACAACACTGAAATGCACACTTAGCAGAGATTATTCACTACATCTATCATTATTCCAAAATGGATACATTAATTTTTCCCTACAAATTCTACACGCAATAGCCCATAATGACAAAGTTTGTTAGATTTTTTGCAAATGTATTAAAAATAAAAAACAAAAATAATCACATGTACATAGTATTCACAGTCTTTGCTACTTTGGCAGCAATTACAGCCTCAATTCTTTTTAAGTATGATGCTACAAGCTTGGCACACCTATTTTTGGGAAGTTTCTGTTATGTGGTGATTTGGGTGGTGGACCCAATTGCAGGTTTTTTTTTAATTTTTCCTTCCTTTTGGAAGGATTTTAACTTTTTGTCTCTCCTCTTCTCTCAGTACTTACTGTTACTGATCACCCCTTCTACAAAGGTGCAACAGTAAAGCGCTGTTTGGCTGAGTATACAGTATATGCCTTGTCAGCCTTGTCAGCACTGATTACCGCTGGGGGTTCTGGGACTTGGAGGTTTTTGGTCCAGACCCTCCAGTTCTTCTCATCTGGTGGTAAATGCTGCCTCCTTGCAGTTTCTCCCATTCTTCTTTGCAGAACCTCTCAGGTTCCGTCAGGTTGAACTGGAAGCATCAGTGCATAGCCGTTTTCAGATTTCCCCAGATATGTTTAATCGGGTTCAAGTCTGGGCTCCAGTTGGGCCACTCAAGAACATTCACAGAGTTGTCCTGATGCCACCACTTTGTTGTCTTGTCTGTGTGTTTAGGGTTGTTGTCCTGTTGGAAGGTGAACCTTCGTCCCAGTCTGGGTTTTCTTTAGGGATTTCTGTACATTGCTGCATTTATCGTTATCTTGATCCTGACTAGGTGTCCCAGTTCCTGCTGCCAAAAGCAACCCCACAGCGTGATGCTGCCACCACCATGCTTTACTGTGGGGATGGTATTGGCCAGGTGATAAGCGGTGCCTGGTTTCCAGACATGACGCTTGGCATTCAGGCCAAAGTGTTCAATCTTTGTTTCATCAGATCAGAGAATTTTGTTTCTCATGGTCTGGGAAACCTTCCAGTGCCTTTTGGCAAACTCCAAGTGCACTGTATTGTGCCTTTTACTGAGGAGTGGCATCCATCTTGCCATACAGGTCTGATTGGTAAAGTGTTACAGAAATGGTTGTCCTTCTGGAAGGTTCTCTCTTTCCACAGAGCAACGCTTTAACCCTTGGGTTCTTGGTCACATGCCTGATGAAGGCCCTTGTACCCTGATCAGCTCTAGTCAGCTTTAGGAAGAGTCCTGGTGGTCATCTTCTATTTATAGATGATGGAGGCCACTGTGCTCATTGGGACCTTCAATGCTGTAGAAATGTCTCTGTACCCTTTCCCAGATCTGTGCCTCAATACAATCGTGTCTTGGAGGTCTACAGACAATTCCTTGGACTTCATGGCTTGGTTTGTGCTCTGATATGTACTGTCAACTATGGGACCTTATATAGACAGGTGTGTGCCTTTCTTAATCATGTCCAATCAACTGGATTGGCCACAGGTGGACTCCAATCAAGTTGTGGAAACAATTGAGGGATGATCAGTGGAAACAAGGCTTTGAATACTTATGTACATGTGATTTTTTTGTTTTTTATTTTTATTAAATTAGCAAAAATTTAAAACTTACTTCTTCCACTTTGTATTATGTGTAGAATTTGAAGAGAAGAAAACTAATTGAATGCATTTTGGAATAAGACTGTAACATAAAATGTGGAAAAAGTGAAGTGCTGTGAATACTTTCCGGATGCACTGTATTCATTCATATATTCATTCCTTTATCTTCTTCATCGAAGTTGCTTATCTTCCTGGGCCATGTGGTGTGCTGAAGCCTATCATTGGGCAAAAACCAAAAATACTCTCTGGGCAGGTCACACACATTCACACATACTCTCACACCTAGGTAACAATTTAACATCTCCAGTTCACCTGACTGCATTGGACTGTGGGAGGAACCACACATGATGGCAGTAAATGAAGACTAAAATTACAGACATGTTTTTTTAAATAATGTCACATAAAGCATCCAGTTTTTTCTGAAGATATAGAACTCTAACGGTTCCCTTCTAGCAGTTTCTGGATGTATTTTGTATCATGGCTGGTGAATCTTAGAGGGAAAACAATCCTGTGTAGGCCTTTTACAACTGAAGCTAAAACCCCTTCTTTCTCACAGCTTGCTGTTCCAACCAACCTAATTAACCAGGCCTTGTTGTTATTGAGTGCTTTCATTGTCTTAAATAGAATGTGTGTGTTCTCTGATGTTTGCAATGTTGGCATGTCATCTATTTCAATAAAACTAAATCATCCTTATGCATTACAGTATCTGCTGCCTGGTGAGATTATTGCTAATAAGATGACTATAAAAGCTGGTTCACTAAAAACATTATACCCACATTACACCCAAAACAATGCAGATGGCTGAAGGTGCACCCACAGTGCACACTATTGTTCACATAAAGTCGTAGAAAAGCACTGACCAACAGAATGGGACACTCTAGAGCAGCAGCATGTGAGCCCAAGGTCACCATGGTCAATGTCAAGTATGGGCTAGAAGGTATATAGCATCCAAGCATTGGGCTGTGGAGCAATAGAACTGCTTTCTCTGGAGTGATGGAGCTCCATCTATGATGGAGTTGTCCATTGTCAGTACCTGATGTCTCTAATGCTTTTGTGAATGCTGAATGCAATCTATTTCTCACAGCAACATCTACTATAAAACATTATAAAGAAGTGTAAAGGCTGTTACTGCAGCAAATACCCTCCATTTCAGAAGAAACACTGTATTAAGCCATAATACATACAACAATAATGACATTTATACCCTAAAAGCCTATAAACGAAGGCAGTAAGCCACAAGGTCATGTATCACAGTGACTGGGCCACGATTGAGGGTGTTTTTACGCACAAGGCTTCAAACGCAGCTCAGTCGATAATGTTTTCCGAACCTGAGCTATCCGTAATAAATCCTGCTGCTCTCTCTTCTTTTTTCCATTTTTTACTTTACCACAGTTTGCGATCTTGGGCTGTCGCTCCCCAGTCATCCAGAACCTCAGCTGGGACCTAGTTTCCAGCTTTGCATCCTGATTGCGTCTTTATCTCGCTACAGCGCAAACATGAGCTTTGTGAACGTGAGCCAAACTTGGCTCTGTGCCTTTGTAGATTCCCCTTCGGCTCTGGAGGAGGTCCAGACAGAACCAGAAACCAAGCCAGACTCCTCACAGTTGGAGTGCTTTTGGCCTGAGGGACGGCCAAGCGGCAGCGCTCACCTAAATCACTACAATAGCAAACAACAAGCCGTGCCTCATAAACCACAAATCAATAGACTTCCTTGTTGCTAGTGGTGAACACATGGAAAAGACTACTCCTTGGTTCCTGGGAAAAGGTCTGTCACACACTTGGTGGTTAAAAATACACAAATTAAGACAGATGTGTTTGGATGTTCAGGCGATGTAACTGTGCTCAGGTGCACATGACCTTCTATCGGTCTTCGATTGTCTGACTCATAAGGTTTCAGTGCAGGTCAAGGCAACTACACTGCTCCCCATAGCCATGTATGTGGTTCATTGTGATTTTGTGGGTTATAAATATGACATATCCAAGTTTCCATCCAGAGATTGTATTAAAAATAAGTTTTTTTTATAGCTTATTGTTTGTGAAAGGTGTCATGGAATGTATTTATGCCATATTTCAATTGTTCTCTGGTGTTCTACATAGAAGCTGTGTGACCATGGTTGAGGAGAAAAAAACCCAGTTGTGATTTTACACGCCGTGATTTGGCCCTAAAATGAAACAAGCTGTTTTCCCTTTGTTGATGAGCTCATGAATATTCTGATGAGCTCTGCTCTCATTGGCTGGTTTAAAAGCAACATGTTGAAACAGACACAGGCAGGAAAAAAACCAACATTAACATAAAGTAAATTGAAGTTGTTACACACTGTAAACTTTGTTTATACACACTGTTTAATATGATCTGCTTCAACCAGCAGACAGTGATGAAATCACACTGCATTGCTGCTGCGTAAGGCTGTTGTTGGGGCTGTGAGGGTAGTTAAGGTGGAACTGTATCATTCTTCCTCTCTCGTAGCTGAGCTAAGCTGCTCAAGAAACTGTCCAGAATAAAACATGCAGATTTTGAATTAAAATAGCTCAGGATGCTCCTACAGGGCATTTGAGTTGGCTTCTTTGGTTTTGTTGCCTTGTTTTGTGAATTTTTCCACTGATCCACTCATACCAGCACAACACACACTCACAAACCCCCACTACGTTAGTCTCATTGCATGACCCAACACCCAAATATCTGCTCTGTGATGGTCCTGTGTTGGTCATTGAAGAACAGGGTGATATATAATGAACATATGGACATGTTTGCTGTTTCCATAGAATTCAAAATGTACTAATATACTACTGATCAGGTTATGGGCTTCAGTGGTAGCTTTTTTTAAATTAGATTTTATTACAATATAATAAAAAAATATTAATATATTTTAGTTTATATTATTGTGCAGGCGGATTATGCAGTAGCATTTGGTTAAGCCCATCTAGAATATTTAAGATTTAGATAAGTAAACAAAGTTAGTAAGCAAAGATAGAAATTTCCTAATGAAGACAGCTAAAGTGCAAACATACAAGCATTACTCAGCACTGCCCTCTAAAGGTGTTACTGCACTTCTGATTTGCCATAATTAATGTGTTCTTGCTATTTTGTTATTATTTATGTTTTACTGATAGAACTGTGAGATATAACCCTCATGGTTCTACGCTGTTTGCTAAACTCATAGGGATTCGACTATTCATATTGGACATTGTTTCTCAGATATTTGGAACTTTCACGTTCGCATCTGTCACTGAAATACATGGACAATAACTGTATGGGGGTGTAATACTCTGTGTAATATGTCACAACACATTTGATGTGAAATCACACATTGACTTTGCGAATTTGTCTTTCAAACCGGCAACACCACGCTATCTTTAAAGCATCCCTGCTCCTCAGTAGTGTCTGGTAGAGATGTATGTTTTTGCCCATAAAACTAGACAAACAGCGCTAACACATGGAAAAACTCCAGCAGGTCAAAATTTATGTTTTCTGCTTGGTTTGACGTGTCCCATGATGTGTTCCTTGATGTTGATTACTAGGAGGACACAAATGGTAATGAGAGCTACAACATGAAGTAGCACTACAAACACAATCACAACTATGAATCACAACATCTGCAAAATAATAGCAGCTCACTACAACCACAAATCATGGAGAGTGAAACTATTCTCAAGTTAACACATTTTTTACCTCAAGTTCTCTTTGAAGGACAGACAGTCCATACTGTCCCCTTCCTGACATCCAGGAACAACTCCACAAACATTAGTTTTTTAGTTTTTTGTTTTCGGAACACGAAACCACCAGGATTACATGATTGACAGGTTCCTGGCCCTACTCTCAGATGAAATCAGACCTTGCGCAAGGATGTGAACGATGATTGGATGGCATAAATCATGTACTGTTAGTATTGTGAACGACAAAAATATTCCTTAATATTTTTAATATGAGTCCACAGCAATGGTGAGAGGAACCAGGGGGTCACTATGTCTATAATACCGACATAACCATTTTATTTACTATCCAAACCCACCAGTGAACCTGCACAGACCTTCTCCATTTAATTATACAGAAACTTTAATTATGCAGTAACTTTGAAAAGTCACTCTTAACATTGTCAGCAAGGCAACTGTTACAGTGGTCGGGTTGTGTCGGGTTCAGCCAAAATTTTACGATGTTGACAGTCAAGCCTGATTAAAGCTCTGTCTGACATGCAATGAGAAAAACTGCTGTCTTTAACCCCATCAGTATTAGACCAGACATCTTCCCCAGCCGCTGACACAGGACAGTTTTCCATATCAATGTCAAACACAGAGGTACCTGGTCCCTCAATCAGCGCTGAAGGCCGCACATCACACACCACCCCGCCAAAGTCTTCCAGTAAATTCTACTAGCCAGTGGAGCAACATCCTGTTTTCCATGTCAGCTGGATTTCATAACACGAGTTCGTTAACTCGGCCGATGCTCAGTCCTGCCAACACAGACAAATCCTCTTCCAAGGAGGAGGAATCAAACACCAGGCAGTTTCTCATTCCGTCACGCGGTGTTCCTCACCCATGCGCTGCAACACATTCCTTTTCGCTGAGCCATCACTTGTTTGTTTCTGCTTTGAAACGGAGGACAAATCAAAACAGCATGTTTCAAACTTAACAGCCTTGTATAGCCAAGCCACCAGATTTGATTGGAAGGCTTTGTATGTTCCCAAGAAGCAGTGTATTTCAGTTCCAAAGCTTTTAACTACGTTGAGTATGCATAATTAAAGGAGAAATCCACCAAATTTCCACGTAATTCTTTTTGGAAACTTACAGAGTGGTGGTGATAGGAACCAGACATCTCCAAAAGCCCCCTGTCACAGAAAGTTATTACATGAAATGTTTATAAAGAATGTCTGAGATATTGTTTTGTTCTAGTTTTGAGACTGTAAGACTTTGGCATTAAGCATATTTTTAAAATGCAGTCTATCAGCTATCAGCATTACATTATATATTACGTTTATTCACCATCAGCACCACATACATTTCACTCCCTTTACAGCATCTGACCAGAAATGTTGGTCATGCTAATTCCTCTCTTCCACAAGATGACCATTAGAACATTAGAACATTACAGACGATACACTGTTATTGTAACATAAGAAATACGAGCAGGCAAGATGCGGGGGCGGATACAGGTGCAGTGTATCTTTAATGGAGTCCATGGTGATAACACACAGTCCAAAATAACAAAACATACAGACAAGTACACAAGGCTAGGCTAGGCTAACAGGCTACACGATATAAACGATGTCAGACGTATAAGGGTATAAGTAGCACAAAGGGAAATGGGAACATCTGAGACAGGGAGGAGACACAAACTAGGGCCAGGTGATGGGTGTGACAAGAGGGCGAAGAAAAGGAGGGGGAATAAAACCAAAATAAACATAAGCACATGGAATCTAACAGGATGGTAAACACAAGATAGAGACATGCAGGAGGGAAACATGGCAAGGTGTGATATTTATCTTGCATAGACTGTGTATTTTGCACAAATACTGAATTTATTGTATTTCCTCTAACGGTACTTTAACTGTATTTTTTATACATTACATACACTATATGTATAACACATGCATATTTACATGCATAAGGATAATATGAGTCTATGTTTAGCATTTATTGTACATATAATGTACATATATATTCTTTCTTTACTTGTAACTAGTATTTACACTTGTAAATAAAATATGAACTGTGGAAGGTAAATGACAGAGGAATAACTCAACCACAACTTTAACCCTTTTTAATGCACACCTAGATCAACATATAATTTAAAGAATATGATTATTTGCTCTAATAAAAATATTTACAGATGGGCTGCTTGCATGAAGGAAATCTGGACTGGGACGGTGCCAAAGAAAAGAAATAATAATTTAAAAAAAGACAACAAACCAAAGAACTACCCTAGCTTTAAGATTACAGTTCTTACCTAACAGCAGAAAATACTGTGGCCTCACCTGTTTCAAAAATAAATAAAATAAAATAAAAAATACATAGTTTGGCACTGTGTCTATACATTAGTAGGCTGCATGCAGTATAATCTCTAAGTGTACCTGTCTTACCAGAAAACCCAAAAGCTAGCCAGTATAGCATAGCTAATAAAGCCAGTATGGTATACATTAACAGGCTAGTATTAGTTAACACAGTTGGTATATGTTAACAATCTAGTATAAGTTAACAAACAAAATTGGTATGCCTTAACAGGCTAGTATGAGTTAACAAAGTCGATATACGTTTCAATGTAGTATGAGTTAATAAACAAAATTGGTATGCCTTAACAGGCTAGTATGAGTTAACAAATTTGGTATACGTTAACAGGCTAGTATGAGTTAACAAAGTTGGTATACGTTTCAATCTAGTATGAGTTAACAAATTTGGTATACGTTTCAGTCTAGTATGAGTTAACAAACAAAATTGGTATGCCTTAACAGGCTAGTATGAGTTAACAAATAAAGTTGGTATACGTTTCAATCTAGTATAAGTTAACAAACAAAATTGGTATGCCTTAACAGGCTAGTATGAGTTAATAAAGTTGATATACGTTTCAATCTAGTATGAGTTAACAAAGTTGGTATACGTTTCAATCTAGTATAAATTAACAAAGTTGGTATACGTTAACAGGGTGGTATGAGTTATCAAAGTCGATATACGTTTCAATGTAATATGAGTTAATAAACAAAATTGGTATACGTTTCAATCTAGTATGAGTTAACAAACAAAATTGGTATGCCTTAAAAGGCTAGTATGAGTTAACAAATAAAGTTGGTATACGTTTCAATCTAGTATAAGTTAACAAAGTTGGTATACGTTAACAGGGTGGTATGAGTTAACAAAGTTGGTATACGTTTCAATCTAGTATAAGTTAACAAACAAAATTGATATGCCTTAACAGGCTAGTATGAGTTAACAAAGTTGGTATACATTAACAGGCTAGTAGGAGTTGACAAAGTTGGTATACGTTTCAATCTAGTATAAGTTAACAAACAAAATTGATATGCCTTAACAGGCTAGTATGAGTTAACAAAGTTGGTATACATTAACAGGCTAGTAGGAGTTGACAAAGTTGGTATACGTTTCAATCTAGTATGAGTTAACAAACTAAATTGGTGTGCCTTAACAGGCTAGTAAGAGTTAACAAACAAAGTTAATATACATCAACAATCTAATATGATTAAACAAAGTTGGTATACATCAACAACCTAATATGAGTTAACAAATTTAGTATAAGTCAATAATCTAAAATGAGTTAACAAACAAAGTTGGTATGTGTTAACAGGCTAGTATGAGTTAACAATGTTGGTATATGTTAACAATCGAATATAAGCTAACAAACAAAGTTGTTATATATTAACAGTCTAGTATGAGTCAAACAAAGTTGGTATACATTAATTGGTTAGCATGTGTTAATAAAGTTGGTATATACAAACAAAATTAGTATACATCAACAATCTTATATGGGTTAACAAACAAAATTAGTATACATCAACAATCTTATATGAGTTAACAATCAAAGTTGGTAAATGTCAACAACAGTTGCTAGCAATGATAAAAATACAAATGTTGGCTATTACCAAAAAAATATTGATAAGTTTCTCCCTGTCAAACTTTGCCAGACTGCTGAAAAAGAAAAATGATGAGAAAAAGAGAAAAAACACACTGGACCAGCCCGGGCACGCAACACCTCTGTTCTAATTGGCTGACATGTAAAGTGCCTCATTTAAAAAGCAAGGCAGATTGAAACATTACTACCTTAACACACAAATCATATCATGTCAGTGTGAGTGAGCGGGGCTAACGTGCTGTAGGCTGAATAGGTAGATATATGTAAATATGTGTTTATTTGTGACATCACAAAAGCAATGAATTAAACAGCATAATTTCCACTTTGAGAAAAAGGGCTTCATTGGTACAACCCAAAATTTGAATTTATATGGTTATAAGATATTGAACTAGTTTTTAGGCTGTGCCAACGAAGACCTTTTTACAAAGCATATGGACTTTATGGGGAGCTAATTGAATGTTTTGAAACAGTGTTATGGTCTCCATCCTATTGCCCCTTTAAACATGTAGTCTTTGATTTCATTTGTTTTTTTAATCTGGCAAAAATCATGATAAACCATTCCACCCTTTTTTCAGCCCATTCCACCAGAAGTCTGTCCAGTTGGGAGAGAAACAGCCCGAACTGGCAACACTGAGCCTGCATTGTATATAAAGTTAACAGAAGGAACTAGTCTGTGGTCTCTGTCACATGACAGAAGTGGTTTGTGCCGAGCATCTCAAGACATGCATGCAGTTTTTCATAGCTTCTGTCGTCGGAGATGAACTGCATGTAAAACTGGCCTGGTTCCTTTCAAATATGATGTATAGTTCTGACAGACACCAAACATGTGGCATATTGTGTTCATCACTCAACTTCAGATCCAGCATCCAGAGTGTGTGACACATCTACGTCAAGCTCTATCCATCAAACGCTCTGCAGTGTTTACAAGGTTATCACTTTAACTCACAGTCATTTAGCAATGAAGATTGTGCTCAGTGCTTTTACTGTTTAGGGACAGACGTAAATGCAGCAGCAGCAATGCACTGAAATGAAATCGACTAATACTGGTTGTGAACACACACCACCTAAAATGAAATATATATATATATATAATTGGGATTTTTTTAAGCTTTTAAATGAATATAATAGTGCTAATCATACTTCACAGATGATTATCGCCCTGTTGGGGAAAAAAAACTGTCTGAAAAACTCCCAACATTTAAAATATTAATACTTACCGCCAATGTAACCAGATGTTTTTTCAGATGTTTATTTTGGGGCCATTCTTCATACAATTTGCATACAATGTATACGACTGTTTCTCATCTTTGCATAACCATTTGCATAAAGCATTTCAAAAAAGCTGAAAGTTTAGTATCTCAAAACATTGAATTTGCTCCCCAAATTAATGCAGTAGTATCTCAAAATAATGACTTAATATAACAGAAATAATGACACAGCAACTCGCTGAATACAAATTAAAAAAATGTTGGTGTTAAAGATGCTGGAATGGACTTTCATAGAACTGAGGACTGAACTAAAACAGATTACTTAATAATACTAACTATTAAAAGTTTTACATTTATGAAAATATAATACGTTCTGGTTTCCAAAGATATCTAAAGGCTTTGGAACTCATGTCTAGCAGTCTGAGGTTCTCCAGCAGGGGGCACTATCAGCACACCAGGCACAGTTTTTTCTTTATAGAGGAAACAGCTGGGAACACCTGTGTATTAAGTTAATTATGTGTTTATTTTTAATGTCTTTTAATTTCATGTTTAAAAGCATATAAGCTACCGTTTAATAAGTATGTAAGCTATTTCACTGTTGATCAGTTGCCTCTCAGACTGTTTGAAAGTATCTGTGCTGACTAGACAGCATTTTTATTCAGAAATAGTAGACACAGACACTGTTAGACATGCTATTGTCTATCAAAATGGACAGAAGTATGTGCATATCTAGTAAAGCAGTAACAGGTATAGACTATTTGCTGGCTTTTCAGTTTTTATAGGAATGTGTTGTGTCGACATGGAGTAAGACACAGGATAAGCCATGATTCTGCAGCTCTTTTATTAAAGCACCAGGGCAGAAAGGCACGTGGATACAGTTGAACCTATGGGCGAGGTCACCACCAGCCATAACGCTTTTAATATCCCACTTCTGACACCAATGTAGCGTCGATACAGAGATGATTCTGCAGCATATTCGCATGGCTACACCACCTAAGCTTCTCATAGGCACAGCAGTAGGTTGCTACAGTATGTCATACAGTGTCAAAAGTAATAAGTATAAGTTAGGTACCTTCACTCCAAAACTAAAGAAGTAAACTTGCCTGATGGAGTGTATCATCACTGTTGAAAGTAAAACATGGATGTTATTTTTTTTTCAGTCTTCTGCAACTGTCCTTGACAGTGTATGGACATTTCATGATGATTGGACCAACCAAAATGGTCCAGTATTGCTTGGCATGAAATCATTTTACAGTAACCTGCATTGAAAGTAAAGGAAGTTTATGACTTCTCCTGTCATGTTACTGTCTTAGAGATTGCTGATATTTTTCTTTGGACAGCGATGATATCAATGCTATGGTGGAAAAATTAGACTTAGGACTAAATTAGACCTTTTTTGCCATACAGTCCCTAAGGAAATGAACAGTAGGTCTCCGACCAGACTCTAAGCTCATACCACTGTAATCAGGATCTCCCTGGATGCTGTGAGCATTAATGGGGCAATTTATCCAACTAACAGTGTGTTAAAACTCAAGCTGTCTTGAGAGACAATTCAAGCCGCCCGCTCTGAGCGCAGTACGGATGCTGGTTGACCCCAGGAGACTACTTTTCTTCACTGAAGGTCACATAGCAGCAGTCACCGAACCTCCTCCTGGAGATCTACTAGGGGGTAGATCCAAAAGGCGGGCTGCAACCGCCACAGATCTGATCTTTTCCTTTTGGAGTAGAGATATGCTGCTAGGTGTCTGGATAAGAGGATTAACATCTACTCAGCTAAAATAATCACAGGTCAGTTTTAATCGGCCACAAAGCATTACGGCGTCTGCGCTGAGTTGAAGCTCGCTTTAACACAGTTTTGTTGCACTTCGTGGTCCATTAGCAACATAGCTTAGCCTATCAATCACTAGCTGCTGCGTGGAGGGAACTACCCGTGGTGGGGTTTAGGTCATGTGTTATTTCACATGTGTGAGGTCCCTCTGGAAGCCTTGTGGTTTAATTATGACGTGACAGTTTGATTAATGCCTCGTTTCCTCTTGCCAGAGGTGATCAACAGTTCTGAAGGGAGCTCGCTAATGCGCAGCACACTCAGCTGCTCAAGCTAGCCTAAATATGTTCATTTTGATCAGCACAAAGTTGTGTTACAAACCTAAACTGTCAAGGGTTCCCTGTAGTTACATGTTAATGCAGAACTGAGCAGCTAACATGTTTTATTGGTCCTTTTGTAGGACAGTGTAAGCCAGTGTATATAAATAGCTGTACAATATATATAAATAGCTATATAATATATCTCATGATTACGACACTACCATGAAGACAAAAGGTGAGGAGGCTGATGATTTCAAGGTCTGGATCTCCAGTTTCTTGAAGTCTAGCCATGTGATCCAAGGCTTAATGGAAGCAAGACCTACTGACCTGTTAGACCTCAGCTTTGTTTTCCTGCCTACAGTACTTCGAAGATCAGATATTGAAACACTCCAGTTTTTCAAAGACAATAATAAAAAGTTATGTGTTTAGAGAGAGAGCACCACACCCCATAATCCTGTAAAGTCTAAAGTCAGTTACTCTTATTTTCATTGAATTACAACACTCTAAACTTCTCTGGCTCTCTAAACCTCCACCATTGGCTAGCGTCTCGGTGAGGTCACCCAGTGTTCAGCAAAAGTGGGCAAAATTTTATAAGATTTCACACAGTTGCTAATATGACTCAAAGCTCACCCTATCCTCTATTAACTATAAGTTGATTCCTCTGTAGGTAAGGTAGTAAATCACTGTATGTATAGTGACATAGAACAACATTTGTGGAATTACAGTAAATTACAAATAAATAAACAAAATACAACATTATCTGTATGTCTGTTTATTATTAGATAAATCCAATTAAAGATCACTTTACACACTAAACAAGATACTCCACATTACATAGTACTGTCGTTAGAAAACTTTTAAACTATACATGCAATGTCTGGTTCATATACATATATAATCAAAAAGGTTTCCTGACTAGACAAGACTAACATTAATGTTAGACAGTAAGGCTGTATCCCAAACAGTACCCTCTGGAACATTACATACTGCACTACTAAAAGCACTTCTAACGATGGTGTCCTTTTATTTATTTATGCATTTTATTTATTATATTTTATTTTTATATGTATTTTGTGTAGTAGCAGTAGTCTGTGGCATGGCCAGAGAGTAATGTAACTTTACATTTCAAAGTGCTTTCCCCTCTTCCCCGGTTCCTACACCAATGCAAGGCTTGAAGGAAAGAGCAAGTCAGGCTTTACTGACCTATGGAGGCTGAGTTGATCACAGACCTCTAAATTCCCCTCTCTGGTGGCTTTATTCATGACATCATCGGCAAATGGTCAATTTCATAATCTGAATCATGCAACGTCAAATATTCTCAATGAATTTTATTATATATATATATATATATATATATTGTGAAGGTAAAGTATTATACTTACTCTCAACCTTCAGAAAATGCTGTAGAAGATCTGGAGAAGAATAAGCTGCAGATAAAGCAGCAAGATATCAAGGAGCAGGTGGAACAGGCTAACCTGGGCCTGTGCTCTAATTGGCTCTTTGCTCTCTTTGCTAAGGGGATATTTTGCCTCTGGAGAGATGCTGTCTCTCAGGGAGACAGACTACATCCCATAATTAGCTATCCATTGTGTGTAGTGGCCACAGATGCTCCACTTTTGCCTGACAGTGCCAATGCCTACTCCAAGAAAAAAAAATCAGTGGTTAGAGAGCCCATGCTCATGAGTTTGATGTATGTTTCAGAAAACCATTCATTCCCTGTTTATAATCTGGTATATGGAAATTCATATGCAAAAATTCTGTATTTACATTTCAAAAATCCATGAATGAAGTCAGAAAACATTTACATATATCTGCACATTCAGCCTATAGCAAGTTATAACAAGCCACTTATAATGAAGCTATAAAAAGTGTTTCAGTTGGCCAACCAAGGTGGAAGACGTTTACATAAATATATAAATGTAGGTGTAGGCTAGAGGGGTAGTACTTCTAGGATAAAATGGAGTGATTCAGAACTGATTATCCAAGATCAGTACCTGACCTCAAGAATATTCAGTCAAATACTCACAGCAATGTTCCAGCATCAGTACCTGACCTTAATAATGCTCAATCAAAACCTCACAGCAATGTTTCAGCATCAGTACCTGACCTCAATAATGTTCAATCCAATCCTGACATCAATGTTCCAACATCATTACCTGACCTCACTTATACTCAATCAAAACCTCACAGCAATGTTCCAGCATCAGTACTGGACTTTTCTAATGATCAATCAAATCCTCACAGCAATGTTCCATCATCATAACCTGACCTTACTTGTACTCAGTCAACTCCTAACAGCAATGTTCCAACATTAGTACCTGATCTCATTAATATTCAATCAAATCCTCACAGCAATGTTCCATCATTAGTACTGGACCTCGCTAATGATCAATCAAATCCTCACAGCAATGCTCAACATCAGAACCTGGCCTCACTAATATTCAATTAAATCCTCACAGCAATGTTTAATTTCAGTATCTTTCCACTCTGATGATCAATCAAATCCTCACAGCAATGTTCAACTTCAATATCTGTCCTCTCTGATGATAAATCAAATCCTCACAGCAATGCTCAACATCAGAACCTGGCCTCACTAATATTCAATTAAATCCTCACAGCAATGTTTAATTTCAGTATCTGTTCACACTGATGATCAATCAAATCCTCACAGCAATGTTCCATCATCATAACCTGACCTTACTTGTACTCAATCAAACCTCACAGCAATGTTTCAGCATCAGTACCTGACCTCAATAATGTTCAATCCAATCCTGACATCAATGTTCCAACATCATTACCTGACCTCACTTATACTCAATCAAAACCTCACAGCAATGTTCCAGCATCAGTACTGGACTTTTCTAATGATCAATCAAATCCTCACAGCAATGTTCCATCATCATAACCTGACCTTACTTGTACTCAGTCAACTCCTAACAGCAATGTTCCAACATTAGTACCTGATCTCATTAATATTCAATCAAATCCTCACAGCAATGTTCCATCATTAGTACTGGACCTCGCTAATGATCAATCAAATCCTCACAGCAATGCTCAACATCAGAACCTGGCCTCACTAATATTCAATTAAATCCTCACAGCAATGTTTAATTTCAGTATCTGTCCTCTCTGATGATCAATCAAATCCTCACAGCAATGTTCAACTTCAATATCTGTCCTCTCTGATGATAAATCAAATCCTCACAGCAATGCTCAACATCAGAACCTGGCCTCACTAATATTCAATTAAATCCTCACAGCAATGTTTAATTTCAGTATCTGTTCACACTGATGATCAATCAAATCCTCACAGCAATGTTCCATCATCATAACCTGACCTTACTTGTACTCAATCAAAACCTCACAGCAATGTTTCAGCATCAGTACCTGACCTCAATAATGTTCAATCCAATCCTGACATCAATGTTCCAACATCATTACCTGACCTCACTTATACTCAATCAAAACCTCACAGCAATGTTCCAGCATCAGTACTGGACTTTTCTAATGATCAATCAAATCCTCACAGCAATGTTCCATCATCATAACCTGACCTTACTTGTACTCAGTCAACTCCTAACAGCAATGTTCCAACATTAGTACCTGATCTCATTAATATTCAATCAAATCCTCACAGCAATGTTCCATCATTAGTACTGGACCTCGCTAATGATCAATCAAATCCTCACAGCAATGCTCAACATCAGAACCTGGCCTCACTAATATTCAATTAAATCCTCACAGCAATGTTTAATTTCAGTATCTGTCCTCTCTGATGATCAATCAAACCTCACAGCAATGTTCAACTTCAGTATCTGTCCTCTCTGATGATAAATCAAATCCTCACAGCAATGTTTAACTTCAGTATCTGTCCACTCTGATGATCAATCAAATTCTCACAGCAATGTTCAACTTCAGTATCTGTCCTCTCTGATAATCAATCAAATCCTCACAGCAATGTTCAACTTCAGTATTTGTCCTCTCCGATGATCAATCAAATCCTCACAGCAATGTTCAACTTCACTATCTGTCCTCCCTGATGATAAATCAAATCCTCACAGCAATGTTCAACTTCACTATCTGTCCTCTCTGATGATCAATCAAAACCTCAGAGCAAAAGAAGTTTAACATCTATATAAAAGGTCTTCCCAGAAGAGTAAAGACTGTTACTGTAGCAAAGCAGGAACTGTAACCTGTAATTTCAGAAGAAACTCTTGTTGAGCAGGCGTCTAAAGACTTTTGGCATATAGTGGTACTTTATGGATTAGCATACTTTGCTCAGACACACTTATGCACCACAGCTAGACCCTGTTTGCTAAAATACATAACTTTACTTTTCCATCTGCTCATTATTAAGATTTTATGCACCCTTTTACTATTGCACCAAACAACCTTAACATTACCATCAGCCCAAACATACAACTATGAGCTAATGGTTTGCTTCAAGGGTACCTGAGGGTTTCCAGTGGATGTCACTCACTAATGGCTCACTAAACCCTGCACTATGGAACATGTTCTAATACATGCTAATAAACCCAGCAGGACAGAGAAGCAAGATCTTTTAAATATGTCTTTTTTGTCTTCATTATGAGACACTCATTACATGGTAGTCAATACAAATGACAATTATTCAATCTTACAAGACAAAGCAGTTGAACGTCACCATACTGACTGATTACATTCTTGCAATGTCTAAGTGCCAGTCTGACGTACTGCAAGTGAATAGACCTAATGAGCTTATTCATGAGATATTTTTGGTTGTGCGGAGACGAGTTTAGGCTGTACTACGAGAGGTTTTGGTCGAACAAGGGCGAGTTTTGGTTTTCGATTTTACTGAGAGGAGTTTTAGTTTTGGATTTTATTAGGAGGAGTTTTAAGTGTACTGTATGTTTTTTTTATTGTACGGTGAGGAGTTTTGGTTGTACTAGGAAGAGTTTTGGGTGTACTAAAAGGTTTTTTGATTGTACTGTGAGGAGTTTTGGTTGTACTAGGAAAGGTTTTAGGTGTACTGTATGTTTTTTTGATTGTACGGTGAGGAGTTTTGGTTGTACTAGGAATAGTTTTGGTTGTACTATTAAGAATTTTAGTTGTACTGTATCATTATTTGAGTGTAAAGTGAGGAGTTTTGGTTGTACTAGTAAAAGTTTTGGTTGTACTAGAAAGAGTTTTAGGTGTACTGTATGGTTATTTGATTGTACTGTGAGGAGTTCTGGTTGTACTAGGAAGAGTTTTAGTTGTACTAGGAGGGGTTTTAGGTGTACTGGATGGTTTTTTTGATTGTACTGTGAGGAGTTTTGGTTGTACTAGGAGGAGTTTTAGGTGTACTGTATGGTTTTTTGATTGTACTGTGAGGAGTTTTGGTTGTACTAGGAAAAGTTTTAGGTGTACTGTATGGTTATTTTATTGTTCTGTGAGGAGTTTTGGTTGTACTAGAAAGAGTTTTAGGTGTACTGTATGTTTTTTTATTGTACGGTGAGGAGTTTTGGTTGTACTAGGAAGAGTTTTGGGTGTACTAAAAGGTTTTTTGATTGTACTGTGAGGAGTTTTGGTTGTACTAGGAAAGGTTTTAGGTGTACTGTATGTTTTTTTGATTGTACGGTGAGGAGTTTTGGTTGTACTAGGAATAGTTTTGGTTGTACTATTAAGAATTTTAGTTGTACTGTATCGTTATTTGAGTGTAAAGTGAGGAGTTTTGGTTGTACTAGTAAAAGTTTTGGTTGTACTAGAAAGAGTTTTAGGTGTACTGTATGGTTATTTGATTGTACTGTGAGGAGTTTTGGTTGTACTAGGAAGAGTTTTAGTTGTACTAGGAGGGGTTTTAGGTGTACTGGATGGTTTTTTGATTGTACTGTGAGGAGTTTTGGTTGTACTAGGAGGAGTTTTAGGTGTACTGGATGGTTTTTTGATTGTACTGTGAGGAGTTTGGTTGTACTAGGAAAAGTTTTAGGTGTACTGTATGGTTATTTTATTGTTCTGTGAGGAGTTTTGGTTGTACTAGAAAGAGTTTTAGGTGTACTGTATGGTTATTTTATTGTTCTGTGAGGAGTTTTGGTTGTACCAGGAAGAGTTTTGGTTGTAATATGAAGAGTTTTAGGTGTACTGTATGGTTATTTGATTGTACTGTGAGGAGTTTTGGTTGTACTAGGAAGAGTTTTAGTTGTACTAGGAGGGGTTTTAGGTGTACTGTATGGTTTTTGATTGTACTGTGAGGAGTTTTGGTTGTACTAGAAAGAGTTTTAGGTCTACTGTATGGTTATTTTATTGTTCTGTGAGGAGTTTTGTTGTACCAGGAAGAGTTTTGGTTGTAATATGAAGAGTTTTAGGTGTACTGTATGGTTATTTGATTGTACTGTGAGGAATTTTGGTTGTACTAGGAAGAGTTTTAGGTGTACTGTATGGTTTTTTGATTGTACTGTGAGGAGTTTTGGTTGTACTAGGAAAAGTTTTAGGTGTACCGTATGGTTTTTTGATTGTACTGTGAGGAGTTTTAGTTGTACTAGAAAGAGTTTTAGGTGTACTGGATGTAATTTTGATTGTACTGGGAGAAGTTTTGGTTGTACTAGGAAGAGTTTTAGGTGTACTGAAAGGTTTTTTGATTGCACTAGGAAGAGTTTTGGTTGTACTGGGAGGAGTTTTGGTGGTACTGCAAGGAGTTTGAGTTGTTTGATTGTACTGGAAGTTGTTTTGATTATGTGGGGATGTTTTTTGCTTGTACTGGGAGAGGCGTGTGTTAAACTGGATGTTCTCTGACATTTGCACTGTACTGTACTGTACATTTGTGACAAACTCTGTTTTGATTGGCTGCTCAGTTTCATGCTTCATCTTAAAAGGCTATAATAGCCATTATATAGTCAAGGGCATAAGAAAAGCAACTTTTTGTGATTTTAGAGCAATGAAACAAAAGCCACCTTCAATAAACGCATCAGATAATGCAAAGCTTTTCCTGTGATAGCTTAGAGTAAAGAGAGCGGAATTGTTAGCTGCCTGGTTCCCATGACCCCGTCCGGGGGGTTCCTCTGTCCACTTCCCTTCAGCCGACCATGGTAATCCTCCGCCCCGAGACAGATAGTGGCAGAGGCTCTTTGTTTGAGCGCATTGGGTTGCAGAGAGAGACAGGATGATATTTCAAACCAGCTGCGGTGGGCAGCCTTTCATCATTGCACAGAGGGGAAAAGATACAGACGTAGCGAATGGGGGTTGGGCGGGGGGCAAGACACGCTGTAATTCTTTAAAGGTCAGAGATTTGTGAGAAAAATAACTCTTCCTATTGTCTCACAGAGAAGTAAATAAGTAAATAGGTTCTCGTTTTTGTTATGAGAAATAATTTAGATACCCTGCTAAGGTGTTATAAATAACTAAACTCCTGGGATTTCAATATGCATTCACTTGTTTATGTACAGTACTGTGGAAAAGTCAAAGATCATCCTTTGTTTATTTAATTTCCTGTCAAAACAGCCATTATATACACAGTAGTTCATTTTCCAGGAGACATTTCTATAGATATACATTAATTTACTTGTATAAGAAAGGAGAACATTTAAAGGAGATGCCTAACATCCACCTGGAAGACCTGGTGGACCACCAAAACTGGTCCTATCAGATATAAGGCACCTGAAGCTCTCATTTTGAGACCATCTGGTTCAACTCCCTATCTGTTTTAGACATTAAACATCCAAAGGTTGCTTCTGTCCATCCGTCCACTGTAAGAAGACACTCAGCGCTATGGGTCTGAAAGGATGTGTAGCTGTTCCAGAAGCTCCTCAGTGAGAAAAGGAGATACGGGCACATCAAACAAAGAAGCTGCTGGTGTTATCAGAACAATGGACTGACCACCCCAGAGTCCAGAATGTTTTTGGGATTACTTGGTTGGTTTGAAGGAAAAATTGCTACACCAGCTTCTAAGACTGAACATTAGAGGTGCGGTTCTTTGAGGAACTGAAAGTGGGTCTCTTGAAAAGAATGGAAGATATAATAAAGGTAAAGAATGGACACAATAAACATAGAATATGTATTTACTTAAAATCATATTTATTTAGGGAGCTCTCTGACCTTTGCACACTACTGTATATTACTGAAACTATTCGCTTCAATACAAAAAAAATATTTATCATAGCAGAATAATATCACTGTGTACAATGTATACACTATACTCTTCTTAAGACTTGGGTTGCAGTCATTTTCCCCTCAGTTGACTCGGCCTGAGGGTCACGGTAAGGAAAATGGAAATTGCTTGAGAACAAAAGAGCAAATGGTATGCAGTCGGCAGACAGCAGTGAATGTCAGTGCCTTTCTCTGACTAAACAAGGTCTGACAGAGTGCAGGGACAGGAGGGAAGGACAATGCTGTAATTAGGCCCTGGCCAATACATGGTTTTTGTGAGCGATACTGGTGATGAAATTAGGATCTGATAACCAGTACCATCAGAAATAAGAGTAGACTTTAGATTTTTGATTACATTTCCAACAGTGTATTTATAACCATTTAATGTAATCATCTTCTGTGAGGCAGCTTTTAGAGGTGGACGTCTGGTTCCTATCACCACCGCTGTGTTGATTTGGCTTCTCCAGAATAGAGCCGTATACAGCAGACTGCTCTGCATGACTTTGTTTACATCTTAACAATAAAAATATGCAGAGGTTTGATATAAGAGGAAATAAGAGGAATTCCTCTCTTCAATCAGTGGGTAACATGTTGGGACACACAGCGGGTCCCGTAGGGTCCAGGGCCCCCTAATTAAGTTGTTTGAATGTCTCAAAATTGGAGTGGTCCCTGAAAATAATCTTATTATCACATCATGCTGTCTGGTAAATAAAGCAGATACAAATCTGGACAAATAAATTTTTTAGCTGCTTCTCCCTTTGGTATTCTTAATAAACGTGTGTAGCACTGGTCTGCCTCAGGGTGGTGCTGTAGCAGATTAGTTGGCGCTTCATAGCCGAGTACAGTAACAATGCCTGAGATACCGCTAAAAAAATTTCTGCCAATTAAGCTAGCATCAGCGCCGATATGGTGAGTTAGTGAGCAGGCAGCCAACACTGGAGTAGCATGCCAACACCAGGGGGTTAAAAGATATAAAAACTGCTTTGTTCTTTAATTAGAACGGAAACCCCGGCACCTTCATACACATCTGTTCTCTATTACAAAGTAGCAGGTTGTTGATATTCATCTCTATGGGCAATGAACAGTTGAATGGATTTGGTCGAGACGATGTGCCAGACTGAATTGTCATCTCTCGAGACTTAATCTCCCTCAAATATCCATAAATGGGATAAAAAGCATGCAAATTTATATCTCCAAGGAAACACAGTAGTATCCTCGTCTGAAATAACACCACTGTATGGCATGCAGTTTTAACTTGTGTGTTAAAATATCAAAATTTACTCCCAAATTAATGCGTGCATAACCATTCAAAATTGCTTCCTGGAGCTCTCAATCATTCAGTTTTGTGGCTGCACCTGTGCTCAGGCACGATTAAAGACTGTTCAGCCTTGCGGGCGAGATTTTTTTACAGTGAATAATGGGATTCAGTTCTGCTCTAAAATGATAACATGAGCAAATGATTACTTCTATAATACAAAGAAATCTCGCTATAATGAACTTTATAATTCCTTTGGACTGACTGAAGAGGATAATTGACCACAATTATTTTAAAAAGTGAAATGATTGTTCGATCAGGCCAAGAGTTATACAACAGATGGGAATAAGTTCTGCTCCCTGACCAGATGGTCTCCGAAACTAATGAAATGCATTAAGGCTGATGGACAACCGTTGGAGCATGTGGACCTGAGGGGCTGTGTTGTTACTTTGCACTTTTGTGGGTATGAATGTTCTGGTGGAATGTCAATGATATGTTTATTTGGCTTTGCATTCCGTACTGGAGCTTGTATCCAAGACGACCAAACAGTAACACCATGATAATCTGCCTTTTTTTAAAAAGACCAGTGGCAAAATGTTAAAAGCATGCCTTCAACACCTCATACAAACAGTTCAGGGAAAAAACTTTTTTCACAAGCAAACTGAGGTCACACCAAATGCAAATAACATTCGCTTGATAAATAGGCTTATTTAATTCAGTTATCTAGGCCAACTCTGCACAGACTATTAAGACTATACTAACTCTTGTATTAAAGAGGCTCAAAACGTGACCTTATCTCGCATCATAGAGAATTAAGACTCACATCGATCTCTGAAAAGGATACAATCCCTGAGTACCCCATGTCTCTGATTTAGACTCACATTCCAGAGACTCAAGACTTGATTTGGAATTGCATCGCAGAGATTCCAGGCTTGACTTGGACTCCCACCACAGTCGCATGTCAAAGACTCAAGACTACATTTGGAATCGCATCCCAAAGATTCCAGATTTGACATGGACTCACATCCTAGACTCTCAAGACTTGACATGGATCCTAAAGATTCACAACTTGTCTCATACTTATCTTCCAGACACTCAAGACTCATACAAGCATTCTAAGGACTCAAGATTAACTCAGATTAGTATCCTAAAAACTGAAGACATCATGCAGAATCCCATGATGAACCTTGAACACAGCTAGAAGACATACCCTCAGATCCAAGGAAATATCAGAGACATAGACTCAAAGTATTCTCTCATATTGTTTATTTAAGCAGTGTTATTTATACAGCACTTGTCATGCACATTTCTTGTGTTTTCCAGTTCCCTTATTTTCCAGTTCTTGTTTTTGTTAAGAAAACAAATATTCATTCTTCCTCTCTGCCCTCAAGACACTTCCCTATATGGCTTAAGGAAAAAGAGTCAGAACACAGGACAATGTGTTCTTGTATCAAAATGCTAGACACTGCTCTCTACTACAAAATTATACATGTTTTAATCCAATGCTTCAATCACATGCTACAATTCAAGTAAATAAAATTCAATATAATTTACAGATATTCAAAATAGGCACAAATTCAGAAACATTATTATGCAGAAAGCAGTAAAACACATTCATTTTTAATTCCATCATTACACATGTCCCTTACAGACCTGACTAGGACTTGCATCCCAAAGACACTGAGTTGAATTAGACTTATGTCCCAGACACTCAAGGACTTTCAGTTGGACTTCCCAGACACTGAAGACTTGACTAGGACTTGCATTTTTAAGACCCAAGACTTGACTCACACTCACCTCGCAGACTTTCAATGCTTGCCTCAGACTAGTATTCTAAAGACTCAAGACTTCACAGAAAAATTACATTCCATACATTCAGGACTTGACTCAGACTCAGATCCTAGACACTCAAGATTTTACTTTGACTCCCATTCCAAAGACTCAAGACTCACATCTGACTCACAGCTAAGACATTTAAGACTTGACTCAGACCTACATACCAGGCACTCAAGACTTGAATCAGAACTGTATGCTAAAGTCTCAAGACTTGAATCAGACTTACATCGCATACACTCAAGACATGACTTAGAGACTTAACACTTGACTTGAACTCACAAGACTTGACGTGGACTTACACTATAGAGACTCAAGACTCGCATCCCATGGCCTCTTACTTGCAAATGTCTCTGATGTCACATATTTCTCCAAGGGCCTCAGCTAAGCACATGTTTAAAGTCATAGGTCAAATGTACTCAAGTTCCTCTAATCCCAGACAAAATTAATCAGACTAAACATGTTCAATGTCCAAAGTGTGCCTGTTTCATTTTCCTCTGGAGCAATGAGGATAATGTAGCTGTATATATAACAATATAATGCAAGTTTATACTGTACTAATTAGTATTGGGCCTGAATCATCTCATAAATGCTTCAAAACAGGTCAGACTTGACTGATTTATTTGGTTTATGTGGTCATACAAGCATGTATTGGCTGACTGACTGTTGAGGTTTTTTTTTAAATATCTTTTTTTCTATCAAACCTTGAAATCTTTCTCATTCTAGTCAGTTATTTACTTGACCTTCTGGACAAAACCATGCTCATGCCATAGTTAGCTTTGTTGAACAACTCTGTTCAGGACTTCCAGACATAACAACTCTGTAAATGCCCCCATTATTTTGACTTAACTCTGAAGAATGTGTAATGTATTGCTGTGGCTGGGAGAACCATTTGCTGGGCTGGGCTGTCAGCTGTAAGTGCGGTGTAGAGGGGGTAATTGTAGCCCTGTGCGAATGTGAAAGCCCCCCGCTGATGGCAGACTGCATCAGAATGCATGTGATTATCTTACAGCTAGCAGAAGGAGGAGGAAATCACAGCTCATCCAGCACCTTTGGCACCAGATGGACTGAGAAAAATAGTATGACTTGGTGTTTGGCCTTCTGGGAATGGGTTTTTTTTGATGGTGATTGTTAGTAATTACACGGCCAGAATCGCAGCCCTTGACAGATTTTGGGGGGAATGGGGGAACAAATGGTGGGTTGTCCTCCAACGATGGTGCCAGAATCTTGCAGTAGTGTTCCTGCCAGTATCACACATCACAAGTAATGGGTTTTGGTAATAGCATTTTCTTCATTTACATATCAAACATTATGTTCTTATACATAACTAAATGCAAGGCAGCGCTGAAATATTTGTCCACACATAAAACTGTCTAATGATGATTTAATGCTAAAGGTGCTTTTAATCCTTCTTATATTTAGTTCTCTAAAAAGGGCTTCAACAATTGGATCAGTGTTAAAAGGCCAGTGAATGTGACATCTCAGTGTGGAATCTCAAAATTAGCCTTTAATCAGAGATGAAGGATGACTCATGTGTGATACCAATCTGGGAGCTCGAGATATGATGTCAGAGAAGTTGGCATGGTAATTCAGAATACACATGCAATATGTGGCTGACCCATCACACCGTCTGTGCCTCAGATAACAGTATGGTAGCTGCATGCAAATGTAAACTGCAATTTGAATCTTTGCCTTAAAAACACAAATCCCACACAGAGGAACATTCTGGTCATATACCTCTGTCCTATTCTAACAAGGATGGACAGAGGTTAAAGTGACAATGTAATGTTTAATGTGAGTCCTTTTTTTCCTAAGAAACATGTCCAGTAAAAATAATTTTATTTATATGGGATTATATGGAGCTCCCAGTTCTGTTTCTAAATTAGGCCAAAATGTAATTCTTATTGTACAGTCCTATAGCATATCTAATCAAATAAATAAAATAAAACATGAACATAACACTAAACCCTACCCCCTACGTTTACACTAAACACTAACCGCTACATTTACACTACACCCTACACCCTACATTTACACTAACCATTACATTTACACTAAACCCTAACCACTACATTTACACTAAACCCTACACCCTACATTTACACTAACCATTACATTTACACTAAACCCTAACCACTACATTTACACTAAATCCTACACCCTACATTTACACTAACCATTACATTTACACTAAACCCTAACCGCTACATTTACACTAAACCCCTACCCCTACATTTGCGCTTAACCCTACCCCCTACGTTTACACTAAACACTTACCGCTACATTTACACTAAACCCTACACCCTACATTTACACTAATCATTACATTTACACTAAACCCTAACCACTACATTTACACTAAACCCTAACCCTACATTTACACTAACCATTACATTTACACTAAACCCTAACCGCTACATTTACACTCAACCCCTACCCCTACATTTGCGCTTAACCCTACCCCCTACGTTTACACTAAACACTAACCGCTACATATACACTAAACCCCTACCCCTACATTTACACTTAACACTGACCGCTACATTTACACCAAACACTAACCGCTACATTTACACTAAACCTTAACCGCTACATTTACACTAAACCCCTACCACTACATTTACACTAAACACTAACACCTACATTTACACTAAACCCCTACCACTACATTTATTCTAAACCCTAACCCCTACATTTAAACTTAACCTCAACCTCTACACTAACACTAAACTCCTAACTCCTACATATACACTAAACACTAACACCTACATTTACTTTAAACCCTAACCCCTACATTTACACTAAACACTAACACCTACATTTACTTTAAACCCTAACCCCTACATTTACACTAAACACTAACACCTACATTTACTTTAAACCCTAACCCCTACATTTAATTTTTAAACTCTGACTTTGATCAAATGATTCCCATAGACTTCAGGGACTGGTAAGTAAACAGTAGAAAGGTTTTAAAGTTAAACAATATCTTTATTTTTTGTATTGAGATGGCTTCCCATTGCACTCCATGTGGGTCATCGAGTCCTGTGGCTAACGGATGTAGTTGCAGAGTATTGTACGAGATTTAATCTCCTCTAGCTTTTTCTTTTCGCCACGGAATGAGACTAAAGTCTTCAGAAGAAAGTCTGGGGTTTCTGGTGTTGTAATCAGGAGTGGACTGATTCACCTACTGCTTTAGACTTACAGGAAGAATGTGCCTGATTTATCATCCATGTTTCCAGACTCTTTCCTCAAAAACAATTGCAGACACCTGGACTTTACAGACTGGCAATAAGGGGAAATCCCACAGATTTGTTTTTTTTTTCAAAATCGCTGCATATTTAAATGGTTGAGCTGTAAAGGCATTCAAAGTGGTTTGATGTGAAAAAAGAATAGGTTCTCACAAAACATCTCACTTACTGTAAATAAAACAATGATTGGTCAATTGAGCTGAGAGGACATCAGCCAAGAAAGAGAGCAGGAGAATGATGACAGCTGCGACAGGCACGAGGATGGCACCTCACGCCCAGAACCCCACACTATGATTGACATTCATTTCTGGTGGCCGAGCTGTGGAGCTGGGCCAGTGATGGAGGTGGAACAGTGCGCTTTCTTTCCCTTTCAGCTCTGATTGGGTTTCGGCAGTGCTGGTACCTGAAATGAGAGGAAAAGAGAGATTGCTGCTCTGCCTCTCCATCTCATTGCCCCTCGGCCACCAGAATTGAAGTGAAGACTTAGGGTCAGTCTCAGAACCTGGTGAGTTGCCAGAGTAGGCACTAACTATGTAGGCAGTTGCTTAAGTAGCAGCATTCTCTCCTTATAAGACTCCTTTAGTTACAGAGTGACTGTGTCATGGCTTGTTCCCACCCACTGCATGTGACCAGTGTTTACTGGTTTTTAATTGCAGTTTTGATTATTTTTGCTCTGGAGGTGTGAAATAGAGACAAGTTTGCATAGACATCCTCCTCCAATGGCTCCCTGGCTTGGGCAGTGTCCTCAGTTTTGGTGCCCAGGCGATTGGCATGGTGGAAATTTCCATTTAACATTTTAAAGATCAGCTTAACCACACAGAGAGTTTATCTCTGGGGGACTGGTAGGGTTTAAAGATGGCTGTATCTACCTGGATACCACAAAAACAGCAATCTCAAATGGATAGTTTTCTGTTTTAAGATTTTACTGACCTAAACTTAACAATAAGAGTTAACAATTTTGAGTAGTACTACAACTGATATTCTACAATAAGTGTTTTAATACAAGATGCATGATAACACTTTTAAATAAGAATTAAATCAAAATCCCCACATTTGTACTGCATTTCAGTTCAAATTAAAATCTTGACCTAAACGTTTTCATCTCTGCCACAGTCAGTATTGTCTATGTTCAAATGACCAGCAATCTGTCACTCTGACTGTTACTCAATATAGTGGGTTCCAGCTTCACCAGACACCCGTTCGCTGTTGGGAGCAGATGGCTGAGTGTTGTAGTGACCAGTTGTGTTCTTGGAAACCCAGGTGTTACAGAGCAAATCGAGTGTGTAACCATTTCCCTGTCTATCCTCCTATTCATCCAGCCAGCTATGCATGTTTTTGTCAGCCAACTATATTCTACTTGGCCATGGCCACTGTGCAGCCTGCTACAAGCATCCTGAAGCTTTACAAAGCTCCTTTTGGATTGGCTTAGTTACCAGTCCAGACGTTCTTTGTTTCAAGCCACTTGGGGACCAGTTCTTTGGCAGGGGATCAAAATGTTGTTTCACTGTAGTTGATTGCAATTTATATGCTTAGTGTTTTTCAGTATGAGCTCATAGTCAAATGGCATTTTTTTATTTGGCACAACTAACAAAAACAAAAACCAATTCACTTTGATGGTGATGCCAATTTGTGAAACACTACATGAAACACCCAATGTTTTTCCTAGATCACAACTGACATTCATAAAGGGAATTCCACTAGTTTGTATAATTCATTGGTTTTGGGAGAAATGGTTGAATGTATAGATTTCTTTACAGTGGTGATAGTAACCAGGGATCATCACTGAATCTACCTGTTTCCTTTTAGTTTTATATACAATATTAATAATGGTAAAATAATCATTAAATTTATAATAATATGTTTCTTTGGGGACTTTTTTGCCTGACAAAGTCCTGCATTTATCTCCTCATGAATGCATGTAATTTCAAAATTACAGTTCAAGCAACAATTTATCTCAAGTCTCAGCCATTCGCACTCTAAACTGGCCACAGCCATTAGGACTTTGTTAGCTTCGTTCTGATTGGCAAGTGCACTATGCACTGTGTTCAACAATTCAACAGTTTTCTTTGAAGCATTCAGCAGCTTTTATGTGAGTTGGTCAACAAATTTCCCAGGGGGTTTTCACTGTAGCCTCATTAAAATAAAATTGCCCACCCCCTCACAGAGAAAACAGTGGTCTGTGTTTGGTTATTTTGTGTGACAGGTGGTTAAATAAAGGTTGATTAAAAAAATAGGAAAAGTTTTATGACCTAGTAGAGAATTTTGGCTATGCTAAGCAGCAACAGCCACCAGACTCTATGACATAAGGTAGAACACTGGCTAGAGAAATTCACATTTTCACAGATTCACATTGGGGACTTCAAAATAGTCCCCAAATCATTTATTTTCAGATTTACCAATGATGTACACATGTTGGTTCACTGGTGGTTTTAAATAGTAAATACAACGACTATATTTGTGTTATAGATATCACCAACACTGTAAATAAATCTGAATGCCAAACCACTCTGAGTGACTTATTCATGCATATATTGGAAAAATAGATTACAAAACAGAAAAAATTACATTAACATAGCCTCTGCAGAAGAAGTTGTTAATTATTGATCGGGAAAACCGTGACGCAGACTATATAATTCAGACACATTGATTGTTCCTAGCTTTGTGCCCATTCTGAAACTCAACTGTGGATTTGATTTGTCAATAATGCTGTCTCCCATTGATTTTTCTCTAGCTCATGAAATTTTCATAACCAGATATGACTGATTTGAAGGCACATGTGTGCCAAAGCCTTTGACAATAGCTTGATTTTACATCCACTGGTACATCAGACTGTCCACCTGTCTCTGTGCAGCACCAGCGTTCAGTGACGAACAGCACTGCCGTGGATAAGTGCATGTATTTCCATGTTTTTTATTGTAGACGTGTCCTCTGGTTGTCAGCGATGTTCTGAGTGGGTCTTGAGGGAGTAGGGAGCTTTCAGTCTTGGGCGTACGACACGACTGTCAAAACAGCGTTTGTTCTCAGATAGCCGAAGTGGAGGATGACTTGAAAGTATTCAAAAGCCTCACAAGAGATTGTGAGCAGTGTTGGGGGGCTGCTGGTGTTGTTGGAGGGGTTGAGAGGGCGGGGTGGCATAATGAGAGAAAACTTTTCTTTTTTTGTCTTCTTCCTAAGCCCAAAGCACAAACAGACTGTCGTCATGGTTACATCCGCTGCGCAGGAAATTCCCATCTGTGAAGCTGTGCATGGCAAACAGTTTGAATGCTGCCAAGCTAGTCCATAGTCTCCATCGCATGCTCTCTATTGGCTGATCCACATATTTGTACACATCTATACTCTAATTATGTGTGTTTTATTCAAATGAATTACTGAATGCTCCATTTTGTCACTACCACAACAATCACAACACTACTGTACCAAACTGTACCAAATCTTACAGTAGTGTTTGTTTCAGTAGTGTAGAAGTTGGGTAAATGTAGGGAGCAGGGTTTAGTGTAAATGTAGGAGTTAGGGTTTAGTGTAAATGTAGGGTTTAGGGTTTAGTGGAAATGTAGGGGTTAGGGTTTAGTGTAAATGTAGGAGTTAGGGTTTAGTGGAAATGTAGGGGTTAGGGTTTAGTGAAAATGTAGGAATTAGAGTTTAGTGTAAATGTAGGGGTTAGGTTTTAGTGTAAATGTAGGGTTTAGGGTTTAGTGTAAATGTAGGAGTTAGGGTTTCGAGTGAATGTAGAGGTTAGGATTTAGTGTAAATGTAGGGTTTAGGGTTTAGTGGAAATATAGGGATTAGCGTTTAGTGTAAATATAGGGTTTGGGGTTAGTGTAAATGTAGGGGTTAGGGTTTAGTATAAATGTAGGAGTTAGTGTTTAGTGTAAATGTAGGGTTTAGTGTTTAGTGTAAATGTAGGGTTTAGTGTAAATGTAGGGTTTAGGGTTTAGTGTAAATGTAGGAGTTAGGGTTTAGTGTAAATGTAGATGTTGGGGTTTAGTGTAAATGTAGACATTGATACACTGATTGATATTTAAGAAGCAGTTTTAAGAAGCAATTCTGGCATTTAAAGGAATTCTGGTTTTTGAGAACATAGCATGGGCCCTACCAAAAACATTCATTTCACATTCACGCTCAGTGTTGAAAAGCTATTGTCTACAGCTGCTTCTGTACAATTGTAACTGTGGCTGCATTTTACTGGAAAGGTGAGTCAGAGTATGGAATTTTGGTTTGGGAATAATGGGGATTACCTCACAACCTTAACCTGGAGATGACGAGTAGCTCACACAATCCATACAATTCAAACCTACAAAACAATACACACACGCAAAAACAATAACAAAACTAAACAACTGACCTATTTAAAGTCTGTTTATCACAGGTACTGAAGCATTTATTCAGTATTTTAAATTGTTCTCTTCAAGGTATGTGACAAGTGTTAGATGTCTATTTACAGCTGATAACTTGATCCTAGAAGGAAACAAGCTGTTTAACTATTTTTGGTGAGATCATGCATAATTTAATAAGCTGTCCTGTGATTGGCCAGTTTATAGTGAGACGTTGCACTGACTACACAGACGCAACATGCTGAAATAGACTAAATAAAATAAATCTCTGTGTAAGTAAGCTCAGTCTTCATATTATTTAGTTAGCTACGTTGATTACTTGGAGCTGCTAATATCTAACGTTACTTATACCAGTTACTCACTTTCTATCTCAACAATAACACAAAGTAGATTAAAGTTGTCACTGTGAAACTTTCAGTTTAAGATGATCTGCTTCAACCAGCACACAGTGACACACACACACACAGCATGGCTGCTACTTAGAGGTCACTGTTGGGGTTTTGACGCTAATAAAGGTGGAACTGCTTGTCTCTTTAGTCTCTTCAGTGTTAAACGCTGAGCTGAAGTGTTTGAGAAACATTCTTCGTTTGAAAATGAAAAGTGCATACAGTATATTAATCCTGATAAAGTGGGTTGGTGTGAGTTCCTGCTTGTTTTGTGGTGTTTCCATTCCACCTTAAATGGTGCCACAGTTACATTCTGGCAACTGTACAATCTGCAGTATTTAAGGTGGAATGGAACATTAATTTAAGACACTGAACAATAGGGAGCAAACTTGAGCCTTGTTTAATGATGAGCATCAACCAAGTAGGAACGCTAGATTTCTCCACATTTCTGTTGCTCTGTTGAGATTGTGTGTAAATGTTGGGGTGTAAATACCCAGCAAACACACAACGTTATCCTAACATAGTCTACTTTCTTACAACTTTGCTACAATGTTGTCAGAAGTGGTGCTTTTACATTGTCTTAGTGGTGTCTTGATTGTCACCACATCACTACTAAATAGCATTGTTTTATAGTATTATAACTACTTGTTGGCAACTTCCATGGAGGAGGTTGTGACAACTTACTGACAACATTGCCACCACGTTGTCACAATGTTGTCAGTTAGCGACCCTGCAACTTACTGAGTAATTATATTTCAATGTTGATACAACTTTGTGGGCACCAAAACAATATGTTGTCACAATGTAACTGTGTTTGGAGGATGTTAACACATCTGTTATGTAGCAGTTTAGGATTTTGAAATAAGCCAGTTTTACCATCTCTCTTTTGTAAATGTAGGATTTGTATTTGAAGGTTTGAGGTTCACAGTACGTGAGTTGTATGTACCAGACTCTCTTTATTTTATTAATATAAATATGGCACCTTTAATAAAGATATATTCAGAACAATGTGTTCAGTTTCTCTACCTCTGAACATCGGAACAGGTTATGTGTTATCGCAAATAACATCACAGCTGGAACCAAACCAGTGGCCTCCTGTTGTGTTGCTAAAGCACAAAGTCACTCCTTAGCAACATCTGCCAGAGTGTAGACCCATAACCTCCCAGCAGCTCCTTATTTAGCCCTGCTGAGGTCTTTGATGGGACAGTGTGATACTCCTCTGTGAAATATTTTAAAGTTACGCAAGACACAGCGCTGAATAGCTGGTCTGGTGGGTCAGACAGAGCCTGTTCCACTAGACTACGTGTCCTTGAAAAGCAGGAATTACCATTTTAGTCTTTTCTCTGATTCACCTGCTTTTCATCCAGACCAGTCACTCTTTCTTTTGTCCACCCCAGTTTTCCCCCCTTTCCTTTGTACACCATCCATCTTTTATTCAGATGTCCATCTGCTCCTGGCACTCAGGAGTGCGTGTCTCTGTGTGTGTGTGTGTGTGTGTGTGTGTGTGTGTGTGTGAGTGTGTGTGTGTGTGTGTGTGTGTGAGTTATGTTAAATACTGGAACACTGGAGTGTTGGAGTTGCTAAGCATCACAAAGTGTTGGTACTGTGATTCCTGTGGTGACTTACATGGTTGTTAATGTGTTTCTAGGTGGTTGCTATGGTGTCTC
>CM038714.1:7316046-7438129 GCA_021613375.1 Megaleporinus macrocephalus | reverse complement strand
CATTTCATATTCCCTGTTTTTAGATCACACTATAGTTTGCTCTTCTGAAGTTTGGAGCTATGGAGTTATGTTTTTAATAATGAATGTACAAAATGATTCTAATAATTTCAAATAATTAGAAGCAGTGGTGAACTTTAGATAAAGGCAGGAGATCTGGGGGTTCATGGACACAGAGATTTATGGTAAACTGAGATGTGGGTGCTGTTGCCCCACCACTTCATGCGATCACACAGGTTTTTTGACGGTGTAGTGGGGGGATCCCAGTCTCTCAGGATGCTTTCATGTCCATGTTACCTTCTGGTTTTCTCTTTTTAGTTTAGGCTGTTATAGTTAGATCTGCCGGAGTCACCAGCCACACTCTAAAATTCTGAATATTCATATTCTCTACAGTCGCACTCCCGAGCCCAACTAACTCTCTCTCTTTACTCTTCCTGAGGTAATGACTGTCCTCCCGTCTGTTGAACACTGTTGAAGAACTGACCATCAGGGCCTCCTCCCCACCCATCACCAGCCAGATCTCCTGTCCATTTATGTCAACTGCTACACCCTCAGTTACTTCACTGTGCCTTCCAGATGCACCCGCATTGAGATAGAACTGTTTGGCCAGAGGAGGATGGGTCTCCCCTTCTTCATCCAGTCTAAGGGGGTGTTTTTCCTTGCCACTGTTGCCTCTGGCCTGCTCACTGGGGCATATAGATGTTGTAACTGTCTGTTTTTAAAACTTCTGTAAAGCTGCTTTGTGACAACACAGTTGTAAAAAGCGCTATAAAGATAAACTTGAACTGAATTGAATTTAAACTGTTACTATTAGTGCTAGGCATTCATAATATTCATAAATGTCTAATTCATAAATGTCTAAACTATACTATATCCCTACTAGATTTTGGCAGGTTTAAATTAAACACCAACTTTTGAAGCCTCTAAAATCTCCTAGTACAGTCTTTCCTTCTCCAAGCATCTTGTTACAGGCTCTTGTGTAGACATTATTGTAACTTTTGTTCTTGCCATCAAAATGAAGAGGGAGACCTGTCTGTCCTGAATCAGTGTATGTAAAACAGTGTTTGTTGGTCGAGTAGAAGTTCAGGAGATGTGCACTTTTCTATCCTATTCATTCTCAATCGGAGAATGATTCTGGAACAAATCTGTTGTTTTCTGGTATGCGTATGTCCCATCGAAAAGCTCTACACAACTTCAAATCACACAATCAGACCGGACAATCTGGAGTTGGAATGGAGTCAATATCTTGAAAACTGTGGGACGAGTTACGTGACAAAGATCTGGCAGAAAGCAATAAAAGAATAACTCTAATGCTTTGCACTACGCAATCATAATAAACAATAATTGTGCATTAAACTACACAAAGGTGTGTTTCTTTTCTGTATACTGTCATTTTACCAGGGGCACCCAAACATTTGCTAGCCTCTTGCATGAGTGGGTGGAGTTATTACTATACGTATATATTCTAGCCTATTTCTTACTTCAATATTGTCTATTTATTGCATGTTTGCACCATTTTTTACTATATATATATATATATATATATATATATATATATATATATATATATATATGTAATACTGCCCTGTTCTAGAGTTGTATCTGAGCCTCACCCCAAGCATTTCAATGCATGTATGTCCTGACATGATGTGCAAATGACAAATAAACTTTTAACTTAAAACTTGTTGCAGTGCTGAGAATGACCTACCACCCAAATATTACCTACTTTGTGGTCCTGATTATTGAAGAACAGGTTGAGTATACAGAAAATCAGATGGACTACAGTCTGTAATAATTGAACTACAGTGTGTTCCTATAAGATAAGTGGAGCTGATAAAATATACAGTGTGTGTAGATACAAGGAGGTGGTTGTTATGTCATGGCTGATCGTTGTAATGCTTGATATCGCTTTACTTCCACTTCACAAACTTGCTGTTATCGAGCTCAAGGATATGAGCTAAACAGGCTAAGCTAGTAATGCTACCTGATGCTTTAGTATTTACTTGTTTGCATACCTCCATTAAAAAAAGTCGTTTCAAACTTTTTTGGATGCTGCGCAACACCACACCATGCCGTCTGGAGAGCGGCGGCCTTTACAGTGACTCTTTTAGTGGAGAGCCCTGGTAAGGAGTTGCCCGCTGTTTCTAACAGTCCACTGATTAGGCTGCCACTCGTTTTCACAATCAGTGATATATCTAGCACTTCCAGAAAGTCTTAGTGATTTTTTTCTCATAAAGTTGGTCCCTACTGAAAATTAAAATGTGAGTCATTCTCGTAGTTAAACTAGCCTTCAGCTCAGCCCTTAAGGTCTTTAACCACTAGGAGAACTTGTTTTGCTATATCTAGCTAAGTACTGCAGAGAATACAGTTGGGCATTTCAATAAATGAGCCCTTTTGTTTTCATCCAAGGCTTAACAATGAAACAACAGTAGCACTGTAATCTTTGCAGAGTCCAAGCCGCATGATTTTATTGAATAAAACTGATATTTTTAGTTCGCCAACATCATAAGAAGACCCTAAGGGTCTGATTATTCAGAGACTATAAGATATGGAAAAGTTTCAGACGTGTCCAGAATGATGATGATTCTAAAATGCTTGAGAAAGGTATAGAGCATCACTGAGAATAATGTTGCAAGAAATTAAGCATCCGGATACCTGTGTATTTGAAAATTGGTGACGTAGGTAACACACATACCTGCACGTAGATATATTCTAATATATCTTAATAATAATTATAGAATATCATTATTTGCATCTACTTCTGCAAAAAACAAGTTCTGCAAAAATACTCCACGAGTAGATGAATGTAATAATGATATGTAATCTTCCATAAGTGTACAATTGAAATTGCTAAATATGGAGAGCAGGGGCAAAGCTCCCTCCCAGGACAGCAGGACTGGGACCTTACTGGTGGTGGTGGGGTGCGGAGGACGGAGTGTGTCAAAAAAATGTCAGCGTCTGAATGCAGCAGAGAGGGAGTGTAAATTAAATCCTTTTAAAAACAGTTGGCAGACTCTGATTGGTTGGAGTAGTGGATGGAAGAGTGATGTAGCATTGGAGTCTTCCTGGCAGAACTTTCGCTAAAGCTTTCATTGACATCCTATTTTTAATCCATAGGATTTAACATGATGTTGGCCCAACCTGCAGCTATAACAGCTTCAACTCTTCTGGGAAGGATCTCTACGTGGTTTAGGAGAGTGTTTATGGGAATGTTTGACCCTTCTTCCATAAGCTCATTTGTGAGGTCAGAAACTGATGTTGGACGAGATGGCCCGGCTTGCAGTCTCCGCTCTAATTCATCCCAAAGGTGTTCTATCACGTTAAGGTCAGGACTCTGTGCAGGCCAGTCAAGTACTTTCACACCAAACTTGCTCATCCATGTATTTATGGAGCTGCTTTGTGCACTGGTTGGCAGTCATGTTGGAACAGGTAGGATCTGTCCCCAAACTGTTCCGAAGTTGGGAGCAGGTAATTGTTTAAAAAGTTTCTTACCATTCTCCTGGTACTCACCAAACGGCCAGATGGAGAAGTATGATTCATTACTCCAGAGAACGCATCTCCACTGCTCTAGAGTCCAGTGGTGGCGGGCTTTACACCACTGCGCCCGATGCTTTGCAAGGCTTGAATGCAGCTGCTTGGCTATGGAAACCCATTCCATAAAGCTCTCTATGCTCTGTTCTTGAGCTAATCTGAAGAACTCATGAAGTTTGGAGGTCTGTAGTGATCTACTTTGCAGAAAGTTGGTGACCTCTGCACACTATGTGCCTCAGCATCCGCTGACCCCACTCTGTCATTTTACCTGGTCTACCACTTCATGGCTGAGTTGCTGACGTTCTCAATCACTTCCACTTTGTTATAACACCACTGACAGTCAACTGTGGAATATTTAGTAGTGAGGAAACTTCTCAACTGGACTTGCTGTACAGGTGGCATCCTATCACAGTACCACGCTGGAGCTCCTAAGAGCGACCCGTTCTTTTACTAATGTGTGTGTAGAAGCAGTCTGCATGACTAAGTGCTTGGTTTTATACACCTTTGGCCATGGAAGTGGTTGGAACACCTGAATTCAGGGATTCAGGTGGGTGAGTGAATACTTTTGGCAATATGTTGGCAATATGATGTTTGCTTCCCAACATCCATGAACAGCACAATGATTTTCTTTACATTTTCCTCTTCCATAACTCTGCTATGGAGCCTCTTTAGGAACAACGCTTCACTGTAAGCTGACTGGATGGATATATGCAAATATTTTTCATGGCTGTGGCATCACAATTCAAAACAGGCTGCTTTTGCAGTTGAGTTTCTATGTATAACCCGCATAGAGGGTACTTTCTGAAATATGTGGGAGAAAAACAAGGTATGACACAAGTCCTTTAAATAGAATAAAGAATTGCAGGTCCCATGGTAAGTAACTCAAGGGAGCTGTTGTTTGGTACAAAAGAGCCGAACACGTCTGCAGACATACATTACGCTACTTTATCACTGCAATATTTTGGTCCAGGCTAATATAAGCCGCCTCATGTTGGGCTGTCTGTTTTGACTGAGTTTTCAATAGTCGCTGAGAGCTGCTCTGGGAAATAACCTAATATGATTTGACAGCTGGCCCAGAGTGCAAAACCATGACAAAGACATGTCCATGGAACAGCGGGACACCTCAGCAGTGCAATCTATCAGTTAGGCTCTCGGCCTGGCTGTCCTGACCGCAAGGAGACTGTTCAAGAAAAAGAAATAGAATGTGAACAGGAGAACATTTTGTAACTAGAAAAGTGAGGGGAAGATTGCACAGCTTAAGCAGTGAGATGCACATTTAATGAATAAACGACCAGTAGAGGAGTGCGGGTCAGTGTGTTTGAGGTGCTGCCCTGTGTGAGTATATGCAGTTTGGTGGCTGTAGGTTAAACAAAACCTTAATGTTTCAGTGTGCTTGAAAATGAATGTAAGTTTATGGGGGAAAAAAGAGGGATTAGAAAAAATGACAAACAGACGAGTGCAGGTCAAATCAACACTGCAGTCTTGGTCAGGGGTCTAAGTAAAGCGGTGTCTGTTTGTCAAGCACAAGTACTGTAGGTGAGTGTGCACTTTTCTATCCTATTCATTCTCTAGGGGAAAGAATTATGGAAAATATCAGTTGTTTTCGGAATCCATGCATTTGTTGAAAAAGCCGTACACAAGCCCCATCCACAGAATCAGACCGGACCATCTGAGTTGGGATGGTGTTGATATTTTTAAAACTGTGTGACGAGTTACGTGCCAAAGATCTGGCAGAAAGCAAAAAAAAACTAACCACAATATGGTTGCCGTCATTATGATGGTTGTGCCTGGGACACCTTTCTAGTAAATCTGACTATCATGTTGATCAGCATGTCATCTAATGATGTAAGTGAATTATGGACTATTGTCCTTATTATCTTAATCAATGTTTCGTTTGCATAAACCTAAATATTAAGCTGGAGTTGATTCCATTGTTATTTCCATTTTATGATGGTATTTCTAATGTATAAGACTCTCAGTCCAGCTCATGAAGCACTAACCAATGGAACACCTCATGTGTCTATATCTAACTAAATACCAACAGCCAGGTGCAGTAGCTGACTGTAAGTTCCATCATAAGTTGGCGTTTAAAGTCCATCCTAACTCTTAAGTTGGAAGTAGTTAGTGTAAAACAAGTGACACAAAGTTTGTGTTGCACCACAGACACATACAGTACATCTTAACTAGTAATGCTTAAGTGATCATAGGTCAAAACACTGTCACTCAGAATGATGTTTTTAGCCAATTGAGCTATGTTTACTTTGGTTTAGGTTGGTCTGTAATATAAGGAAAGAGAGTATGTTTTCAGTAAGGTGTCCTCCAAGAGTCTAGGTGTTTATTCGCTTGTGCTGCTGCTTGAATTGTTTTAGTGTTCCAACTGTGGCTCTTGTGCACAATATATTATTGAACAGTCAGTAACGTTAGTGAAGCTGTGGATAACGTAATAGCTATAGAAATTTGCTGAATGACAGAAAGACAACATTAATTCTTTTTTTTTTAATTCTCAGTTCAGACACTCTTTCACTCTTTCTTTTTTAAAGTTGGACTAAGGGGTCCATTCACATCTGTGCTCTGTTGCAAGTCTGCAGGAGGACTTTGTTCTTTTCTGATGGACGAAATGAATATAAATTAAAGTGTTTAAATTGATCGAAGGAACTTGAAAAAGAACTGCAAAGCGAGGCTAATCTCATTTTCTTGCAAGTTTCCCATCGATCAAATCTACAAGCCATTGAACTGTTATACCCATTGTAGGGTACAGTTACAGCTTAAAGCTATGTAGAAACAATGTTACTTGATGCAACTGGTTAAACTGTAGTAGCACAGTAATTTCAAAATGGTGGACGTTCAAACTAGGCAAAGATGGACTTTACGGTCAACTGGCTGCAGCAACGTAACTAGGAACAAAATCTTAGTGAGGTCTATTTTGAGGTCTACCACATAGTTTATAACCTGACTACTAAAAACTGACTGTCAGTTTCTACTTATTTTTTTTTCTTTAGCAAATTCTCAGCTCCATTAATATTTCCAATAATGTTTCTTTCCTATCCCTTCTTTTTCTGGTCCATAAACTAATTTGATTCCAGCTACACTTTAAATTGTATCTAATCATTTGATTATTTACATTTATGTATTAATTTTAGGTGAAGGCTTAGTATTTGTATTAGAAATTAGTATTAGAAATACATTAAATATACATTATAAAAGCCATTCTCTACCAAATCCCAATTAAAATAGAATACTCATGAAGTTAATTAGACAGAATAAAGCCTTAATGACCCTTTAGGGGTTTGCAAATTCTGTTAATTACTCTCATAAATTCTCACACTTCTATCAGAGCTGTGTTGTATGTTAGAGTATGGTATGTGGGCTGCATATTTTAACTTGCAGATAATCAGGGGCATATAGTGGTGTTCCCAAGGCTTATGGAGGGTCCCCCTTTCTGCCTTTCTGATTAGTCAGGGTACGAGGTTCAATACCTCTGCTGATAATGAACTGAAGGCTTGAAGCAATGGCGGATAGCAATGGCTGCAAATAAGGGGGCTAAGAAAGTGAGGTGGTGCTTGTTAAGAAATGCAGTTCAATAAAAAAATATCTTGTCCCCATTTAAATGTAGGCCTGTGAGATCTGTGGCTTTGCACCTGAGTAGGTATTAAAACTCTTCTATATTCAATCTCATGAATGGAAATATGTGAAAAAAAAGATCTTTCTGAAACCACAGAGGTCTCGATGCTCATGCCTAATTACAAGCATGATTCCGGTATGGAGAATAAATCCTCATTGGCCAACGTTCTGTTTGGTGTTTCCAGGTTTTAACAACTTTGTTTCCCAACCAAACTCAACAGTGAATGAAGAGAATTACAACATTGGCAGAATTTAAATACGTTTACAAGCATGATGACTCTGTTATTCTCTGATTGTCTAGAAGGCCTTGAAAGCTCCTCATTGTATACCAGTAAAGACAAGTTTGAATTGTGCTTACTCGCCATCCCTGGTGAACAACGCCTTGCATCTTTGTATAAATTCCTTCTTTCTGAGAAAACCGGCTATGTCACAAATATTATGCACCCCCCCAACACTGCTTCAAGTGTGTTTTTAACCAAAGCTGATACCCTGGCATTGTAAAGAGTGGGGCGAAGCTCCAGTAATAGGATTCATTGGAGTGGGAGCGCATAAAAATGTGTCTATCTTGACCTTGGTGCTACTCCGAATCCTTAATTGAAATGGAAATAATCTTGGGACCGGAGCATTATCATAATATGCAGCCCATCCAGTTGCTGCACTTTTCTTTTTAGCATTTATGATGCGAATATAGTTGAGGCGCTTCGAGATGAAGAAGCGTTTTGCATGCAGATTGCAGGGCGGCTGTGTGTTTTTTTTTACTGGAGCTGAGGTATAAAGTGCTATAGGCACGAAAGCGATACATACGATGGCTCAAGAGTCTCTGTCATACACATGAGTTCATTTTTGTGAAAGATGTTTGTGAATAACTTTTTGTGTGTATGTGTATATATGTGTGTGTGCGCACGTGGTCGTGATGGATGTACGGCAGGTGTGGTGAGAGATTGCATGCCGGCAGTGGGCCTGATGAAAAAATCATCACGAGAAAACAGCGTTATGGCAAGATAACATATCACGGTCTGGTGGGAAATAAATAGCCTAAGAAGGGGAGCAAGCCAGCATTTACAGCTTTGGGGTGGGGAAGGGGAAAAAAAGGAAAAGAAAGCATAAAGGTTGCGCTCGGAGAGAACATGCAACACATGAAACAAATCAACAAGTACCATCGCATCAGGGAAAATGGAGGGAAAGAAGAAAACGAGAAGATGATTCCCATCTACCCCGGGAGTCTCATTCACAAGCATGCCTGTGCATGATTACGTTCGACTCGCGGTGTGATGGAGTGCTTAATAAGACAGTGCCGACTGCTGATAACTCTCGAGCACAAAGCAGCGCCTGGAATTTGGCGAGTTTATAGAAAGAGAAAGCCGCCTTTTTGCATTCTCTCAGCTTTAGCTCACCGCTTCTCCCCCAGTTGGTGTACACTCTTGAAAAATAGAGGTGCCAAAAGGGGCTCTTTGGAGCAGTGCTGCAGGGAAACCATTGTTGATTGCATTAAGAACATGGTTTAAAGATATATAAGTATGAAGAACCTGTTTAAAGTCCACATAGTACATAGTAGGTTACATCCTGGAACACTACATCCAAGCCAAGAACCATTGGCTTATTTGTTTTCATTACCCTGTGGCTCCAATTTGCTGGGATGCAGTTAGAAACAATGGCAGGAGTGAGGAGCACCGCTGTGTCTGATACAGTACCGTGTCAGTGTCACTGCTGTGCTAAGAATCATCCGCCATACAAATAACAGCAGTCCATTAGTCGGAAACTGGCCAATGATGGACGGGAGAGAGGGCCCCTGATAAACTGTGCAGCACTACATCCAACAGCTGGACTACTGTTTGTAAATGTAGATCTACAGTGCAGAAGGTTTAGGATTACATTATTTATAAATAACAGTGATACAGGTTTCATGTGGAAGATCACTGTTTTCTCTCCAGTACCTGATCTGGATCATTAATAGCTCCCGACAGTTCTGTTCCCTCCTTATTTGGTTCATTCACTTTTTTTTTTCTTTGTTTGTTTGTGGTTTTTATTTCTTTCTTTAATTGTTTTTCTTCTTTTTCTTTGCCATTTCTTCTTGTTCTGCACTTCCTTTGCTTGGTTATTCCTTTTTCTCTTTCTTTGCCTTCTGTATCCTCCCTTTCTTCTTTTTTCTTCCCTCCTTTGTTCCTTTGCTCTTACCTTTTTTCTGTCCTTCTTTTTTGGTTGGTTCTTTTTTTTCTCTTTCTTCTTTCTTTCTTTGTTTCTTTCTTTGTTTCTTTCTTTCTTTCTTTCTTTCTTTCTTTTCTACATTTTTCTATCTCTGTCTGTCTATCTTTTTCCTTTCTTTCTTTCTTTTTCACCTCTTTTTCTTTTTCCTTTCCATTGTCCCTTCCTTTGAACTTTTTCTTCTGTCGTCTTTTTTTTACTTTTATTTGGTTGGTTTACTTTCTTTTTTTTCTTTGTTTGTGTTCTTTTTTTGTTTTTCTCTTTTTTACCATTTCTTCTTGTTCTGTACTTCCTTTTGTTTCCTTCATTTTGTTCTTTTCCTTCCTTTCTTTGTTCCTTTATTCTTTCTTTTTGGTCTGTCCTTCTGTCCTTCTTTTGTTTGGTTGGTTCTTTTTTCTTTCTCTTGTTTTCTTCCTTTCTTTTTTTTATATTATTTTCTTTCTTTTCTTCTTTCTTTTTTTCTATATTCCTTCCTTCCTTTCTTCCTTCATCCATTTTATTTCTTTCTTCTTTCCTTTCTTCCTTTCTATTATATGTGACTCTTTGTAACATGTACAGTTTTACCCTGTCAGTTTCTGACCACAAGCAAAAACACAAATGAATCTTATTCTAAACCACAGCGTGTAATTTCCCCCTCTCTACATTCATGGCTTCTTCTTTGAGTTGATCAGTTGTGTTTTAATAATCTAAATAGCCACCGCAGTCCGTGTTTCAGCCCGCGCTCCGCTCTGAGTCTTGAGTAGAACGAAAGGCCGAGCTGCTAAATGAACGAAGTGTATTATCAGGGGAGACAGTTGGAACACTAGAACGTCGATTCTCTGCAGTGAACTCATCTTTGATCTTTTCTTTGTGCTCATCAGCGGCGGAGAGTTTTTGCACTCCAAACCTCCAAAGCCCAAATAACCTGTCTGGCTTTGCTGGAGGACACGGGCACGAGTCGATATCTCAACAGATGCAGCTTGCGAGGCATGTGCAGCCCCCTACAGAGAGATCATATGATTTCTGAATCATTAATAAACTATACTTACTGGGCTTCATCTTTAGAGAAACCTTGTCATGTGAATTATTTTGGTGTGGCACACTTCTCTGTGATCCAAGGCCTTCGCTAATATTGGTCATTATATATCTTGCAGCGTGGCTGTCAAACGCTGACAGGAGTAGCCTTGGGCACAGTGAGCTATTACAGAATTAATTAATCACAATCAGACTAGTGCAGGGAGCAAGCTGACGTACAATAATATATATTTATACATGCGCTGGTGTTCACAGCTAAATTTCCCTGTGTTGAGTTAAGCTTTTTTCTTATGGACCAATTTCTTGGACATGAACCCTCCCCTCCCACCCCATGTCCTGAATGACCATCAGCTTAGCAATGACCTCAATGAGTTCTACTGCAGGTCTTTAGCCTTTCTCTTCCAGTCTGATATCTTCCTCCTGCTCTCTGGATTCCTCACCTCTGCCCCCTTCTCATGACATCACCAGGCTCTTTAGTAGACCAAAGGTGAGAAAAGCTGTAGAGCCAGACTTCATTTCTCCATCTGTTCCAAAGCTAGCGCTGATTTTCATCTTCAACAGATCACCTTTCTCTGTGCCTACATGTTTTAAAACCTCAACTATCTCTACAATTCCCCAGAAATTGGGGACTTAATGACCAGGTCTAAGAACACCTGGTCCCAGCCCACCCATAATCCCTCCACTGGATCCCAGCAGCTTGCAGACAGAGCTCAAATGTCTGTTGATGATGCAGTTCACTAGAAGGCTCCAGCATCTTAACAGAATAGAGGACAGCAGGTGGACCACCGGATCATCATTAATGGAGTTCTCGCTTCTGCTCAGTCTCTAGCACAATGACCTGCCCTCCAGTGAACCATCTGACTAAATCATTTTTGCAGATGATGCTACTGGTGGGCTTCTGAGCCCAACGTGACGAGTCTATAAAAAGGAAATCAAGAACGTCCTAATGCAGCAAAAGCCACCTGCTGCTGACCATACAGAAGATTTGTGAGATGGTGGGGGACTTCAAATGCAACCCTGTGCCCCAAGTTCACCCCCCACAATGGCTTTCTGTGGAGTTCTTGAGCACAAACATATCCAGAGACCTGATGTAAGAGAGAACCATTATCTCTATCACAGAGAGTGCACAGCTGAAGGAATTCAACCTGCCACAAAGCCTGATGATCCAGTTCTACACAGCGATCATCAAGACCATCCTCATCATCTGTAACCATGTAGACGTTTCTTCACCTTACACGAATGAGCCAAACTCCAGATCATTATCAGGACAGCAGAGTCGATCACTGGATGTAATCTTCTGATGTCTTCAGGTCATCTACAACAGCAGAATGATGAAACCTGCCAGTATTACAGCTGACCTCTCTCAACCTGGACATCACCTCGTCCAACAACTTCACTCTAGACAATTTAGTGCTCTCAAAACCAGCACAGCCAGACATTTCCTAGAGCTGTGGTGCTTCATAACCACAGTGGACACCTCATATTAATCTAACAGAACAAACCACTCTCACTGTATTACAATATAAATCCTCTACATAATGATTACTAGACCTGTACAAATGTTTATTTGTATATGGAATATTCTGTATGTATTATTGTTACTGTTATGTCACCTCAGACCTGCATATGTGTGTATGATGCATTTGTGTAATATATGCTGGTTGTCAACTTTGATGGACGTAAACACAAACTCAGAAACTGAATTCTGTCAAACTGATGAGGCTGAGCGGTACAGCGCGGCTCTGCTGGATGTTACATAACATGGCAAACCAGATATGAAATATTACATTCCCTGTTTCACGAGCATACTCTCACTTCCACAAAATAGCTTTTTACACTTTTCAACAGGTGGGCTTTTTGTTTTTTGCTGCTTTTATTTATTTATTTTATTTGTTGTTTATTTCTGTTTATTTTGTACTTTTGTACTTTTTAATTGATTTATTTGTTATTCTTGTTTTGTTGTTGTTTATATTTGGGCAGTTTTTTTGCCTTAGTTGTTTGTATACAAATTTGAGTAACAATAGTACTACTACTACTAATATTAATATTAGTTATTACAAGTTGTAGTAGCAGTAGGATAATTCTAGTAGTAATTAATAATAATAATAATAATAATAATAATAATAATAATAATAATAATAATAATAATAATGGTTCTTGTTATGATATAATATAGCAAAAAATAAGAACACTAATAGCAACAACAATAATAATAGTTATAACTAGTGGTAGTTGTAGCAGGATAACTTCTAATAGTAATTAATTATAATAATAATGATGATAATAATAGTGATTGTTCTTGTGGTTATGATATAATAATAGGAAATAATGAGAACATTAATAGCAACAGCAATAATAATAATAGTTATATCTAGTAGTAGTAGCAGGATAACTTATAGTAGTAAATAATAATAATAATAATAATAATAATAATAATAATAATAATAATAATAATAATAATAATAAAACATAAGCCGGAAGAACAGACCTCAGCACACAGTCCAACATTACCTTTAAACCTCATTCTTCATTTTTATTTTTAATTTTCTTTCTTTTAAATATTTATATATTTCTTATTTCTTTCAACTGATTTCTTTTAATGCTTTGTTTCTTATTTCTTTATTTATGTAAAGCACTTTGAGGTGCCACTGTTTATGAAAGGTGCTATATTGCCTTGTCTAATAATAATAATAATAATAATAATAATAATAATAATAATAATAATAATAATAATAATAATAATAATAATTGTTATTATTAGTAGTAGTAGAAATTCATAAAGTTTTAATAATGAATATTGGCGATAATAATAATGATTCCATTCTGTAGGTGTTCCTTCAGCACTGATTGAGCTGTGCAGGCTGGTGAGTTTTAATCTCAGACCTCCAAACAGACGAAACTGGCATTTCCAGCAAAACTACATGAAGAAGTAAATCTGGACGAGAGTAGGTGAAAATATAGAAAACAGCTTTTCAAAGCAGGTTCTTTTGTTTTCCTTGCTGACACATCACACACACGCAGGTTTTGGCAGCTGCTCGTCTTCCATGTGTCAGCGAACTGTTTGCCATCCCTCAGGTGCTCCTCTCTGCTTCACCTCTGATTAAACCCTCGCATGTCTACAGTTTGTTCATTTTGTTATGTGATTTAAATACAGTGTAATAGTAATTACATAGCTTGTGAAACACTGAATGATGAGCTTTGTTTAGATCTTAAGCAATGTTAACAGTATGGCCATGCTGGCAAAGGGAGTTTATTTCTTTCAGATTATAGCACGAGGCCTTCTAGTTGACTAAACTTTGTTCATTCTCATCACTCGTGTGCTTGATTGCACCACAAATCTTCACTTGTAAATGCTGTCCACAGATATTTGTGCCCTATTCAGATATTTGGAAGCAAAACCAAGCTGCATGCATTATGTGCAGACCATTCCAACACTGGAATTTTCTACTCTCTCTGCACGTTTCCATCCAAAATGCATGGACGGAATATCTTTATGATTCCATCAATCAACCCAGGCTCAGCGGCACTATGGTGTGAAAAACAGCCCCAGATTTTGATGTTTGCATGTCTGTGCCAGTAATCTTACAGCAGTGTAGTTCTGAATTTCTCTCCAGGCTTTCTCCACACACACAGTCTGATGTTGTGTTAGTCTTTAAAATAAGTGTATGTAGTTACTACAGTTCATCAATGGTTATGTAGTTGAAGTGTCATTCGGTGTCACTGTGTACCTCCTGTGTTCAAACGTTTGCTCTATGAGAAAAGTGTAATATCTCAATCCGATCTTTCAACTGTGACTGAATTTGCATATTATCTTCTCGACATGATTTCCAGACCTTTGAAAACCATTGTTTTAAATAGAGATATGCAGTACCAACACTTGCACTCATTAACCCTGAGAACAGATCAATTCCTCAGCGCACCACAGAGCACCACTACACATTTTGCTGTTATTACATTGAAATAAAGCTACGCTGAGACCACAGAGAGACACGTGGCTTAAAATACAGAACAACAGTCAAATGTTAACAAAAGCAAGTCAGTTGCATCAGCTTAATTTACTAGTCCAACCTTTCAGCTCCACAATAGCTAGTTTGTGAAGAGTTAGCAAACTGATACCAAGTGATACTAAACACTGAATTCTATTTAAATGCATTGATATAATAAATCCATGATTCCATCAATCAATGCAGGCTCAGCAGCACCATTGTATGAAAAATAGCCCCAGATGTTAAGCTTTGCATGTCTGTGCCATTAACCATTAACAATCATTAATGAAAAATCTTGGTCAGACTCTATACCTGTGGCCAAATTTGCATATTGTCTTGAAACCATTGTTTTAAATGGAGGTATGCAGTACCAACACTTGCACTCATCATCCCTGAGCACAGATCAATTCCTCAGCGCACCACAGAGCACCACTCCACATTTTGCTGTTATTACATTGAAATTAAGCTACACTGAGACAACAGAGAGACTCACATATGGCTTAAAATACAGAACAACAGCCAATTGTTAATGGTCTGTTACATCAGCTCACGTTACAAGTTCAGGCTTTTTCAGCTCCAGAACAGCTAGTTTGTAAAGAGATAACAAACTGATACCAAATGAAATACTTTGTTTTATTCCATTTATATGCAGCAGCAATGGAATAAGTTCATGGTTCCCTCCATGAACCCACTTCAGAGGAACCGTAGCCCCAGATTTTGATGTTTGCATGTCTGTGCCAGTACTCTTACAGCAGTGTAGTTTTGATTTCTCTCCAGGTTTTTTTTCTCCACACAGAGTCTAATTTTGTGTTATTCTCTAAAATAAGTGTATGTAATGTAATATCTTGGTCAGACTCAAACTGTAACAGAATTTGCATATAGTCTTCTGAAATGCCTTCTGGACACAATGTCCAGACCTTTGAAACTAAGCAGTAACAACACCTGCACTCATCATCGTCGAGCACAGATCAATTCCTCATAGCACCGCTACATAGCACCGTTAAAGATTTTGCTGTTATTATGTTTAAATAAAGACACCCACACGTGGCTTAAAATACAGAAAAACAGATAACTGTTAATGCTCTGTTACACCAGCTCACGGTACTAGTCCAAGCTTTTCCAGAGTGTTATCTTTCTCCAAAATAGCCGGTTTGTCAATTAATACCAAGAGATGCTGAACACTTTATTTCATTCCATTTATATGAGTAGAGTGTAAAAATTAACCTGAACCTGGCGTTTGTCAGGTCTCTCTTCTGGTGTTCTATAGTCAGAAATAGATGGATGGATGGATGGATGGATGGATGGATGGATGGATGGATGGATGGATGGATGGATGGATGGATGGATGGATGGATGGATGGATGGATGGATGGATGGATGGATGGATGGATGGATGGATGGATGGATGGATGGATGGATGGATGGACAAACAGACAGATAGATAGATAGATGAATTATATATATATAACAAAACATTATATATATATATAATAGGATAGTATATAACAGGAAAGTGTATAACATAGAGTTATACAGATAAATCTGTGAAATAAATATATATGATAAGTCGGATAACTGATGACTGATATAGGGGTCTGGAGTATAACAGTGTCTGATAGCTGATATAGGGGTCCTGAGTACAACAGTGTCTGACAACTGTTACAAGAGTCCGGAGTTTAACAGTGTCTGATAGCTGATATAAGGGTCTGGAGTATAACAGTGTCTGATAACTAATATAGGGGTCTGGAGTATAAGAGTGTCTAATAGCTGATATAGGGGTCTGGAGTATAACAATGTCTGACAACTGATATAGGGGTCTGGAGTACAACAGTGTATGATAGCTGATATAGGAGTCCGGAGTACAACAGTGTCTGATAGCTGATATAGGGGTCTGGAGTATAACAGTGTTTTATAGCTGATATAAGGGTGCAGAGTATAACAGAGTCTGATAGCTGATATAGGAGTCTGGAGTATAACAGTGTCTGATAGCTGATATAGGGATCCGGAGTATAATAGTGTCTGATAGCTAATATAGGGGTCTGGAGTATAAGTGTTTGATAGTTGATATAGGGGTCTGAAGTATAACAGTGTCTGACAACTAATAAAGGGGTCTGGAGTACAACAGTGTCTAAAAACTGATATAGGGGTCTGGAGTATAAAAGTGTCTGATAGCTGCTATAGGGGTCTGGAGTATAACAGTGTCTGATAGCTGATATAGGAGTCCGGAGTACAACAGTGTCTGATACCTGCTATAATGGTCTTGAGTACAAAAGTGTCTGAAAACTGATATAGAGGTCTGGAGTATAACAATGTCTGATAACTACTATAGGGGTCTGGAGTATAACAGTGTCTGATAGCTGATATAGGGGTCTGAAGTACAACAGTGTCTGACAACTGTTACAGTGGTCTGGAGTATAACAGTGTCTGATAACTGATATAGGGGTCCGGAGTACGACAGTGTCTGATACCTGCTATAATGGTCTGGAGTACAACAGTGTCTGAAAACTGATATAGAGGTCTGGAGTATAACAATGTCTGATAACTGCTACAGGAGTCTGGAGTATAACAGGGTCTGATAGCTGATATAGGGGTCTGGAGTATAACAATGTCTGATAGCTGATATAGGGGTCCGGAGTATAACAGTGTTTTCTAGCTGATATAGGAGTTTGGAGTATAACAATGCCTGATAGCTGATATAGGGGTCCGGAGTATAACAGTGTCTGATAGCTGATATAGGGGTCCGGAGTATAACAGTGTTTGACAACTGATATAGGGGTCTGGAGTATAACAGTGTCTGACAACTGATATAGGGGTCTGGAGTACAACAGTGTTTTATAGCTGCTATAGGGGTCTGGAGTGTAACTATGTCTGATAGCTGATATAGGGGTCCGGAGTACAACAGTGTTTTATAGCTGCTATAGGGGTCCGAAGTACAACAGTGTCTGATAGCTGATATAGGGGTCTGGAGTATAACAGTGTTTTATAGCTGATATAGGGGTCTGGAGTATAACAGTGTCTGATAACTGATATAGGGGTCTGGAGTATAACAGTGTCTGATAACTGATATAGGGGTCTGGAGTATAACAGTGTCTGATAACTGATATAGGGGTCTGGAGTATAACAGTGTCTGACAACTGATATAGTGGTCTGGAGTATAAGAGTGTCTGATAGCCGATATAGGGGTCTGGATTATAAAAGTATTTGATAGCTGATATAGGGGTTTGGAGTATAACAGTGTCTGATAGCTGATATAGGGGTCCGGAGTATAACAGTGTCTGACAACTGATATAGGGGCCTGGAGTATAACAGTGTCTGACAACTGATATAGGGGTCTGGAGTATAAGAGTGTCTGATAGCTGATATAGGGGTCTGGATTATAAAAGTATTTGATAGCTGATATAGGGTTTGGAGTATAACAGTGTCTGATAGCTGATATAGGGGTCCGGAGTATAACAGTGTCTGACAACTGATATAGGGGTCTGGAGTATAACAGTGTCTGACAACTGATATAGGGGTCTGGAGTATAAGAGTGTCTGATAGCTGATATAGGGGTCTGGATTATAAAAGTATTTGATAGCTGATATAGGGGTTTGGAGTATAACAGTGTCTGATAGCTGATATAGGGGTCCGGAGTATAACAGTGTCTGACAACTGATATAGGGGTCTGGAGTATAACAGTGTCTGACAACTGATATAGGGGTCTGGAGTACAACAGTGTTTTCTAGCTGATATGGGGGTTTGGAGTATAACAATGCCTGACAGCTGATATAGGGGTCCGGAGTATAACAGTGTCTGATAGCTGATATAGGGGTTTGGAGTATAACAGTGTCTAATAGCTGATATAGGGGTCAGGAGTATAACAGTGTCTGACAACTGATATAGGGGTCTGGAGTACAACAGTGTTTTATAGCTGCTATTGGTGTCTGGAGTGTAACAGTGTCTGATAGCTGATATAGGGGTCTGGAGTATAACAATGTTTTATAGCTGATATAGGGGTGTGGAGTACAACAATGTTTTATAGCTGATATAGGGGTCTGGAGTATAACAGTGTCTGATAACTGATATAGGGGTCTGAAGTATAACAGTGTCTGATAACTGATATAGGGGTCTGGAGTATAACAGTGTCTGATAGCTGATATAGGGGTCCGGAGTATAACAGTGTCTGACAACTGATATAGGGGTCTGGAGTATAACAGTGTCTGTTAACTGATATAGGGGTCTGGAGTATAACAGTGTCTGATAACTGATATAGGGGTCTGGAGTATAACAGTGTCTGATAACTGATATAGGGGTCTGGAGTATAACAGTGTCTGATAACTGATATAGGGGTCCGGAGTATAACAGTGTTTTCTAGCTGATATAGGAGTTTGGAGTATAACAATGCCTGATAGCTGATATAGGGGTCCGGAGTATAACAGTGTCTGATAGCTGATATAGGGGTTTGGAGTATAACAGTGTCTGATAGCTGATATAGGGGTCCGGAGTATAACAGTGTCTGACAACTGATATAGGGGTCTGGAGTACAACAGTGTTTTATAGCTGATATAGGGGTCTGGAGTATAACAGTGTCTGATAACTGATATAGGGGTCTGGAGTATAACAGTGTCTGATAACTGATATAGGGGTCTGGAGTATAACAGTGTCTGACAACTGATATAGGGGTCTGGAGTATAAGAGTGTCTGATAGCTGATATAGGGGTCTGGATTATAAAAGTATTTGATAGCTGATATAGGGGTTTGGAGTATAACAGTGTCTGATAGCTGATATAGGGGTCCGGAGTATAACAGTGTCTGACAACTGATATAGGGGTCTGGAGTGTAACAATGTCTGATAGCTGATATAGGGGTCCGGAGTACAACAGTGTTTTATAGCTGCTATAGGGGTCCGGAGTACAACAGTGTCTGATAGCTGATATAGGGGTCTGGAGTATAACAGTGTTTTATAGCTGATATAGGGGTCTGGAGTACAACAGTGTTTTATAGCTGATATAGGGGTCTGGAGTATAACAGTGTCTGATAACTGATATAGGGGTCTGGAGTATAACAGTGTCTGATAACTACTATAGGGGTCTGGAGTATAACAGTGTCTGATAGCTGATATAGGGGTCTGAAGTACAACAGTGTCTGACAACTGTTACAGTGGTCTGGAGTATAACAGTGTCTGATAACTGATATAGGGGTCCGGAGTACGACAGTGTCTGATAGCTGATATAGGGGTCTGGAGTATAACAGTGTTTTATAGCTGATATAAGGGTGCAGAGTATAACAGAGTCTGATAGCTGATATAGGAGTCTGGAGTATAACAGTGTCTGATAGCTGATATAGGGATCCGGAGTATAATAGTGTCTGATAGCTAATATAGGGGTCTGGAGTATAAGTGTTTGATAGTTGATATAGGGGTCTGAAGTATAACAGTGTCTGACAACTAATAAAGGGGTCTGGAGTACAACAGTGTCTAAAAACTGATATAGGGGTCTGGAGTATAAAAGTGTCTGATAGCTGCTATAGGGGTCTGGAGTATAACAGTGTCTGATAGCTGATATAGGAGTCCGGAGTACAACAGTGTCTGATACCTGCTATAATGGTCTTGAGTACAAAAGTGTCTGAAAACTGATATAGAGGTCTGGAGTATAACAATGTCTGATAACTACTATAGGGGTCTGGAGTATAACAGTGTCTGATAGCTGATATAGGGGTCTGAAGTACAACAGTGTCTGACAACTGTTACAGTGGTCTGGAGTATAACAGTGTCTGATAACTGATATAGGGGTCCGGAGTACGACAGTGTCTGATACCTGCTATAATGGTCTGGAGTACAACAGTGTCTGAAAACTGATATAGAGGTCTGGAGTATAACAATGTCTGATAACTGCTACAGGAGTCTGGAGTATAACAGGGTCTGATAGCTGATATAGGGGTCTGGAGTATAACAATGTCTGATAGCTGATATAGGGGTCCGGAGTATAACAGGGTTTTCTAGCTGATATAGGAGTTTGGAGTATAACAATGCCTGATAGCTGATATAGGGGTCCGGAGTATAACAGTGTCTGATAGCTGATATAGGGGTCCGGAGTATAACAGTGTTTGACAACTGATATAGGGGTCTGGAGTATAACAGTGTCTGACAACTGATATAGGGGTCTGGAGTACAACAGTGTTTTATAGCTGCTATAGGGGTCTGGAGTGTAACTATGTCTGATAGCTGATATAGGGGTCCGGAGTACAACAGTGTTTTATAGCTGCTATAGGGGTCCGAAGTACAACAGTGTCTGATAGCTGATATAGGGGTCTGGAGTATAACAGTGTTTTATAGCTGATATAGGGGTCTGGAGTATAACAGTGTCTGATAACTGATATAGGGGTCTGGAGTATAACAGTGTCTGATAACTGATATAGGGGTCTGGAGTATAACAGTGTCTGATAACTGATATAGGGGTCTGGAGTATAACAGTGTCTGACAACTGATATAGGGGTCTGGAGTATAAGAGTGTCTGATAGCCGATATAGGGGTCTGGATTATAAAAGTATTTGATAGCTGATATAGGGGTTTGGAGTATAACAGTGTCTGATAGCTGATATAGGGGTCCGGAGTATAACAGTGTCTGACAACTGATATAGGGGTCTGGAGTATAAGAGTGTCTGATAGCTGATATAAGGGTCTGGATTATAAAAGTATTTGATAGCTGATATAGGGGTTTGGAGTATAACAGTGTCTGATAGCTGATATAGGTGTCCGGAGTATAACAGTGTCTGACAACTGATATAGGGGTCTGGAGTATAACAGTGTCTGACAACTGATATAGGGGTCTGGAGTATAAGAGTGTCTGATAGCTGATATAGGGGTCTGGATTATAAAAGTATTTGATAGCTGATATAGGGGTTTGGAGTATAACAGTGTCTGATAGCTGATATAGGGGTCCGGAGTATAACAGTGTCTGACAACTGATATAGGGGTCTGGAGTATAACAGTGTCTGACAACTGATATAGGGGTCTGGAGTACAACAGTGTTTTCTAGCTGATATGGGGGTTTGGAGTATAACAATGCCTGACAGCTGATATAGGGGTCCGGAGTATAACAGTGTCTGATAGCTGATATAGGGGTTTGGAGTATAACAGTGTCTAATAGCTGATATAGGGGTCAGGAGTATAACAGTGTCTGACAACTGATATAGGGGTCTGGAGTACAACAGTGTTTTATAGCTGCTATTGGTGTCTGGAGTGTAACAGTGTCCTGATAGCTGATATAGGGGTCTGGAGTATAACAATGTTTTATAGCTGATATAGGGGTGTGGAGTACAACAATGTTTTATAGCTGATATAGGGGTCTGGAGTATAACAGTGTCTGATAACTGATATAGGGGTCTGAAGTATAACAGTGTCTGATAACTGATATAGGGGTCTGGAGTATAACAGTGTCTGATAGCTGATATAGGGGTCCGGAGTATAACAGTGTCTGACAACTGATATAGGGGTCTGGAGTATAACAGTGTCTGTTAACTGATATAGGGGTCTGGAGTATAACAGTGTCTGATAACTGATATAGGGGTCTGGAGTATAACAGTGTCTGATAACTGATATAGGGGTCTGGAGTATAACAGTGTCTGATAACTGATATAGGGGTCCGGAGTATAACAGTGTTTTCTAGCTGATATAGGAGTTTGGAGTATAACAATGCCTGATAGCTGATATAGGGGTCCGGAGTATAACAGTGTCTGATAGCTGATATAGGGGTTTGGAGTATAACAGTGTCTGATAGCTGATATAGGGGTCCGGAGTATAACAGTGTCTGACAACTGATATAGGGGTCTGGAGTACAACAGTGTTTTATAGCTGATATAGGGGTCTGGAGTATAACAGTGTCTGATAACTGATATAGGGGTCTGGAGTATAACAGTGTCTGATAACTGATATAGGGGTCTGGAGTATAACAGTGTTTTATAGCTGATATAGGGGTCTGGAGTACAACAGTGTTTTATAGCTGATATAGGGGTCTGGAGTATAACAGTGTCTGATAACTGATATAGGGGTCTGGAGTATAACAGTGTCTGATAACTACTATAGGGGTCTGGAGTATAACAGTGTCTGATAGCTGATATAGGGGTCTGAAGTACAACAGTGTCTGACAACTGTTACAGTGGTCTGGAGTATAACAGTGTCTGATAACTGATATAGGGGTCCGGAGTACGACAGTGTCTGATACCTGCTATAATGGGCTGGAGTACAACAGTGTCTGAAAACTGATATAGAGGTCTGGAGTATAACAATGTCTGATAACTGCTACATGAGTCTGGAGTATAACAGGGTCTGATAGCTGATATAGGGGTCTGGAGTATAACAATGTCTGATAGCTGATATAGGGGTCCGGAGTTTAACAGTGTTTTCTAGCTGATATAGGAGTTTGGAGTATAACAATGCCTGATAGCTCATATAGGGGTCCGGAGTATAACAGTGTCTGATAGCTGATATAGGGGTCCGGAGTATAACATTGTTTGACAACTGATATAGGGGTCTGGAGTATAACAGTGTCTGACAACTGATATAGGGGTCTGGAGTACAACAGTGTTTTATAGCTGCTATAGGGGTCTGGAGTGTAACTATGTCTGATAGCTGATATAGGGGTCCGGAGTACAACAGTGTTTTATAGCTGCTATAGGGGTCCGAAGTACAACAGTGTCTGATAGCTGATATAGGGGTCTGGAGTATAACAGTGTTTTATAGCTGATATAGGGGTCCTGAGTATAACAGTGTCTGATAACTGATATAGGGGTCTGGAGTATAACAGTGTCTGATAACTGATATAGGGGTCTGGAGTATAACAGTGTCTGATAGCTGATATAGGGGTCCGGAGTATAACAGTGTCTGACAACTGATATAGGGGTCTGGAGTATAACAGTGTCTGACAACTGATATAGGGGTCTGGAGTATAAAAGTGTCTGATAGCTGATATAGGGGTCTGGATTATAAAAGTATTTGATAGCTGATATAGGGGTTTGGAGTATAACAGTGTTTGATAGCTGATATAGGGGTCCGGAGTATAACAGTGTCTGACAACTGATATAGGGGTCTGGAGTATAACAGTGTCTGACAACTGATATAGGGGTCTGGAGTACAACAGTGTTTTATAGCTGATATAGGGGTCTGGAGTACAACAGTGTCTGATAGCTGATATAGGGGTCTGGAGTATAACAGTGTTTTATAGCTGATATAGGGGTCTGGAGTATAACAGTGTCTGATAACTGATATAGGGGTCTGGAGTATAACAATGTCTGACAACTGATATAGGGGTCTGGAGTATAAGAGTGTCTGATAGCTGATATAGGGGTCTGGATTATAAAAGTATTTGATAGCTGATATAGGGGTTTGGAGTATAACAGTGTCTGATAGCTGATATAGGGATCTGGAGTATAACAGTGTCTGACAACTGATATAGGGGTCTGGAGTACAACAGTGTTTTCTAGCTGATATAGGGGTTTGGAGTATAACAATGCCTGACAGCTGATATAGGGGTCCGGAGTATAACAGTGTCTGATAGCTGATATAGGGGTTTGGAGTATAACAGTGTCTAATAGCTGATATAGGGGTCCGGAGTATAACAGTGTCTGACAACTGATATAGGGGTCTGGAGTACAACAGTGTTTCATAGCTGCTATTGGTGTCTGGAGTGTAACAGTGTCTGATAGCTGATATAGGGGTCTGGAGTATAACAATGTTTTATAGCTGATATAGGGGTGTGGAGTACAACAGTGTTTTATAGCTGATATAGGTGTCTGGAGTATAACAGTGTCTGATAACTGATATAGGGGTCTGAAGTATAACAGTGTCTGATAACTGATATAGGGGTCTGGAGTATAACAGTGTCTGATAGCTGATATAGGGGTCTGGAGTATAACAGTGTCTGACAACTGATATAGTGGTCTGGAGTATAACAGTGTCTGATAACTGATATAGGGGTCTGGAGTATAACAGTGTCTGATAACTGATATAGGGGTCTGGAGTATAACAGTGTCTGACAACTGATATAGGGGTCTGGAGTGTAACAATGTCTGATAGCTGATATAGGGGTCCGGAGTACAACAGTGTTTTATAGCTGCTATAGGGGTCCGGAGTACAACAGTGTCTGATAGCTGATATAGGGGTCTGGAGTATAACAGTGTTTTATAGCTGATATAGGGGTCTGGAGTATAACAGTGTCTGATAACTGATATAGGGGTCTGGAGTATAACAATGTCTGACAACTGATATAGGGGTCTGGAGTATAAGAGTGTCTGATAGCTGATATAGGGGTCTGGAGTATAACAGTGTCTGATAACTGATATAGGGGTCTGGAGTATTACAGTGTCTGATAACTGATATAGGGGTCTGGAGTATAACAGTGTTTTCTAGCTGATATAGGAGTTTGGAGTATAACAATGCCTGATAGCTGATATAGGGGTCCGGAGTATAACAGTGTCTGATAGCTGATATAGGGGTTTGGAGTATAACAGTGTCTGATAGCTGATATAGGGGTCCGGAGTATAACAGTGTCTGACAACTGATATAGGGGTCTGGAGTACAACAGTGTTTTATAGCTGATATAGGGGTCTGGAGTATAACAGTGTCTGATAACTGATATAGGGGTCTGGAGTATAACAGTGTCTGATAACTGATATAGGGGTCTGGAGTATAACAGTGTCTGATAACTGATATAGTGGTCTGGAGTATAACAGTGTCTGACAACTGATATAGTGGTCTGGAGTATAACTGTCTGATAACTGATATAGGGGTCTGGATTATAAAAGTATTTGATAGCTGATATAGGGGTTTGGAGTATAACAGTGTCTGATAGCTGATATAGGGGTCCGGAGTATAACAGTGTCTGACAACTGATATAGGGGTCTGGAGTGTAACAATGTCTGATAGCTGATATAGGGGTCCGGAGTACAACAGTGTTTTATAGCTGCTATAGGGGTCCGGAGTACAACAGTGTCTGATAGCTGATATAGGGGTCTGGAGTATAACAGTGTTTTATAGCTGATATAGGGGTCTGGAGTATAACAGTGTCTTATAGCTGACATAGGGGTCTGGAGTATAACAGTGTCTGATAACTGATATAGGGGTCTGGAGTATAACAGTGTCTGATAACTGATATGGGGGTCTTGAGTATAACAGTGTCTGATAACTGATATGGGGTCTGGAGTATAACAGTGTCTGACAACTGATATAGTGGTCTGGAGTATAACAGTGTCTGATAGCTGATATAGGGGTCTGGATTATAAAAGTATTTGATAGCTGATATAGGGGTTTGGAGTATAACAGTGTCTGATAGCTGATATAGGGGTCCGGAGTATAACAGTGTCTGACAACTGATATAGGGTTCTGGAGTATAACAGTGTCTGACAACTGATATAAGGGTCTGCTGTATAACAGTGTCTGACAACTGATATAGGGGTCTGGAGTATAACAGTGTCTGACAACTGATATAGGGGTCTGGAGTATAAGAGTGCCTGATAGCTGATATAGGGGTCTGGATTATAAAAGTATTTGATAGCTGATATAGGGGTTTGGAGTATAACAGTGTCTGATAGCTGATATAGGGGTCCGGAGTATAACAGTGTCTGACAACTGATATACGGGTCTGGAGTACAACAGTGTTTTCTAGCTGATATAGGGGTTTGGAGTATAACAATGCTGATATAGGGGTCCGGAGTATAACAGTGTCTGATAGCTGATATAGGGGTTTGGAGTATAACAGTGTCTAATAGCTGATATAGGGGTCTGGAGTACAACAGTGTTTTATAGCTGCTATTGGTGTCTGGAGTGTAACAATGTCTGATAGCTGATATAGGGGTCCGGAGTACAACAGTGTTTTATAGCTGCTATAGGGGTCCGGAGTACAACAGTGTCTGATAGCTGATATAGGGGTCTGGAGTATAACAGTGTTTTATAGCTGATATAGGGGTCTGGAGTACAACAGTGTTTTATAGCTGATATAGGGGTCTGGAGTATAACAGTGTCTGATAACTGATATAGGGGTCTGAAGTATAACAGTGTCTGATAACTGATATAGGGGTCTGGAGTATAACAGTGTTTGATAGCTGATATAGGGGTCTGGAGTATAACAGTGTTTTATAGCTGATATAGGGGTCTGGAGTATAACAGTGTCTGATAACTTATATAGGGGTCTGGAGTATAACAATGTCTGACAACTGATATAGGGGTCTGGAGTATAAGAGTGTCTGATAGCTGATATAGGGGTCTGGAGTATAACAGTGTCTGATAACTGATATAGGGGTCCGGAGTATAACAGTGTTTTCTAGCTGATATAGGAGTTTGGAGTATAACAATGCCTGATAGCTGATATAGGGGTCCGGAGTATAACAGTGTCTGATAGCTGATATAGGGGTTTGGAGTATAACAGTGTCTGATAGCTGATATAGGGGTCCGGAGTATAACAGTGTCTGACAACTGATATAGGGGTCTGGAGTACAACAGTGTTTTATAGCTGATATAGGGGTCTGGAGTATAACAGTGTCTGATAACTGATATAGGGGTCTGGAGTATAACAGTGTCTGATAACTGATATAGGGGTCTGGAGTATAACAGTGTCTGATAACTGATATAGGGGTCTGGAGTATAACAGTGTCTGACAACTGATATAGTGGTCTGGAGTATAAGAGTGTCTGATAGCTGATATAGGGGTCTGGATTATAAAAGTATTTGATAGCTGATATAGGGGTTTGGAGTATAACAGTGTCTGATAGCTGATATAGGGGTCCGGAGTATAACAGTGTCTGACAACTGATATAGGGGTCTGGAGTGTAACAATGTCTGATAGCTGATATAGGGGTCCGGAGTACCACAGTGTTTTATAGCTGCTATAGGGGTCCGGAGTACAACAGTGTCTGATAGCTGATATAGGGGTCTGGAGTATAACAGTGTTTGATAGCTGATATAGTGGTCTGGAGTATAACAGTGTCTGATAACTGATATAGTGGTCTGGAGTATAACTGTCTGATAACTGATATAGTGGTCTGGAGTATAACAGTGTCTGATAACTGATATGGGGGTCTTGAGTATAACAGTGTCTGATAACTGATATGGGGTCTGGAGTATAACAGTGTCTGACAACTGATATAGTGGTCTGGAGTATAACAGTGTCTGATAACTGATATAGGGGTCTGGATTATAAAAGTATTTGATAGCTGATATAGGGGTTTGGAGTATAACAGTGTCTGATAGCTGATATAGGGGTCCGGAGTATAACAGTGTCTGACAACTGATATAGGGGTCTGGAGTATAAAAGTGTCTGACAACTGATATAAGGGTCTGGTGTATAACAGTGTCTGACAACTGATATAGGGGTCTGGAGTATAACAGTGTCTGACAACTGATATAGGGGTCTGGAGTATAAGAGTGCCTGATAGCTGATATAGGGGTCTGGATTATAAAAGTATTTGATAGCTGATATAGGGGTTTGGAGTATAACAGTGTCTGATAGCTGATATAGGGGTCCGGAGTATAACAGTGTCTGACAACTGATATAGGGGTCTGGAGTACAACAGTGTTTTCTAGCTGATATAGGGGTTTGGAGTATAACAATGCTGATATAGGGGTCCGGAGTATAACAGTGTCTGATAGCTGATATAGGGGTTTGGAGTATAACAGTGTCTAATAGCTGATATAGGGGTCCGGAGTATAACAGTGTCTGACAACTGATATAGGGGTCTGGAGTACAACAGTGTTTTATAGCTGCTATTGGTGTCTGGAGTGTAACAATGTCTGATAGCTGATATAGGGGTCCGGAGTACAACAGTGTTTTATAGCTGCTATAGGGGTCCGGAGTACAACAGTGTCTGATAGCTGATATAGGGGTCTGGAGTATAACAGTGTTTTATAGCTGATATAGGGGTCTGGAGTACAACAGTGTTTTATAGCTGATATAGGGGTCTGGAGTATAACAGTGTCTGATAACTGATATAGGGGTCTGAAGTATAACAGTGTCTGATAACTGATATAGGGGTCTGGAGTATAACAGTGTTTGATAGCTGATATAAGGGTCCGGAGTATAACAGTGTCTGACAACTGATATAGGGGTCTGGAGTATAACAGTGTCTGATAGCTGATGTAGGGGTCCGGAGTATAACAGTGTCTGACAACTGATATAGGGGTCTGGAGTACAACAGTGTTTTCTAGCTGATATAGGAGTTTGGAGTATAACAATGCCTGATAGCTGATATAGGGGTCCGGAGTATAACAGTGTCTGATAGCTGATATAGGGGTTTGGAGTATAACAGTGTCTGATAGCTGATGTAGGGGTCCGGAGTATAACAGTGTCTGACAACTGATATAGGGGTCTGGAGTACAACAGTGTTTTATAGCTGCTATAGGGGTCTGGAATGTAACAATGTCTGATAGCTGATATAGGGGTCCGAGTACAACAGTGTTTTATAGCTGCTATAGGGGTCCCAAGTACAACAGTGTCTGATAGCTGATATAGGGGTCTGGAGTATAACAGTGTTTTATAGCTGATATAGGGGTCTGGAGTACAACAGTGTTTTATAGCTGATATAGGGGTCTGGAGTATAACAGTGTCTGATAACTGATATAGTGGTCTGGAGTATAACAGTGTCTGACAACTGATATAGTGGTCTGGAGTATAAGAGTGTCTGATAGCTGATATAGGGGTCTGGATTATAAAAGTATTTGATAGCTGATATAGGGGTTTGGAGTATAACAGTGTCTGATAGCTGATATATGGGTCCGGAGTATAACAGTGTCTGACAACTGATATAGGGGTCTGGAGTGTAACAATCTCTGATAGCTGATATAGGGGTCCGGAGTACCACAGTGTTTTATAGCTGCTATAGGGGTCCGGAGTACAACAGTGTCTGATAGCTGATATAGGGGTCTGGAGTATAACAGTGTTTTATAGCTGATATAGGGGTCTGGAGTACAACAGTGTTTTATAGCTGATATAGGGGTCTGGAGTATAACAGTGTCTGATAACTGATATAGGGGTCTGGAGTATAACAGTGTCTGATAACTGATATCGGGGTCTGGAGTATAACAGTGTCTGATAACTGATATGGGGTCTGGAGTATAACAGTGTCTGACAACTGATATAGTGGTCTGGAGTATAAGAGTGTCTGATAGCTGATATAGGGGTCTGGATTATAAAAGTATTTGATAGCTGATATAGGGGTTTGGAGTATAACAGTGTCTGATAGCTGATATAGGGGTCCGGAGTATAACAGTGTCTGACAACTGATATAGGGGTCTGGAGTATAACAGTGTCTGACAACTGATATAAGGGTCTGGTGTATAACAGTGTCTGACAACTGATATAGGGGTCTGGAGTATAACAGTGTCTGACAACTGATATAGGGGTCTGGAGTATAAGAGTGCCTGATAGCTGATATAGGGGTCTGGATTATAAAAGTATTTGATAGCTGATATAGGGGTTTGGAGTATAACAGTGTCTGATAGCTGATATAGGGGTCCGGAGTATAACAGTGTCTGACAACTGATATAGGGGTCTGGAGTACAACAGTGTTTTATAGCTGATATAGGGGTTTGGAGTATAACAATGCTGATATAGGGGTCCGGAGTATAACAGTGTCTGATAGCTGATATAGGGGTTTGGAGTATAACAGTGTCTAATAGCTGATATAGGGGTCCGCAGTATAACAGTGTCTGACAACTGATATAGGGGTCTGGAGTACAACAGTGTTTTATAGCTGCTATTGGTGTCTGGAGTGTAACAATGTCTGATAGCTGATATAGGGGTCCGGAGTACAACAGTGTTTTATAGCTGCTATAGGTGTCCCAAGTACAACAGTGTCTGATAGCTGATATAGGGGTCTGGAGTATAACAGTGTCTGATAGCTGATATAGGGGTCTGGAGTATAACAGTGTTTTATAGCTGATATAGGGGTCTGGAGTACAACAGTGTTTTATAGCTGATATAGGGGTCTGGAGTATAACAGTGTCTGATAACTGATATAGGGGTCTGAAGTATAACAGTGTCTGATAACTGATATAGGGGTCTGGAGTATAACAGTGTTTGATAGCTGATATAAGGGTCCGGAGTATAACAGTGTCTGACAACTGATATAGGGGTCTGGAGTATAACAGTGTCTGATAGCTGATGTAGGGGGTCCGGAGTATAACAGTGTCTGACAACTGATATAGGGGTCTGGAGTACAACAGTGTTTTCTAGCTGATATAGGAGTTTGGAGTATAACAATGCCTGATAGCTGATATAGGGGTCCGGAGTATAACAGTGTCTGATAGCTGATATAGGGGTTTGGAGTATAACAGTGTCTGATAGCTGATGTAGGGGTCCGGAGTATAACAGTGTCTGACAACTGATATAGGGGTCTGGAGTACAACAGTGTTTTATAGCTGCTATAGGGGTCTGGAATGTAACAATGTCTGATAGCTGATATAGGGGTCCGGAGTACAACAGTGTTTTATAGCTGCTATAGGGGTCCCAAGTACAACAGTGTCTGATAGCTGATATAGGGGTCTGGAGTATAACAGTGTTTTATAGCTGATATAGGGGTCTGGAGTACAACAGTGTTTTATAGCTGATATAGGGGTCTGGAGTATAACAGTGTCTGATAACTGATATAGTGGTCTGGAGTATAACAGTGTCTGACAACTGATATAGGGGTCTGGAGTATAAGAGTGTCTGATAGCTGATATAGGGGTCTGGATTATAAAAGTATTTGATAGCTGATATAGGGGTTTGGAGTATAACAGTGTCTGACAACTGATATAGGGTTCTGGAGTGTAACAATGTCTGATAGCTGATATAGGGGTCCGGAGTACAACAGTGTTTTATAGCTGCTATAGGGGTCCGGAGTACAACAGTGTCTGATAGCTGATATAGGGGTCTGGAGTATAACAGTGTTTTATAGCTGATATAGGGGTCTGGAGTACAACAGTGTTTTATAGCTGATATAGGGGTCTGGAGTATAACAGTGTCTGATAACTGATATAGGGGTCTGGAGTATAACAGTGTCTGATAACTGATATAGGGGTCTGGAGTATAAGAGTGTCTGATAGCTGATATAGGGGTCTGGAGTATAACAGTATCTGATAGCTGATATAGGGGTCTGGAGTATAACAGTGTCTGATAGCTGACATAGGGGTCTGGAGTATAACAGTGTCTGAGAACTGATATAGTGGTCTGGAGTATAACAGTGTCTGACAACTGATATAGTGGTCTGGAGTATAACTGTCTGATAACTGATATAGTGGTCTGGAGTATAACAGTGTCTGATAACTTATATAGGGGTCTGGAGTATAACAGTGTCTGATAACTGATATAGGGGTCTGGAGTATAACAGTATTTGATAGCTGATATAGGGGTTTGGAGTGTAACAGTGTCTGATAGCTGATATAGGGGTCTGGAGTATAACAGTGTCTGACAACTGATATAGGGGTCTGGAGTACAACAGTGTTTTCTAGCTGATATAGGGGTTTGGAGTATAACAATGCCTGATAGCTGATATAGGGGTCCGGAGTATAACAGTGTCTGATAGCTGATATAGGGGTTTGGAGTATAACAGTGTCTAATAGCTGATATAGGGGTCTGGAGAATAACAGCGTCTGATAGCTGATATAGGGGTCTGGAGAATAACAGCGTCTGATAGCTAATATAGGGGTCTGGAGTATAACAATGTTTTATAGCTGATATAGGGGTCTGGAGTACAACAGTGTCTGACAACTGTTACAGTGGTCTGGAGGATAACAATGTCTGACAGCTGATATAGGGGTCCGGAGTATATCAGTGTCTGATAGCTGATATAGGGGTTTGGAGTATAACAGTTTCTGATAGCTGATATAGGGATCCGGAGTATAACAGTGTCTGACAACTGATATAGGGGTCTGAAGTACAACAGTGTTTTATAGCTGCTATAGGGGTCTGGAGTATAACAATGTCTGATAGCTGACATAGGGGTCCGGAGTATAACAGTGTCTGACAACTGATATAGGGGTCTGGAGTAAAAACAGTGTCTGATAGCTGATATAGGGGTCCGGAGTATAACAAGGTCTAACAACTGTTACAGTGGTCTGGAGAATAACAGTGTCTGATACCTGACATAGGGGTCCGGAGTACAACAGTGTCTGACAACTGTTACAGTGGTCTGGAGAATATCACTGTGTGATACCTGATATTGGGGTCTGGAGTACAACAGTGTCTTACAACTGTTACAGTGGTCCGGAGTATAACAGTGTCTGATAGCTGATATAGGGGTCCGGAGTATAACAGTGTCTGACAACTGACATAGGGGTCTGGAGTGCAACAGTGTTTTATAGCTGATATTATGGTTCAGAGTATAACAGTGTCTGAAAGCTGATATAGGTGTCCCAGTATAACAGTGTCTGATAGCTGATATAGGGGTCCGGAGTATAACAGTGTCTGACAACTGATATAGGGGTCTGGAGTATAACAGTGTCTGACAACTGATATAAGGGTCTGGTGTATAACAGTGTCTGACAACTGATATAGGGGTCTGGAGTATAACAGTGTCTGACAACTGATATAGGGGTCTGGAGTATAAGAGTGCCTGATAGCTGATATAGGGGTCTGGATTATAAAAGTATTTGATAGCTGATATAGGGGTTTGGAGTATAACAGTGTCTGATAGCTGATATAGGGGTCCGGAGTATAACAGTGTCTGACAACTGATATAGGGGTCTGGAGTACAACAGTGTTTTCTAGCTGATATAGGGGTTTGGAGTATAACAATGCTGATATAGGGGTCCGGAGTATAACAGTGTCTGATAGCTGATATAGGGGTTTGGAGTATAACAGTGTCTAATAGCTGATATAGGGGTCCGGAGTATAACAGTGTCTGACAACTGATATAGGGGTCTGGAGTACAACAGTGTTTTATAGCTGCTATTGGTGTCTGGAGTGTAACAATGTCTGATAGCTGATATAGGGGTCCGGAGTACAACAGTGTTTTATAGCTGCTATAGGGGTCCGGAGTACAACAGTGTCTGATAGCTGATATAGGGGTCTGGAGTATAACAGTGTTTTATAGCTGATATAGGGGTCTGGAGTACAACAGTGTTTTATAGCTGATATAGGGGTCTGGAGTATAACAGTGTCTGATAACTGATATAGGGGTCTGAAGTATAACAGTGTCTGATAACTGATATAGGGGTCTGGAGTATAACCGTGTTTGATAGCTGATATAAGGGTCCGGAGTATAACAGTGTCTGACAACTGATATAGGGGTCTGGAGTATAACAGTGTCTGATAGCTGATGTAGGGGTCCGGAGTATAACAGTGTCTGACAACTGATATAGGGGTCTGGAGTACAACAGTGTTTTCTAGCTGATATAGGAGTTTGGAGTATAACAATGCCTGATAGCTGATATAGGGGTCCGGAGTATAACAGTGTCTGATAGCTGATATAGGGGTTTGGAGTATAACAGTGTCTGATAGCTGATGTAGGGGTCCGGAGTATAACAGTGTCTGACAACTGATATAGGGGTCTGGAGTACAACAGTGTTTTATAGCTGCTATAGGGGTCTGGAATGTAACAATGTCTGATAGCTGATATAGGGGTCCGGAGTACAACAGTGTTTTATAGCTGCTATAGGGGTCCCAAGTACAACAGTGTCTGATAGCTGATATAGGGGTCTGGAGTATAACAGTGTTTTATAGCTGATATAGGGGTCTGGAGTACAACAGTGTTTTATAGCTGATATAGGGGTCTGGAGTATAACAGTGTCTGATAACTGATATAGTGGTCTGGAGTATAACAGTGTCTGACAACTGATATAGGGGTCTGGAGTATAAGAGTGTCTGATAGCTGATATAGGGGTCTGGATTATAAAAGTATTTGATAGCTGATATAGGGGTTTGGAGTATAACAGTGTCTGACAACTGATATAGGGTTCTGGAGTGTAACAATGTCTGATAGCTGATATAGGGGTCCCGAGTACAACAGTGTTTTATAGCTGCTATAGGGGTCCGGAGTACAACAGTGTCTGATAGCTGATATAGGGGTCTGGAGTATAACAGTGTTTTATAGCTGATATAGGGGTCTGGAGTACAACAGTGTTTTATAGCTGATATAGGGGTCTGGAGTATAACAGTGTCTGATAACTGATATAGGGGTCTGGAGTATAACAGTGTCTGATAACTGATATAGGGGTCTGGAGTATAAGAGTGTCTGATAGCTGATATAGGGGTCTGGATTATAAAAGTATTTGATAGCTGATATAGGGGTTTGGAGTATAACAGTGTCTGATAGCTGATATAGGGGTCCGGAGTATAACAGTGTCTGACAACTGATATAGGGGTCTGGAGTATAACAGTGTCTGACAACTGATATAGGGGTCTGGAGTATAACAGTGTCTGACAACTGATATAGGGGTCTGGAGTATAACAGTGTCTGACAACTTATATAGGGGTCTGGAGTATAAGAGTGCCTGATAGCTGATATAGGGGTCTGGATTATAAAAGTATTTGATAGCTGATATAGGGGTTTGGAGTGTAACAGTGTCTGATAGCTGATATAGGGGTCCGGAGTATAACAGTGTCTGACAACTGATATAGGGGTCTGGAGTACAACAGTGTTTTCTAGCTGATATAGGGGTTTGGAGTATAACAATGCCTGATAGCTGATATAGGGGTCCGGAGTATAACAGTGTCTGATAGCTGATATAGGGGTTTGGAGTATAACAGTGTCTAATAGCTGATATAGGGGTCTGGAGAATAACAGCGTCTGATAGCTAATATAGGGGTCTGGAGTATAACAATGTTTTATAGCTGATATAGGGGTCTGGAGTACAACAGTGTCTGACAACTGTTACAGTGGTCTGGAGGATAACAATGTCTGACAGCTGATATAGGGGTCCGGAGTATATCAGTGTCTGATAGCTGATATAGGGGTTTGGAGTATAACAGTTTCTGATAGCTGATATAGGGATCCGGAGTATAACAGTGTCTGACAACTGATATAGGGGTCTGAAGTACAACAGTGTTTTATAGCTGCTATAGGGGTCTGGAGTATAACAATGTCTGATAGCTGACATAGGGGTCCGGAGTATAACAGTGTCTGACAACTGATATAGGGGTCTGGAGTAAAACAGTGTCTGATAGCTGATATAGGGGTCCGGAGTATAACAAGGTCTAACAACTGTTACAGTGGTCTGGAGAATAACAGTGTCTGATACCTGACATAGGGGTCCGGAGTACAACAGTGTCTGACAACTGTTACAGTGGTCTGGAGAATATCACTGTGTGATACCTGATATTGGGGTCTGGAGTACAACAGTGTCTTACAACTGTTACAGTGGTCCGGAGTATAACAGTGTCTGATAGCTGATATAGGGGTCCGGAGTATAACAGTGTCTGACAACTGACATAGGGGTCTGGAGTGCAACAGTGTTTTATAGCTGATATTATGGTTCAGAGTATAACAGTGTCTGAAAGCTGATATAGGTGTCCCAGTATAACAGTGTCTGATAGCTGATATAGGGGTCTGGAGTATAAGTGTTTTATAGTTGATATAGGGGTCTGAAGTATTACAGTGTCTGATAACTGATTTAGGGGTCCGGAGTATAACAGTTTCTGATAGCTGATATAGGGGTCTGGAGTATAACAGCTGATATAGGGGTCCGTAGTATAACAGTGTCTGACAAATGATATAGGGGTCTGGAGTATGACAGTGTCTGATAACTGCTATAGGGGTCTGGAGTATAACAGTGTCTGATAGCTGATATAGGGTCTGGAGTATAACAGTGTCTGATAGCTGATATAGTGGTCTGGAGTACAACAGTGTCTGACAACTGATATAGGGGTCTGGAGTACATTAGTGTCTGATAATTGCTATAGAGGTCTGGAGTATAACAGGGTCTGATAGCTGCTATAGGGGTCCGGAGTACAACAGTGTCTAAAAACTGATATAGGGGTCTGGAGTATAACAGTGTCTGATAGCTGCTATAGGGGTCTGGAGTATAACAATGTTTGATAGCTGATATAGGAGTCCGGAGTACAACGTTGTCTGACAACGGTTACAGTGGTCTGGAGTATAACAGTGTTTTATAGCTGCTATAGGGGTCCGGAGTATAACAGTGTCTGACAACTGTTACAGTGGTCTGGAGAATAACAGTGTCTAATACCTGATATAGGGGTCCGGAGTACAACAGTGTCTGACAACTGTTACAGTGGTCTGGAGTATAACAGTGTTTGATTCCTGATATAGGGGTCCGGAGTATAACAGTGTCTGATAGCTGATATAGGGGTCCGGAGTATAACAGTGTCTGACAACTGATATAGGGGTCTGGAGTATAACAGTGTCTGATAGCTGATATAGGGGTCTGGATTATAAAAGTATTTGATAGCTGATATAGGGGTCTGGAGTACAACAGTGTCTGATAGCTGATATAGGGGTCTGGAGTTTAACAGTGTCTGATAGCTGATATAGGAGTGTGGAGTATAACAGTGTCTGATAGCTGATATAGGAGTCTGGAGTACAACAGTGTCTGATAGCTGCTATAGGGGTCTGGAGTATAACAGTGTCTGACAGCTGATATAGGGGTCTGGAGTATAAAAGTATTTTATAGCTGATATAGGGGTCTGGAGTACAACAGTGTCTGACAACTGTTACAGTGGTCCTGATTATAACAAAGTCTGACAGCTGATATAGGGGTCCGGAGTATAACAGTGTCTGATAGCTGATATAGGGGTTTGGAGTATAACAGTGTCTGACAACTGATATAGGGGTCTGAAGTACAACAGTGTTTTATAGCTGCTATAGGGGTCTGGAGTATAACAATGTCTGATAGCTGATATAGGGGTCCGGAGTATAACAGTGTCTGACAACTGATATAGGGGTCTGGAGTAAAACAGTGTCTGATAGCTGATATAGGGGTCTGGAGAATAACAGCGTCTGATAGCTGATATAGGGGTCTGGAGTATAACAGTGTCTGATATCTGATATAGGTGTCTGGAGTACAACAGTGTCTGACAACTGTTACAGTGGTCTGGAGGTTAACAATGTCTGATAGCTGATATAAGGGTCCAGAGTATAACTGTGTCTGACAACTGATATAGGAGTCTGGACTATAACAGTGTCTGAAAACTGTTACAGTGGTCTAGAGAATAACAATGTCTGATAGCTGATATAGGGGTCCGGAGTATAACAATGTCTGACAACTGTTACAGTGTTCTGGAGTATAACAGTGTCTGATACCTGATATAGGGGTCCGGAGTACAACAGTGTCTGACAACTGTTACAGTGGTCTGGAGAATATCACTGTGTGATACCTGATATTGGGGTCCGGAGTACAACAGTGTCTGACAACTGTTACAGTGGTCCGGAGTATAACAGTGTCTGACAGCTGATATAGGGGTCCGGAGTATAACAGTGTCTGACAACTGACATAGGGGTCTGGAGTGCAACAGTGTTTTATAGCTGATATTATGGTTCAGAGAATAACAGTGTCTGAAAGCTGATATAGGTGTCCCAGTATAACAGTGTCTGATAGCTGATATAGGGGTCTGGAGTATAACAGTGTCTGATAACTGATATAGGGGTCCGGAGTACAACAGTGTCTGACAACTGTTACAGTGGTCTGGAGTATAACAGTGTCTGATTCCTGAAATAGGGGTCCGGAGTACAACAGTGTCTGACAACTGTTACAGTGGTCTGGAGAATAACAGTGTCTGATAGCTGATATAGGGGTCCGGAGTATAACAGTGTCTGACAACTGTTACAGTGGTCTGGAGAATAACAGTGTCTGATACCTGATATAGGGGTCCGGAGTACAACAGTGTCTGACAACTGTTACAGTGGTCTGGAGAATATCACTGTGTGATACCTGATATTGGGGTCCGGAGTACAACAGTGTCTTACAACTGTTACAGTGGTCCGGAGTATAACAGTGTCTGATAGCTGATATAGGGGTCCGGAGTATAACAGTGTCTGACAACTGTCATAGGGGTCTGGAGTGCAACAGTGTTTTATAGCTGATATTATGGTTCAGAGTATAACAGTGTCTGAAAGCTGATATAGGTGTCCCAGTATAACAGTGTCTGATAGCTGATATAGGGGTCTGGAGTATAAGTGTTTTATAGTTGATATAGGGGTCTGAAGTATAACAGTGTCTGATAACTGATATAGGGGTCCGGAGTATAACAGTTTCTGATAGCTGATATAGGGGTCTGGAGTATAACAGCTGATATAGGGGTCCGTAGTATAACAGTGTCTGACAACTGATATAGGGGTCTGGAGTATGACAGTGTCTGATAACTGCTATAGGGGTCTGGAGTATAACAGTGTCTGATAGCTGATATAGGGTCTGGAGTATAACAGTGTCTGATAGCTGATATAGTGGTCTGGAGTACAACAGTGTCTGACAACTGATATAGGGGTCTGGAGTACAACAGTGTCTGATAATTGCTATAGAGGTCTGGAGTATAACAGGGTCTGATAGCTGCTATAGGGGTCCGGAGTACAACAGTGTCTAAAAACTGATATAGGGGTCTGGAGTATAACAGTGTCTGATAATTGCTATAGGGGTCTGGAGTATAACAATGTCTGATAGCTGATATAGGAGTCCGGAGTACAACGTTGTCTGACAACTGTTACAGTGGTCTGGAGTATAACAGTGTTTTATAGCTGCTATAGGGGTCCGGAGTATAACAGTGTCTGACAACTGTTACAGTGGTCTGGAGAATAACAGTGTCTATTACCTGATATAGGGGTCCGGAGTACAACAGTGTCTGACAACTGTTACAGTGGTCTGGAGTATAACAGTGTCTGATTCCTGATATAGGGGTCCGGAGTACAACAGTGTCTGACAACTGTTACAGTGGTCTGGAGTATAACAGTGTCTGATAGCTGATATAGGGGTCCGGAGTATAACAGTGTCTGACAACTGTTACAGTGGTCTGGAGAATAACAGTGTCTGATAGCTGATATAGGGGTCCGGAGTATAACAGTGTCTGACAACTGTTACAGTGGTCTGGAGAATAACAGTGTCTGTTACTGTTATACTTTTATAACAATGAATTTGCAATTTAACTGGAAAAATTGCTTTTTTTTATTTTTACTGAAGAAAAGAGGAAAGTCAATGAAGGGTGGTCTCTAATTTTTGCACATAGTCCTCTAGACTATCATCTAGAGATCATTATGTTAAAAGATGTTTTGCTGTATAAAAGACGGATGTAGCCTTAACAATATACCAGCCATAGTGCAATACATTATTTGCCCCTTTAGCTCAGAATAATGAAAATAAAACAAAGAAGATTATTCTTTATGCCGGCATGGCACTTTGGTGGCTGTTTGAATATGAAATGTGAATGACTAATGGTGGTTCTCAGTCAGGTATGAAAATAAAACATGGAAACCTTTGCTCCTATGTATGCGCATATTAGAATGCACAGATAAGAAGAGAATTCTGGGAGGTGCGTAAAGGCATACAGGAGGGAAAAAGGTTAAAAGCTGCCTATTTTGGGGCAAAACAGAATCAGCATGAAGGATTAAACCTATCCGAACACAGTCTTTAAAACAGTTCAACTTTGGTTTTTCACTTAGTCGCCTTCGTTCAGTTTAGCCGAGGACGCCTTTGAGCGTACGACACTTTTCCAAACTCTGCGCTAATGCTGGGTATAATCCTCGCCTGTGTTTGGTCAGACGTGATGGCGTGACAGTGTTATTTAAAAGTTTTCAGGGGGAATCACACTGAAAATTAAATTTGCATTTAGGTCAGTTGAATATCAAGCCAATTAGCAGCACGCAGAGAAAGAGCGAGAGACCATTGGTCTGGCTGGCTAGAGAGAAAAAAGAGAGAGAAAAAGAGAAGGAAAGTGTAAATGCGTGGGCATTCCTTCCTCCCAATGACTCATGAATCCCTGCACTTTTTATGCCCCCACCACACGCATGCCGTCAAAGCTGCTGCAGCTACATTCATGTTTACTCAGTACTCCACCCATCCAGCACATTGATGGAACACCACTCTCAATTAAAAGGATGCTAAAATAAAACATTGTTGAGGCCAAAAGCAAGGCTTGAACGTGTCACTGAACAGATGTTAACCCGAGATGCTGTCAAAACAGCTAAAGGTTTCACAGAATGAATAGAGAAACAGAGCGACCACGGAAATGAAACAGTGGTTCATCTTTCAAGCCCGTTTTCTTCAGAAGGTGGAAGGAAAACAGTTTTACTATAACGAAGGCTTCTCAACCTATGTGGAGCTAAGATGAGGATAAGGTTTACAAAGGCAAACTGGTTGAAAAAAAAATCAGAATGTCCCCAGTCCTTTCTTGGGTTGCGTCCTCTCCCTTGGCCGATGGAACAGAGGGACTGAGTCCTCCACAGTGCAGGTTTTATTTTGTAGTGTGATGTCAGAGCAATGCTGGAGGCTCCAGCATACACATGCAGCACACATGCAGGTGGGCTGCAGAAGAAGTAGAAAGTGGCTAAGAGAGAGCCCCTTGCTGCGTGAAGCTTGATGCTGCGAGGAGTGCACTGTGGAGGACTCCCAACGCCCAAGAGAAAGGAATCAACCCACGAAAGGACTGGGGACATTTTGAATGTCCTGAGCAATCAGGTTGTGCGCACACCCCAGGAACTCTGTAAGGTCATTGAGACAGCTGGTCATTGGAAGGGTGTTTTATGTAGTGTCCCACTACTAGCTAATTTGTAGCTGTTGTTCCTTTTAAATGCTTATTAATGAGAACCATTAGTAAACTCATTTTAAGCCCTCAAGGTAGTCTTATTCTAAAGCGGTACCATTTGTTTGCACTAGGATGAAATTTTCTCTTGAATAGGTTTCACCTCACCTCAAAGCGAAGTTCGGTATCTACCACATATGCTAAGGACTTTCTCTAGCTTCTCATTTTATCTGTCAGCCCAGAAAATGTAAGATAAATGAAGAAACTATTATCTTCATTATTCCAGGACTGTATTTCATACCGTGCAGCTGAATAAAGGTTTACGCTTAGGGATCTTAAAATGCCAATCTAGTCTCAAACTCTTCATTATAGAGTTTTGCTTCTATAACCAAGATGCAACTCCTCTAAGAAGCAACAAAAAGTTTTGTATATAGTGCATTGCTATAAAGGCATGCTGCTTATATTCACATACACAGTGTGCTACATGCTCAGTAAGTCTTGGAATTGTAGAACAACAGCATAATAAAGAATAGGTGTTCTTAGGCAAACAAGTTGAGGCAAATGGCCCATGCATGAATTTTTAAATTTTTTTTAATTTCCTACCAGCACCTTTTACTAAAAGCATATAGTTCGCTTCCATTATGTGGAGGTTCTTTAAACTTTAAAAAAGGTTCTTCCCATTGAAACACTGATATCTTATTTAAATAAAGGTTGCTCTATGACATCCAGTACATCTTTTATATAAGCCTCCATACTAGTGAACAAAATCTTTTGACTAGCAGTAAATCAGCTAATTGGAGCTTGGTGTTTACTTATCCCCTGCCTCGACCCTGTGATCTCACGTTCCCACACCCCCCAAGCACAGAGCGTTGGCCAATCTGTCTGCCTGTCTGCTCGAGAGAAGGTGGGAATTTGCTGGCACCGTCGCAGCATCTAAGGTAATCAAGTTTACAGCTCAAACAGATGAAGCCTGATTACTCTGATAACTTTGGGCTCCGGCTCTGACGGGAAGCCCATTTAGCCCAAGCCAACAGAGATGCCGTTCGACAGGCGGACAGGCAGTCGATCTTAACGCCGTTTGAAGTGTGTCTTTATCGCTTAGTGGTTGGCTGAAAATGAAGGAACGTTAGGTATAATCATGGACGCTTTTTATGGTTCTGAAATGAAGGTGTTTAAGGCCTGATGGTTCATCAGTTGTTTAAAAGATGTTGCTAATCTGGGAACAGATTTTCTTAACAACACTTTTTTTTTATCCCAGAATTGTCCCCTAAGCACTCATTGTCTAGTCATAGCTTAGCAACTGTTACAGGGCCGGGGTGCCTCTTTCTTGTGTGCATGAGAGAATTAGCTTTAATTGGATGCACAATGATATTTTAAAGGTCTGGACAAAAGACACGAGAGGAGAGGTGTGGGATGTGGGAGTTTGGAAGGCAGCTACTTAAACATACACCAGAACACACCAGCTGCTTCTCTGCTGTTTTTACTGGTATCTGTGGGTTTCATATCAATCCTCACTCTTTTAGTACTTTTGCGTTACTGACAGATCACAATGTTTTAGAATTACAGTGAAAACAAGAGTTCTGATTTTCAATCAACATTCAACATCAAATGTTGGAGGTTGATGTTAGGCCAACACTGAGTTTTTGACGTCAAACTCGATTTTCATTTTCAAACTAAATTCAAATTCTGACCAATGTTGAAGGTTGATGTTTTTTTAAACTAGAATTCAATGTCTGACCAATGTTGAAGGTTGATGTCAAGTCAATTTAAATTTTTAACTATAATTCAATGTCTGTCCTACAGTGGAGGTTGATGTCAAGCAAATTTTAATTTTTAACTTTAATTCAGTGTCTCTGCTACAGTGGAGGTTGATGTCAAGCCAATATTGGGTTTTGACATCAATCTAAATTTCTTTTTCAACCAAAAGTTTATGGCTGTCCAACATTAAAGGTTTATGTCAAGCCAGCATTGAGTTTTGTTGCCAAGCATTTTTTCATTTCCAGCTAAAAATGAAGGTCTGTCCAATGTTGGAGGTTGATGTCAAGCCAGTGTTGGGTTTTAACATCAATTCAGTTTTCATATTCAACCAAAACTCAATGTCTGTCTGATAATAAATAAACATCCAGTGAGTGCTGTGACGTAAACATCCTCCAGAATGTTAGCTGTTTCTCCATATTTGGCTGTTATCTGTGGATTTAGCATCAGTTTCTATTTTTTTGCACTTTTAGGCTATTGAGAGATCACAACATTTTATAATTACCTACACCGTTTTAATTTTTCAGTTACAGTTATACAGAACTTCAAAGATTCACAACCCTGGACCTGGAGTACCCCGTATACATTTTCCCAACACACCTGATCCAACAAATCAGCTCATAACCAAGCTTTTCATGACTTTAAGTGGGTGCACTTTTTTATTGTGTATTTCTGCACAGATCCCAAACCCTGGTCCTGGAGAAAAACACTACAACGTGCAGGACATGGGGCGCTCCAGGACCAGGGTTGGGAATCTGTGCAGAAACACATAATAAATACATTGAAAGCATGTGTGTTTTTTTACATTGGCAGAAATAAAGATGAAGAACTTGATCTTTAGAATGCATTTTTCAGCATTTTAAATTGTTCTCCAATGTCTAAATAGAGTATAACTTCAGGGTGGAAAAGGCCCTCATGCCGTTTTACATGCCTATTTACAGCCTGTGAACAATACGTTTTCCCTTTTTCGGTGAGCTCATTAATATTTTGCTGAGCTCTGCTCTGATTTGCTGGTTTACAGTGAAACACTTTGATGAATAATATAACAAATTAGACATAGTAGACAAAATGACCCAGAAAAAGTGGGTAAAGTCACACAGCATGGCTGCTACTTACTGGTTATTGTTGGGACTATTGTTGGGTGGTGGATGTGGGGTGGCTGATGAATTCAGGGTGGGTGGTGAATTCATGGTGGGTGGTGTGGGAGGGTTGCAAACATTTGCAAATGACTGTATCATTAGAAATGTTCAAGAATTTGAATGTGACTGCATTAACTACCAAAGAAGATGTGTGGGTAAACATATACATCATTAAAACATGTTTTAATGATCAGCAACTTGTAAATGTCAACTACCAACTTGGATTTCTCTAGAATATATTTCTTCCTGATCAGTTGCTTGGTATTGCAATCATTTCCTCTCCAGGTCCAGATTTGAAATAAACATCTGAACCAAACAACACGGCATGAATTATTCTGAAAATTAACTTACCATCGCGTGAATCTGCCAAGACAGGAAATAAAATATATATATATATATATGAAAGAAAACTTGAGTTGAAGATACTGCTGTGGGTAGGATTTAAATTCAGCGTTCCTGGAGAAAAAAAAATCATAAAACACTGAAATTGTTCCACAGGGCCAAAATGCAATCGCATTAATAATTTAATCTGGGGTAAGCAACGCTATGCTATCCAGAGAGATGCTGGGTCAGAGCAATATGAATTTCATACAATAGCCAGCATAAATACAAATAAGTCCCTGAGCTATAAATTCCCAAAGCGCACATTTCTAAGCCCTGGTAATAATGCATTATATAAAGATATTCTGCTTCTGACAAACACATATTTTACACATCAGAGCCAGGCTTGCTGCCATACTCAGCATAATTATCCCTTAATCATGATTCACTTTAGTGCTGTAAATGTTTATCACCCATACATTTGAAACCCATAATGTGATACATGACCTTTTATTATATACTGCTGTCCAGTGGATGGAAACCCGTAAGCACAGTTCAGAGAACATACATTAACATTGCGTCCACAAAGATATGCTGCAGCAAAACAAACATGCATGTGTGCATATCATGCAAAAAGTATATTAATCATTTGCAGTGCTCTAAATCCCCCATTTTACCCCAGAAAACTTGAAAAAATAAACACGATAATTGTTTTTAAACACTTTAGCTATAATTGCTTTAGATCAAATTTGAGTTAAAAAAATTGCAATTAACTCTGATTAAATGTCAATTATAATGTCTTAAATCATAATGAATCATCATGATGAAAGATTAAAAATCATTATTCATAAACTAACAATGTGAGCAGTCATGATTGAGCCACCAAAAATAATGGGAATCTGCAAAATCCTATAATTAACTGTGATTAACTGCACAAATAAGTAGGATTAATCACAATTAACAATCCAAAGCAATGTGATTAATCATGATTAAAATAATGCCCAAAATAATACAGTAATAATGATTAGCTGCACAAATTAATGAGACTAATAGTAACGGAGCTACCCCAAATTAGTGTAATTAATCACAATTAACAAGTCAAATTTACACAATTATTTGTGATGGACTAAAAAAATGGGTATGATTATCTGTGAGTAAACTACACCAAATAAGGCAATTAATAAACTAACTGGAATAATGCAATCCATCTCAGAAAAATTACAATTAATCACATTTAACTACATTCAAAATGAGATGCGATCATAAAATTAGTTACAAAAATGTGATTAATCACAATTAAATTAACTGGAATAATGCAATTCATCTCAATTCATCTAAAAAAAATTACAATTAATCACATTTAACTACAGTAAAAATTAGATGTGATCATAAAATTAGCTACAAAAATGTGGTTAATCACAATTAAACTAACTGGAATAATGCAATTCATCTCAATTCATCTCAGAAAAAATACAACTAATCACATTTAACTACATTAAAAACTAGATGTGATCATAAAATTAGCTACAAAAATGTGATTAATCGCAACAAAACTAACTGGAATAATGCAATTCATCTCAATTAATTTCAGAAAAATTACAATTAATCACAATTAATTACATTAAAAAATAGATGTGTTCATAAAATTAGCTACAAAAACTGTGATTAATCACAATTAAACTAACTTGAATAATGCAATTCATCTCAATTCATCTCAGAAAAAATACAACTAATCACATTTAACTACATTAAAAACTAGATGTGATCATAAAATTAGCTACAAAAATGTGATTAATCGCAATAAAACTAACTGGAATAATGCAATTCATCTCAATTAATTTCTGAAAAGTTACAATTAATCACAATTAATTACATTAAAAAATAGATGTGTTCATAAAATTAGCTACAAAAACTGTGATTAATCACAATTAAACTAACTGGAATAATGCAATTCATCTCAATTAATTTCAGAAAAATTACAATTAATCACAATTAACTACATTAAAAAATAGATGCGTTCATAAAATTAGCTACAAAAACTGTGATTAATCACAATTAAACTAACTGGAATAATGCAATTCATCTCAATTCATCTCAGAAAAATTACAATTACTCACATTTAACTACATTATAAATTAGATGCGATCATAAAATTTGCTACAAAAATGTGATTAATCATAATTACACTAACCGAAATAATGCAATTCATCACAATTTGTCTCAATTAATTTCAGAAAAATTACAATTAATCACAGTTAATTGTTTTCATCATTTCACAACCCCAAAAAAAGTGCATGACTATATATTTTCCCTTATTGTATGTCAGCATGTGTTTCAAAACAACTAAAGAAGAACAAAAGCTCTTAAAGAACATCAAGTTTATGCTTCACTCTCCAAGGAAGTGGCTTAGCATACGGCTGTGTGCTTAGGACCGGCTTTGTAAGAACCTTGCTTTGTGGGTACCATCCTCAAGCTGCCCAAAGAAAGAGAAAGCAAAAGAAAAAAAATCACAGCAAGTGCAGCAGCAGTTGAGCTTCAGGCAGCCAGCCCCATGACTGCAGCTGTGCTAGCCAGGGAATGGATTCTTAATGGGTTTCAACTTCTTCCCCCTCATACTTTTCACACCATTATCTTCCTTGCAATCATACGGCCAGCAGAGCTGGACATGATGGTCTCCTCAGCTTCCTTTGTGTTGGGAGTCATTATAACCCTACTTTACACAAAAGTATCAGTGCCAGAGAGATTCTCAGTCTCCTCAGCAAACAGAGGGAATGAAAGCCAGCTGACTCAGCCCACAGTGCAGCAGTGTGCCGGGCTCTAAAGCAGTACACATCAACACCTCCTCTAGCTGGTGAATTGCTTAAGGTCCTCTCACTACAATACCCAGCATGCATAACTCAAACATATCATGCAACAAGGCTGCTGGCAGAGCTACAGTTGGACAGGATTATAACGGCAGATGTGATATTCAGCAGATTTTCCTATCCCCCCAAAGTCTTTGTAGAGTTTCAACAGTTCCTCCCACCTTCTGATCTTCAACGCCGAGTCTCTAGACACTAATATGCACTCCTGTAGAATGCGAGTAGGCATGTTTACAAAGGATGTAGTGATCGTTACATTTGTCATTTTGGCTGCTTTACGATGCACTAATTGCTGACACAAGCACTCAACAACACACTCACGGCTTGGTTCGTGTCTTCAGAAGAAAGCATTGACCAACAGAACAGGACTCTCTGGAGCTGCAACACATTGGCCTTAAGTCATCATGCCTAATGTCAGGCACCAGCTAGAGAAGTATAAAGCACCCCAGTACTGGGCTGTGGAGCAGTGGTCTCCACCCAATATCTTTCCATTACAATATATAAGTGTACTTAAAGTTCATTTCATTAAGGAAATTGAAGTATACACTCATCTGCCATAACGTTAAAACCAACTAGTGTCTGGGTGGAGTTTGTATATTCTCCCAGTGTCTGTGTGGAGTGTGTATGTTCTCCCAGTGTCTGTGTGGAGTTTGTATGTTCTCCCAGTGTCTGTGTGGAGTTTGTATGTTCTCCCAGTGTCTGTGTGGAGATTGTATGTTCTCTCAGTGTCTGTGTGGAGTTTGTATGATCTCCCAGTGTCTGTGTGGAGTTTGTATGTTCTCCCAGTGTCTGTGTGGAGATTGTATATTCTCCCAGTGTCTGTGTGGAGTTTGTATGGTCTCCCATTGTCTGTGTGGAGATTGTATATTCTCCCAGTGTCTGTGTGGAGTGTGTATGGTCTCCCAGTGTCTGTGTAGAAATTGTATGGTCTCCCAGTGTCTGTGTAGAAATTGTATGGTCTCCCAGTGTCTGTGTGGAGTTTGCATGTTCTCTCAGTGTCTGTGTGGAGTTTGTATGTTCTCTCAGTGTCTGTGTGGAGTTTGTACGATCTCCCAGTGTCTGTGTGGTTTTGTATGATCTCCCAGTGTCTGTGTGGAGTTTGTATGTTCTCCCAGTGTCTGTGTGGAGTGTGTATGCTCTCCCAGTGTCTGTGTGGAGTGTGTATGGTCTCCCAGTGTTCTCTGTGGAGTTTGTATGTTCTCCCAGTGTCTGTGTGGAGTTTGTATGCTCCCCCAGTGTCTGTGTAGAAATTGTATGGTCTCCCAGTGTTCTGTGTGGAGTTTGTATGTTCTCTCAGTGTCTGTGTGGAGTTTGTATGTTCTCTCAGTGTCTGTGTGGAGTTTGTACGATCTCCCAGTGTCTGTGTGGTTTTGTATGATCTCCCAGTGTCTGTGTGGAGTGTGTATGGTCTCTCAGTGTCTGTGTGGAGTGTGTATGGTCTCCCAGTGTCTGTGTAGAGTTTGTATGTTCTCCCAGTGTCTGTGTGGAGTTTGTATGTTCTCCCAGTGTCTGTGTGGAGTTTGTATGTTCTCCCAGTGTCTGTGTAGAGTTTGTATGTTCTCCCAGTGTCTGTGTGGAGTTTGTATGTTCTCCCAGTTTCTGTGTGGAGATTGTATGTTCTCTCAGTGTCTGTGTGGAGTTTGTATGATCTCCCAGTGTCTGTGTGGAGTTTGTATGTTCTCTCAGTGTCTGTGTGGAGTTTGTATGTTCTCCCAGTGTCTGTGTGGAGATTGTATGTTCTCCCAGTGTCTGTGTGGAGTTTGTATGTTCTCCCAGTGTCTGTGTGGAGATTGTATGTTCTCTCAGTGTCTGTGTGGAGTTTGTATGATCTCCCAGTGTCTGTGTGGAGTTTGTATGTTCTCCCATTGTCTGTGTGGAGATTGTATATTCTCCCAGTGTCTGTGTGAAGTTTGTATGGTCTCCCATTGTCTGTGTGAAGATTGAATATTCTCCCAGTGACTGTGTGGAGTGTGTATGGTCTCCCAGTGTCTGTGTGGAGTTTGTATGTTCTCCCAGTGTCTGTGTGGAGTTTGTATGCTCTCCCAGTGTCTGTGTGGAGTGTGTATGGTCTCCCAGTGTTCTGTGTGGAGTTTGTATGGTCTCCCAGTGTCTGTGTGGAGTTTGTATGCTCTCCCAGTGTCTGTGTGGAGTGTGTATGGTCTCTCAGTGTCTGTGTGGGTTTTTTTGTTCTCCCAGCGTCTGTTTGGAGTTTGTATGATTTCCCAGTGTCTGTGTGGGGTTTGTATGTTCTCCCAGCATCTGTGTGGAGTTTGTATGCTCTCTCAGTGTCTGTGTGGAGTTTGTATGATCTCCCAGTGTCTGTGTGGGGTTTGTATGGTCTCCCAGTGTCTCTGTGGGGTTTGTATGTTCTCCCAGTGTCTGTGTGGAGTTTGTATGTTCTCCCAGTGTCTGTGTGGAATTTGTATGGTCTCCTAGTGTCTGTGTGGAGTGTGTATGATCTCACAGTGTCTGTGTGGGTTTGTATGTTCTCCCAGTGTCTGCGTGGAGTGTGTATGGTCTCTCAGTGTCTGTGTGGGTTTGTATGTTCTCCCAGTGTCTGTGTGGAATTTGTATGGTCTCCCAGTGTCTGTGTGGAGTTTGTATGATCTCCCAGTGTCTGTGTGGTTTTGTATGATCTCCCAGTGTCTGTGTGGGATTTGTATGTTCTCCCAGTGTCTGTGTGGAGTGTGTATGCTCTCCCAGTGTCTGTGTGGAGTTTGTATGGTCTCTCAGTGTCTGTGTGGAGTTTGTATGGTCTCCCATTGTCCGTGTTGGGCATATATATTGTGTATATACAGTGTATATTTGTGTCTCCTCCAACACTCTAAACACATGCAGTGAATTGAAGATAATAAATAGACACCTGTGTAATAAGTTCACTCTGAGGATAAATGAATTAACACACTTGTAAATTAACAGTAAACCTATTAGTTTACATTTAGTGTAGTTGCAGTACAAAAGATATAAACTAGTTGTGTACTCAAGGTTTAATATTTTTACATTTAAGGTATATTTAAAGTTTACTTTATAAACTAAAACATGGGCCAATTTAGCTGCAAGAATTATTTAAATAGTGCACATGCAAGTTTACTACTAGTACGCTCAAAGTATACTTAGGAAACATACTTTAACTTTACTTAAGTGAACTTCATTAAATGAACCTTTTGCCAGAAAACGCTCTATAAGTAATGTGACTGTAGAACGAATGAGCAGGTGTCTTTGGATGTACTGTGCAGTGATTTGTGGAGTTTGGTTGTTTTGTTTGATTTGTTTCTTTGGCCTGTACTGCATGTACATCTTATCCCTCTTTGCTATGCTTTGCTATGCTTTGGCTAATGATCATGCATGCACATCATGCAAGCAGTGTTAGCTGTTCACTTGTTCCCAGTTCTGCTTTGTTGAGTATTGTTTTTTATGTTTTTTTTACGACTATGCTATAAAAGTCAACCTTCTGTATGCACTGTAATGGAGAGTACTAGATTCAGAGAAGACTCGAGGGTGAAAAAGATAAATGTAACCTACAATGCAAGACAAAACAAAAAGCCATAGTGCTATATATTCCTTGCCTCTGCTTTCTGCTCCTATTTGGAAGCATAGTGGTCTTTTAATTTTGGAGGTGGGCATGTTCTGAGTACACAAGCCTATTTATTTGAGAATGCTTTAATAGCTTTTCCATGAAATCTCCTTGCACCAATAATATCACACTGTCATTATAGTATAAGCTACAATAAACTGGCTGCAAAGCTCCCCATTGTGGAGACTGTTTAACTTGGGTATAGAGTGCTAGTCAAAAACATGAATAAATATCTAATAAATAAATATGTGTACTGCGTTGGTTGTGTTATTAAGCAACCAGACAAATTTGAATGATTGAACAAAATGCCAAGAATACAAAATAGGTTTCAATGATCCTAGAATTATGAAAAAATAATCCATATTCTCTGCTATGCAATGCTGGGGGCACATCAGCCGAAGCCATGTGCTGCTCGCTCTACCATTTTAACATTTTCTGTGTTAAGGCTTCTGGGTAACTGCTGATCTGCAGACAGACTCTTGTTTCTTTTACTTTAGAACTATTAGTTTGAATATTATAAATGATATGCACACTTCTATTTAATGTGTTACTTAACCATTATTAACAATTATGTCCTTCATGGCCCTTATAGTAAAGTTTTTAAAGGCCTTAAAACCTATATATTGCATATATGTTCATCTGTATAAATCATAGCTTTATTTCACTACTGTTATGAAAATTGTACATTTGGAAAAGGTTTTGTATGAGACTGAATATATAAACACATATTAATGTGTGTATATATGTATTTATATATGTGTATTTGTATGGAATATGTATTTTTTACTCACTTTCACTCACTTATTGAATTGAATCTGACAATAATTTGATTTAATTAAGTTAATTGCTTTAAATGTGTACAGCAATTTAAATAAATATCACCCAAACAATAGATACAATACTTTACCTATCAGTAAGATATGCACTCAGTGTACCTTGTGTTCTTAAGGAAACTGGGGTGAATGAACATTTTCAAAGCCAAGACATGATATTTGTATTATTTTAATAATAAATAAATACAATTGAATAAAAAACAACAAACCACATATAGAAATTTAAGCATTTGAAAAAAGGCTTATAAATATATGACTGGAGTTTATAATTTTAATTTTTCAGCATCAGAAAAAAACAGCTGAAATCTTAAACCAACCAGCGATCATCCTGGAAAAGAAACTGGTTCCCAAACATGTAACTGATGTTAGTATTATATCAGCATAATAGGATAATAAAGGAGATATTTCTGAGGAGAGTAGATACAAGATAATACATTTACAGATGAAAGAGGAAAGTCAATGTAGAACAAGTGGAAAAGTTTCCAAACTAGAGATAAATCATTATTAAACTACATAAAAACCACCTGTTTTACTCAGATAAACAGTTCTGAAGTACTTCAGGTTCTTCACTTTTACTTTAGATCAGAAAAAAAATCCATGTGTTTCTGTCAGTTCTCCCACTGTTAGAGCACAACTCAGCGCTATGGGGTCTGAAAGGATGTGTAGCTGTTCAAGAAGCTACTCTCTGAGAAAAGGAGATACAGACAAAAAGGAGAACATTAGCTACAGATCACAGAAACGTTGTGTATAGTTTTATGGATTCATGATGCTAAATTTGTAATTGGGATTACTCAGATATTAGGAAACCAACTTCAACCAGCTTTTAGGACTGAACTTTGGAGGTGTGGAAGCCTTTAAAAAAAGGTAAATGGTCAACACATTAATGTGGAAAAATATGATATTAAATTTATTTGTTGAGACCTTTGTGGGGATTTCTGTTAAATATGTAAAAAGTAAAAAGACATTTCTCGCTCTTTCAACTGTGAGATGACAATTGCACTTAACTCAACATGCTGCAAACTCTTAATAACTCATTTACAGACAATAAAATACATTTATACCATATTTGTAAGTTTGCATTATATGTTCCAGTTTATATATATATATATATATATATATATATATATATATATATATATATATATATATATATATATATATATATATATATATATATGTATATAGTCGTTGTCCAGTAAAAAAACATTTAATTGTTTAACATCAATTAACCTTTTAATTTTTTGACATCAATTGAACATGGCAGCTGCTGTTTTTTTATGATGAATGGATAAATAGACATGCTCTAATAACATCTGGAAAATATTTTGATTCCATTTGTAACGGTGTGGGAGACAGAGGAGGTGGATACACACGCAGATTAGAAATTAGGGGTTTAATAAAGTCCAAGATGAAAACAAAACAGGCGACAGGCAGGACAAATGATGAAAAACACAACGAACACAAGGGAACTAACAGCACACACGAAATGTAATCAAGTTCACAGAAAACACGGAATTCACAGAAAAAATACGGACCATAGAAAACGTTGGACAAAGACAGACTGCACACACAGGGTATATATAACACAAGATAATGAGAGGGAGCAGGTGACAGGACTGAAGAGGAAATGAAAAACAGGTGTGACAGGCGGGTCTAGGGCGGAGACAAGGAGCACATGATCAAAACAAACACCACGCGGACACAACGTAAACAAGGACTCAGACAGGGGAGGACGAGCAGGGCGTGACACCATTAACTAACATTGAAAGTAAAGGAAGTTTTTGGCCTCTCCTGTGAAGTTGCCATATGTATATATATATATATATATATATATATATATATATATATATATATATATATATATACTGTTCAAAAGGATCATTTTAGAATTTCATTTAATGCAATTTTCATGCAATTCACAAACAATATTGTACATTTCACAATTAATGTAAGTGTTTCAGATGATTTTTAAAGAATAAAAATGTTTGTATTAAAGTCTATTTTTGTGTAGAGGCTTATTTTACATATAGTCCTATTATCATCAATTCTCAGTCCTCTGTCTAAATCTCCTGGTACAGCCGCCAATCCAAGTTAAGGATGTTATTGGACTAATTGGTTGTTAGTACACCCTTGCTCAATTGTGATGCACAGCTAAAAAACATTATACTGATAATAAGTGAGCATAAAAGGGATATATATATATATATATATATATATATATATATATATATATATATATATATATATATATATATATATATATATATATATATATATATATTTTTTTTTTTTTTTTTTTGTGTATTTATATATATTTCTGTGTGTATATATATTTCTGTATATCTGTTTATGGAAACAATTAATATTGAAACAAAAAAATGCATGTAGTTGTTGAGACATTTGTGTGGATTTGTTTTTATATTCTTGTTTTCTTGAAGCAGAAATCTCTCTGACAGTGTAGCTTAGTTCTTACTGTCCCAATTGTTGAATCACACAGATTACCACATGGATAAACGCCTTAATAAAACCTCAAACAATATTATGTTTATATTTAATGACTAATTGAGACAGTACTAATGCTTATTACTCTCTTAAGTACCATTAGTGGATGTAATGCAAAGTGTTCCCAGAACCTCTTCTCTGAGGGTGCATTGAGGCGAACCTGTAGAGTGTAATTTATCCATAATAGTCATTTTATGTACTGGATAAATGTATTTCCATTACCTTCTGCATTTCCTTTGCAGCTTTTTAAAAATAACTGACATTTTGTTTCTTGGACGTACATGATTGCGCTGGGTCTTCTATTGCTCGCCGTGCAAAACAAGTTATCATCATTTATTCTTGACAGCGCTTGCATAACTACGACAGCCTCCCGCTTTAGGAATGGCTGGAGTGCGGACCAGTGCAAACACACTGTCCTCACCTATTTGAATCACATCTGAAACTGATAAAGCAGGCGCAACTGTTAGCTGACCACTGCTCATCTTTGACGCCACCTCATTGTTTGAACGCTGCGTTTGATGTGCCAGCCACCGAGGTGGTTTAAAACAAAGGGTTTTGTGTGAACGCCTGATTAATGGGAACACTGATAAGAAATCCCAAATCCTTAAAACGAGGCGCATTGAATAAATAAATTAATAAATTGCTTTGCTAATCTCCACACAGACGGGAGGAAAGTTAATTAGATTCTTGGTAATTAAGGCAGGCTCCAAGTCTTTTCATTTAGGCTTTGTCAGTTCTTACATCTTGGTGATTTCCCCCAAAAGACTCATTGACTTGGCAGTAAACAACCTTACCCTGCTTGGCACGGAACTGGCCCAAATACTGCTTTCATCTCAAAATTGGAGTGCTGCGCATCTTTTGTTTGGGCATGTCAAGAACTACTTTATCAGCATCTCCTCCAGATACACAGTGAAACAATACAATGTTCAGTAACACTTTATTTCAAGGTTAAACATGTTATGAATATATACCATAATAAACAGAACCATGACATTTATAAGCAAGCTTAGAAATGTGTTTCTATTGTACTTATGAGTAATTAGTAAAGGTTCTTTTTTATTAGTAAAGGTTCTCTGCAAATTAGTTATAAAACATTTGTTTTGTAATTAATTAAATGTGAATTACTCAATTTATTTATTTGTTGTAATCTTGCTTACTTGAAATGCCTCATGTGACCTAATAATCAAGCTATATAAACAGGGACTGATATTCTGAATGCACAAGAATCAAACACAATAGTAAACATTCATGTTTCATAAGCTACAAACACTTTTATAGTAACTTTAAATACAATGTACAGTAAGAATGCTTAGTTGAACACATCTACAAGTTCATGTCTTTGTTTAACCGTCTATAACCAGGAAATGTTTCTATAAGCATGTTATTATATATATTATATATAGATGTAAGCTATGTCTTTGCAGACTACCCCCTGGTCATTTGTAAGCATGTAATAACAGGTATGTATAAATCATTAAAAATTAATAAGTTCTACATCAGTTATGGTGACACGGTGGTGTGGTGGTTAGCACTGTAGCCTCACAGCAAGACGCTAAAAACACTAACCGGCGTGCACCATGCCTTGCCCTTTTTGTATCAGTTGCCATGTTTACCTGGTTACATACCTTTTGCCTGTCCTAGCGTTTATGTCTCTGCTTAGCCCTTTCTGCTTCGTTTGCCTGGTGATCTCTGGCTTTGACCCTTGCCTGTTTACGACCTTCTGATTTCGCCTTAGCCCTGTATTGTGTGTAGTACTACTGTGTAGCTTTGCTTGTGGACACACCTATCAGCAGTAAATCTTTTATCCATATCCGCGAACGTCTGTCTGTTTCGTCAATGTTACACAAAATAACTTTCCATTGAGAGTATAGAGTGTTTTGGTCTTACCATTTTGGAGATGCTTGTTTTTCTTTAGATAAAATCAACTATTTGCACTAAAGCCTCCTTCGTTATGAGAGAGTTATCAAGCTGAAGTGTTTGCTGAAGGATTTTCTGAATTTCTGCACCATGGGGCTGACAAACACTTGTGCATCAAATTGAATGTTTTTGTAATGTTAGCAATGTTTATAGTAATATAGATCCTGAATCTGTAATCTCCACTATCACATGGTGTGAGCAGGCACACAGGAGAGGCGGATATAAACGCAGGTATTTTATTCAACTTAACTTTGACACAGGAACACGACAACACGGAGACACGCACATAGACAAACAGTAATGGACCATGAACAGGGCAAAACAAAGGGTTTAAATGAGGACATTAAACAAGAGACACCTGGCAACTGGGAGGGGGCAGAAACACAGAACAGGTGGAGGGCGGAGACAAGAGGGCACAGGGCAAACATAAACAGAACCACATGGCATTGACAAGACTACATAAACAGTAACTGACAGGGACAAAACAGGGAACAGTAATGAAGTTATGTGTTTATTAAGTGGTGTCTAGGTACACATCATCTGCCTGTCACTGCGTATAACTGGTGGATTTGTGTGTCCATTATCTGATACTTGCCTGCGATTGGTGGATTGGTGTGTCTGCCAATAGTATGTGTGAAAGTGACAAATGGACACTCTCAATAGAAATCCCTACAGACTGACTCAGCATATCAGGGACTTACGCATTACACCAGACACCTTCCATTCTTCGTTCAGTCGAAAGAGATGTGAGATAGTGAGTAACATGTTTGTAGCAGCAAACATATTACATTACTTTGAGCATTACTATTTTAACTATTCGTCCACATGAGTAGAGCTTTGTTTCCACAAGACATGTCGTCAATGTCTAAAGAAAAATATGTATCTCCATTTTGGTTGATTTTCATATTTCTATATCATTTGAACTTGACAGCTGCCGTTTACATTGTACAATTTTTTTGGGTGAAAATTTTATGATGAATAAACCAATGGAAATGCTCCAAACTCCAAACATTAAGGTTTAATTACTTTACACTGAAAGTAAGGAATGATTTCGGCCTCTCCTGTAAAGTTTTTTGGAGATGCTAGACATGTTTGCGATATAGCTGCACCTGGCCTTGGTGGTCAGCAAGAGCAACTGGACGTAGTTGGGGGAAGAGGTTCGAAAAGAGCCTCAAGTCGGACAGTCGCCATCCTCAGCCTACGTGAACAATGGCGGATCAGCTGATAAAGTAGACGAAAAATAATAGAAAGAAATAAAAGAAGTGATGTAGAGCTTTTAAAGACAGTCACAAATCATAAGAGCAGTTCAGAACGCTTTAGCTATGGTACTATGGCTATGGATATGAAATGCTAATTATGATAGTGATATGATCTTTAAAGAGTTTTAGAGGAGATATATATTTAACTATGAAAAGAGTAAAACGTCAGAGGTGTACGCGGAGCTTCTGACCAATGAGGATTGTCGTCATTAAGCCGTTTCTTGATTCGTGCAGTTCGTGGAGAGCAACTGCCTGCAGCCGCCTCGCACTCGCCAAATTTTAACATTGTATGTCATCATCAGACAAAAAACCCTAACCAGCATGCTCCGTACCGAGCCAGGTGGCGATCAGGCTGCACGGCGCCGCGTGAAGTCGAACACACCTACTTGTTTTCTTTTGGACAGTGACAGTACAAACAATTTCTAAAATGAAACATGAAATTTTCAGCATTTCAGTAAATTATTTTTACATGCCGGCCATGTTAAATGGTTTCTTCTTAAAGAGAGAGAGAGCTAAACATTTTGCTGTGGAATGTATGGCTGCTTCCAAGTAAATGCCTTTCCAGGTGAATTTAAGCAAATTACCCTGAAATCAGGGAAATGCCATTAGAACCCAGAGGCTTTACTAATGCCTTCAGCAGTATTTTATACAGTGTGGGAAAGTCAATGCACCAGTATTAGCTTGGTGCAAAATTTACACTGTCCAATATTCAATAAATGCTAGCAGAATTTAGCACTACTGTAGCGCAGTGATGCTACAAAGTAAAGGTCTCTAATAGTTAATATTGGAACTAGCGAGGCAGCAAATTACAGTGATGCCAATCTACAAACTTGCCTCTCTTCACACTTTCACTCCACAGTAACGTAATGCTCAGTGTGATGTCAGAGGGGTTTCAGGGAAGGGGTCTGATGGGTACCTGGTTTGCTGGGATGTAATATAATTTTAAAGGGAGAGTGGTGGTTAAGGAAAGCACACTGTAGTAATAACTCTGGGTTGGAGAACTGGCTTGGGGCTGGTATCTGAATATCCAGGACCATGGCGAGAAATAAAATAGTGCCCCGGTGTAAATAAACTTATTTCGTACTTTACAGTCTGCAAGCGGGGACTGACTTATTTGGCGCAGGCAATATAGCATATTATGAACATTCCTTATTATGGATGATATAAACAATAGATAAAATATAAACATGGCAATAAAGTGTCATTCATTTCTATAAATATTTAAAGCTATGTTTAGTGTTTATGCCAACACTGAAGCAAACGCAGAAACTTTAAAAACTGGTGGACCCCCCCCCAACAACATTAACAATATTAACAACTGTAACAACTTTATTATGTAATATTAACTGGACAATAAAAGTTAAAGACCAACAGATAAGCAGACAGATGGACACAAATGAACAACTGAATGAACGAATGGACAAACAGACAGACATGCAGACAGATAAACAACTAGAGAGACGAAGCAATGCATGATGATACAGATCAATAGACATGCAGACGGATGAACAACTGGAGGGATGATGCAATGTATGATGATACAGACCAATAGATGTGCAGACGGATGGATGAATGGATGAAGAAAGATGGATGAAGTAACGCATGAATGAAAAAATATGCAAATGAATGATGTTGTTATATAAAAAAGGCAGCTACAGACAGGAGGTCTAGCTTAATAGCTTTTGCTTGTGCTGGTTAGTTTTAGCTCAATTACTTTCACTGACTCTGAAACAGATTTGTGTGGGCAGGGTCAAAGATGTCATCCCACTGATTGGATAGAAAATGCTTACAAAAACATTACCAAGGATGACGCCTGCCTAGTTTACACAGACAGGAGAGAAATATGATGAAAAATAACAGACATTTATTGGACAAGATGAATTTTATTAAGAAAAAATTAGGTTTAGGTGTCCTGGGGCTTTACAATGAGCAGTGTAGATTTCCGGTGTCTGCATGAAAGGGTTAACAGAGCAAACTATATCTGCAGGTTTTCTTAAGAGAGACATGTTTTTCATCTGTTGTCTCAATCTGATGAAGGGTTCATTTGGGGGTCTGCATGGTGGGACGGCAATGTTTCCAAAAGGCTGACTGAGATTTTCCAAGCTTACCCCTCTGCTCCCCTCATATGGGTACTTACAGACCTTCCAGCCAATATCAAATGAAACGGAGAGATGGTGGAGTGGAAGAAACCTTGTGGGGGCCACGCAGGCATCAGGCACAAACCACTCGAGAGAAAAGCAATCTTGCAAGAGTGGTGCATTACACATCACCCCTGCTCCTTTCAGATACATGCTGTAAAGCTTCACGGCCTCTGAGGCCCAGCTCCTGCATCTGTTGCCTTTCTGAAATCCCCTGCTTCCGCCTCGCTGACCGATGAGCTAATGGATTGCACTGTGTGCGTTTTGAACCCTGGGGGTGTATTTTTTGTTATCATGAAGCAAACACATAAATAAGGAGTGGCAAATGTATTTTCAGTATTTTATAATCATCGGTACAGATGGTAATCTGGCCTGGGCTAACGCACTTGTTCAAGAGGGAGGGATTACAATGCACTGTCAACAGATTTAGTTAGATATGCTCATCCAGTACAGTGATATCCAATCAAATTATAATCAAAATTATATGTCAAATATAATAAAATTCCATTTAAACAGCAGTTGCAGTGATATCCAATCAAATTGACTTCAATTTCTCCCTTTAAACACTAATTATAGTGCTGTCCTATCAAAACAGCTTGTCTTAATCCACTGACAAACCCAGTGCAGAGATATTCAATCACATCAACTCCTTGTATTCCCTTTAAATGCAGTTATTTCCTGTCAAATCCTCTCATTTCCTTTAAAATCCTAGTGCCTCAAAAAACAATCAAATCACTTTATCTCTTATTCCCTTTATACATACAGTGCAGTGATATTCCATCAAATCAACTCCTCTCATTTCCTTTAAAATGCCAGTGCTGCTAAATCCAATCATTTCACCTCATCTCTTATTCCATTTAAAGACCCAGTGCAGTGAAATCAAATAATAAAAACCCAGTGCAGTGATATCAAGTGAAATCAACTCCTCTTATTTCCTTTACACAGCAGTTGCAGTGATATTCAATCAAATCACCTCATCTTATTCCATTTAAAATCCAAACGCAGCAATATCCTATGAATCACCTTATCTTATTTCATTTAAACACGTAGTGCAGTGATATCCAACCAAATCACCTCATCTTATCCTATTTAAACACCTAGTGCAGTGATATCCAATCAAATCACCTCATCTTATTCTATTTAAAATCCAAACGCAGCAATATCCTATGAAATCACTTTATCTTATTTCATTAAAAACACCTAGTGCAGTGATATCCAATCAAATCACCTCATCTTAATTCATTTAAACACCCAGTGCAGTGATATATAATCAAATCACCTCATCTTATTTTATTTAAACACCCAGTGCAGTGATATATAATCAAATCACCTGATCTTATTTCATTTAAACACCCAGTGCAGTGATATATAATCAAATCACCTCATCTTATTTCATTTAAACACCCAGTGCAGTGATATCTAACCAAATCACCTCATTTTATTCTATTTAAAATCCAGACACAGCAATATCCTATGAAATCACCTTATCTTATTCCATTTAAACACCCAGTGCAGTGATATCTAAGCAAATCACCTCATCTTATTCTATTTACAATCCAAATGCAGCAATATCTAATGAAATCACCTTATCTTATTTCATTTAAACACCTGGTGCAGTGATATCCAATCAAATCACCTCATCTTATTCTATTTAAACAACTAGTGCAGTGATATCCAATCAAATCACCTCATCTTATTTCATTTAAACACCCAGTGCAGTGATATATAGTCAAATCATCTCATCTTATTTCATTTAAACACCCAGTGCAGTGATATATAATCAAATCACCTCATCTTATTTCAATTTAACACCCAGTGCAGTGATATCCAATCAAATCACCTCATCTTATTTCATTTAAACACCCAGTGCAGTGATATATAATCAAATCATCTCATCCTATTTCATATAAACACCCAGTGCAGTGATATATAATCAAATCACCTCATCTTATTTCATTTAAACACCCAGTGCAGTGATATCCAATCAAATCACCTCATTTTATTTCATTTAAACAGCCAGTGCAGTGATATATAATCAAATCACCTCATCTTATTTCATTTAAACACCCAGTGCAGTGATATATAATCAAATCACCTCATCTTATTTCATTTAAACACCCAGTGCAGTGATATCTAACCAAATCACCTCATTTTATTCTATTTAAAATCCAGACACAGCAATATCCTATGAAATCACCTTATCTTATTCCATTTAAACACCCAGTGCAGTGATATCTAAACAAATCACCTCATTTTATTCTATTTAAAATCCAGACAAAGCAATATCCTATGAAATCACCTTATCTTATTCCATTTAAACACCCAGTGCAGTGATATCCAATCAAATCACCTCATCTTATTCTATTTAAAATCCAGACACAGCAATATCCTATGAAATCACCTCATCTTATTTCATTTAAACACCCAGTGCAGTGATATCCAATCAAATCACCTCATCTTATTCTATTTAAACACCCAGTGCAGTGATATCCAATCAAATCATCTTATCGTATTCCATTTAAAATCCAGACACAGCAATATCCTATGAAATCACCTTATCTTATTTAATTTAAACACCTAGTGCAGTGATATCCAATCAAATCACCTCATCTTATTCCATTACAATTCCAAACATAGCAATATCCAATCAAATCACCTCATCTTATTCCATTTAAACACCCAGAACAGTGATATCCAATCAAATCACCTCATTTTATTCTATTTAAAATCCAAACGCAGCAATATCCAATCAAATCACCTCATCTTATTCTATTTAAAATCCAAATGCAGCAATATCTAATGAAATCACCTCATCTTATTTCATTTAAACACCTGGTGCAGTGATATCCAATGAAATCACCTCATCTTATTTCATTTAAACACCTGGTGCAGTGATATCCAATCAAATCACCTTATCTTATTTCATTTAAACACCTGGTGCAGTGATATCCAATGAAATCACCTCATCTTATTTCATTTAAACACCCAGTGCAGTGATATCCAATCAAATCACCTCATCTTATTCTATTTAAAATCCAAACGCAGCAATATCCTATGAAATCACTTCATCTTATTTCATTTAAACACCTAGTGCAGTGATATCCAATCAAATCACCTCATCTTAATTCATTTAAACACCCAGTGCAGTGATATATAATCAAATCACCTCATCTTATTTCATTTAAACACCCAGTGCAGTGATATATAATCAATTCACCTCATCTTATTTCATTTAAACACCCAGTGCAGTGATATATAATCAAATCACCTCATCTTATTTCATTTAAACACCCAGTGCAGTGATATCTAACCAAATCACCTCATTTTATTCTATTTAAAATCCAGACACAGCAATATCCTATGAAATCACCTTATCTTATTCCATTTAAACACCCAGTGCAGTGATATCTAATCAAATCACCTCATCTTATTCTATTTAAAATCCAGACACAGCAATATCCTATGAAATCACCTTATCTTATTTAATTTAAACACCCAGTGCAGTGATATCCAATCAAATCACCTCATCTTATTCTATTTAAAATCCAAATGCAGCAATATCTAATGAAATCACCTTATCTTATTTACTTTAAACCCCTAGTGCAGTGATATCCAATCAAATCACCTCATCTTATTCTATTTAAACAACTAGTGCAGTGATATCCAATCAAATAACCTCATCTTATTCTATTTAAAATCCAAATGCAGCAATATCTAATGAAATCACCTTATCTTATTTCATTTAAACACCTGGTGCAGTGATATCCAATCAAATCACCTCATCTTATTCTATTTAAACAACTAGTGCAGTGATATCCAATCAAATCACCTCATCTTATTTCATTTAAACACCCAGTGCAGTGATATCCAATCAAATCACCTCATCTTATTTCATTTAAACACCTAGTGCAGTGATATCCAATCAAATCACCTCATCTTATTTCAATTTAACACCCAGTGCAGTGATATCCAATCAAATCACCTCATCTCATTTCATTTAAACACCCAGTGCAGTGATATATAATCAAATCACCTCATCTTATTTCATTTAAACACCCAGTCCAGTGATATCCAATCAAATCACCTCATCTTATTTCATTTAAACACCCAGTGCAGTGATATATAATCAAATCATATCATCTTATTTCATTTAAACACCCAGTGCAGTGATATATAATCAAATCACCTCATCTTATTTCATTTAAACACCCAGTGCAGTGATATCCAATCAAATCACCTCATCTTATTCTATTTAAAATCCAAACACAGCAATATCCAATGAAATCACCTTATCTTATTTCATTTAAACACCTATTGCAGTGATATCCAATTAAATCACCTCATCTTATTTCAATTTAACACCCAGTGCAGTGATATCCAATCAAATCACCTCATCTTATTTCATTTAAACACCCAGTGCAGTGATATATAATCAAATCACCTCATCTTATTTCATTTAAACACCCAGTGCAGTGATATATAATCAAATCACCTCATCTTATTTCATTTAAACACCCAGTGCAGTGATATATAATCAAATCATCTCATCTTATTTCATTTAAACACCCAGTGCAGTGATATCTAACCAAATCACCTCATTTTATTCTATTTAAAATCCAGACACAGCAATATCCTATGAAATCACCTTATCTTATTCCATTTAAACACCCAGTGCAGTGATATCTAAACAAATCACCTCATTTTATTCTATTTAAAATCCAGACACAGCAATATCCTATGAAATCACCTTATCTTATTCCATTTAAACACCCAGTGCAGTAATATCTAATCAAATCACCTCATCTTATTCTATTTAAACACCCAGTGCAGTGATATCCAATCAAATCATCTTATCGTATTCCATTTAAAATCCAGACACAGCAATATCCTATGAAATCACTTTATCTTATTAAATTTAAACACCTAGTGCAGTGATATCCAATCAAATCACCTCATCTTATTCCATTAAAGTTCCAAACATAGCAATATCCAATCAAATCACCTCATCTTATTCCATTTGAACACCCAGAACAGTGATATCCAATCAAATCACCTCATTTTATTCTATTTAAAATCCAAACGCAGCAATATCCAATCAAATCAACTTATCTTATTTCGTTTAAACACCCAGTGCAGTGATATCCAATCAAATCACCTCATCTTATTCTATTTAAAATCCAAATGCAGCAATATCTAATGAAATCACCTTATCTTATTTCATTTAAACACCTGGTGCTGTGATATCCAATGAAATCACCTCATCTTATTCTATTTAAACAACTAGTGCAGTGATATCCAATCAAATCACCTCATCTTATTTCATTTAAACACCCAGTGCAGTGATATATAATCAAATCACCTCATCTTATTTCATTTAAACACCCAGTGCAGTGATATCCAATCAAATCACCTCATCTTACTTCATTTAAACACCCAGTGCAGTGATATCCAATCAAATCACCTCATCTTATTCTATTTAAAATCCAAATGCAGCAATATCTAATGAAATCACCTTATCTTATTTCATTTAAACACCTAGTGCAGTGATATCCAATCAAATCACCTCATCTTATTTCATTTAAACACCCAGTGCAGTGATATCCAATCAAATCACCTCATCTTATTTCATTTAAACACCCAGTGCAGTGATATCCAATCAAATCACCTCATCTTATTCTATTTAAAATCCAAATGCAGCAATATCTAATGAAATCACCTTATCTTATTTCATTTAAACACCTAGTGCAGTGATATCCAATCAAATCATATCATCTTATTTTATTTAAACACCCAGTGCAGTGATATCCAATCAAATCACCTCATCTTATTTCATTTAAACACCCAGTGCAGTGATATCCAATCAAATCACCTCATCTTATTCTATTTAAAATCCAAATGCAGCAATATCTAATGAAATCACCTTATCTTATTTCATTTAAACACCTAGTGCAGTGATATCCAATCAAATCACCTCATCTTATTTCATTTAAACACCCAGTGCAGTGATATCCAATCAAATCACCTCATCTTATTTCATTTAAACACTCAGTGCAGTGATATCCAATCCAATCGACTTTGTTTTCTCCCTTTAAACACTAATTGCAATGACATTCAATCTATCAGTTCATTATATTCCACTGAAAAACACAGTGCATTAATATACAATCAAATGAGCTTATATCGCTCTGGCTACAAACTCAGTCAAAGGAAAGCTAAAACCAACTGTGTTAAAAACGTAAATATATAAGTAAATGTGGAAAATCAGCCTTTCCACTGAAGTTGGTTTACATTAATAGCGTACATATATAACACTGTGTCGTAAAAATGAGTCCTGATGCTATTTTGGCTACATGACTTTTTTTAGTTTTATAGTTTTATATTTTCTTTGTACTTTTACACTGATTTTCATTAACAACAGCATATCATGCAGTGAAAAGTCTATTTGAGGTTTCAGGCAAGCATGTGTCGACACTGCCGTGCAGTTTACAAGACGCTAATAGGTGACTGCACAATATCCTTCCATTACTTGTTCCATTACTTTGGACAACCAAACATGTTTTGGCTGAGTAACTCCATTTGGAGTAACTGGGGAGATTGGGTAAATTTAATTTTTGGCAGAACACTGAGCGTTTGTGGTTCTCTGCCCAGATTTGAAGCGTTAGACTTAGTTTTAAAAAACTAAAGAGTGTCAATAAAGTTTTATAAGGCAAGGAATATTTGATTATCTGGAATAAATAGTTATGATGGGCAGTCAAACATATTTAAAATGCAACATAACGTTGAGAGCAGAAAGCGATGGAGGATTTTATGATGGCTTTCATATGATGTCAATTTTAACTGTGCAGTCACAAGGCCGCTTCAGATGGCCCAAATTCTACTCTCTGCGTTTGAATTTCTTCCCCGAGGTCCACTTATGAGTGTCGTAATTCATCTTTGCCTTACCATTTCCTAACTCTCATTATCAGTTAGACCCTTGCTCCCTAATCAAGGGTACTTTATGAATCCAAATAACAACAAAACACACATACGCAGTCTTTATAGTATACAGATACATGGCTTGCAGCTTGGTCAAACCCTGCTACTATGGTGTAAAGACTAAAGGTTCAATTGCTCCTCAAACTTTGCTACTGCAGTGAAAATGTGACCCTGCTCACTGGCCTGGTCAAATTTTGTTAACCACAGTAAAGAGTGACTTTGCTACCATGATGGAAAGAGACCCAGCTTGTGGCTTAGTCAAACTCTGCTATTGTGGTGAAGAGTCCTAGCTCTTGGCCTAGTTAAATTCCACTGCCACTGTGCAAACTCTGCCGCTCATGGCGCAGTATGACATTAACACTATGTTAAAAGTGGCCAGGCTTGCAAACTATTCCTATTCCGCTGTTACGGTGCAAATCCCTGGCTTACAGCCGAGTCAAAATTTGTTTGTTGAAATGTAACTAGCCTGAAGAGCTAGTCATACTCCATTATTGCAAAGTCTACAGGCTGCCCAGTCAGACTCTTTTACTGCAGTGAAGTTTGCAGCATAGTCAAAGTCTCAACACACAGTGACCTGACTGGAAGCCCAGTCAAACTCCCTGGCCCTCAAAATTCTCATGTCCTAGTCAAATTTTACTTTAACAGTGCAAACTTCCCAGCTCCTGGCCTAGTCAAACTTTGCTACTATGTGAAAAAGTGGCCAGGCTTGCGGCCAAGTCAAAAAAACTCAAGTCAAAAATAGTTGCCAGCCTGAAGGCACAGTCATACTCCATTGTAACAATGTAAATGCTCCAGCTCTACTCTTCTACTGCAGTGACTCAAACTCCCCTAATTCCGCTGTTAAATTGCAAACTCTGCAGTTCATGGCCCAGTTGAACCCTACTTCTATGTTGAAAAGTGGCCAGGCTTTGGGCCTGTCTTACTCCTCTGTCACAGTGCAAAAGTGTTTCAATTTGTTAGGATGTTAGTATGTCATAGTGTACAGTAGCCTGACTTGAAGCCCAGTCAAACTTTATTGTTATGGAACAAAATTCCTGGCCCATAACTTAGTCAAACTTTGCTACCATGCTGAAAAGTGACCTGGTTTTTGGCTAAGTCAAACTCACAGTGTCACAGTGTAAAACTCTGCTACTGCGGTGAAAAGTGTCCTGGCTCATGGCCAAGTTAAATTTTTTAACAAAGTGAAGAGTGACTTTGCTACAAGGTCACTGCTCAGTCAAACTCTACAGCTCATGGCCCAGTCGAACCCTACTGCTATGTTAAAAAGTGGCCAACCTTCTAAATCTAAATTACTAACAATGTTGAAAATTGTCTAGTCTAAAGGCCCAGTCAAACTCTTATAGTGCACAATTTCCCAGTTAAACTTCTCTACTGCAATGGAAAGTGTCCCATCTCTTGACTTGCAGCCTAGTCAAACTTTACCATCACAGTGACCTGACCTATGGCCCAGTGGGGGCATGCTGTTGGAACAAAATCCCTGGCTTGTGACCTAGTCAAACTTTGCTACCAGGTTAAACGTGACACGGCTTATGGCCCAGTTAAACTTCACTACCACAATGAAAAGTGCTGGGGCTTGCAGCCTAGGCAAACCCTGCAGTCACATTGCAGAGTCCCCAGTTGTGACCTAGTCAAACTAGGCTACTGTGGTGAAAAGTGTCCAGCTCATGGCCTAGTCAGACTTTACTACTGTATTGGCCTGGCTTGTGGCCTGGTCATACTAAACATGCACAATTTGCCCCTTAATCAAACTCTACTATCACAGGGAAAAGTGTCATGGCTCTTAACCTTCTGCTTGAGGCCTAATCAAACTTCACCATCACAATGCAAAGCGTCCCAGCTTGTGGCCTAGTCAAACTCTGCTGTTATGCTATGCAATCACCAGTCATAGTACAAAGTCTGAGGCTCATGGTGTAGTCAAACTCTGCCACCACAGTGAGAAGGGTCCTGGCTCATGGCTTAGTCAAGCTCTGCTGTTGTGGTGCAACGTTACTGCCTCATAGCCTAGTCAAACTCTGCTGCCAGGGCGAAGTATCCAGCTTTACAGCTTTTGTTAAATTGCAGATTAACTTCCATACAGACTGCATGGATTAAGGGGAGTGAATGGCATGTTTTGAAAATTCAACAATGTAGGCATAGTACAGGAAAGTCTTTGATAAAAAAAATTGTAGGGAAAATTCCGTTTTAGATATAGGCTCTTACACTTTGCATCCTCTCGTAGCGTGAAGCTGTGGATGTGGCTTTATGTTAGAACTAAGCTGCCTTTACATTTAGAGCTTCCTCGCTTCTCCATTATTTTAGTTTTTTTGAAAAGACGCCGAAAGGCATTCTTTTTTTGTCTGCCGGCTAAAAAGAAAGGCATTCTTTTTTGCCTTCCCCCCCCCCCCCCGAAATCACCACTGTGCTTAGCTAACGCCCTGTCAAGAGCTCATGTGGGTGGATAGGAAAGGGTTCCTGGCAGATGCCTCGTTAAATACATATTGCATTGCTGTACGACTAAGGAGACACTGATGCTGTTTAGAAAGTCATTGCTTTTCATTGAAGCCTGAAATTAAATTGAGGAACAAAAAGAAGGGAAGTCATTGGAGTGGAGAAAAGTGCACTTGAAAAAAAAAAACAAAACAAAAAACTAGAGCACAGCAGCTCAGCTCAATCTCTGGAGATTGAATGCCCATCTGGAATCCAAAACTACAAGTGCTACCTAGGGAGCTTTCCTTTCATGCATTTTAAACAGCAACGTGCCTTTTGTAGTCTCCAAAAGCTTGTGATTCAATAGACAAAGTAAAATAGAAATTAATTTTTAATTTAATAACAATGTTACAACATTTTGTGAAACAATAGTTAATGTATTTTTACTACATTTGGCTGAGAAAGATTTTAGTAACAAAATCATAATCATTCATGGATTTTGCTATTTTATGATACATTTCAATTGCATTAGATAAGTTATTGAATGATAAACTAATTACATGGTGATTTACACTTAATTGATTACACTGTAAAATGCATCTACCAGGCAGCACAAGTACGATCTTCACTTTCCTTCATGTTGGAAAGTTCTACTGCCCCTTTAATAGAGTGTATGGTGTGAAATATCAAGACAGGAATGCTGAGGTGGGAGCATTGTCCAAGGCTTTCTCAGAAATGAGGAGGGCGCACGAATCATTCTGACCTTGCAGATGAATAGCTGCTGGAGTTTCTGCTGAAGCTGTGGAAGGGGGTTATCATTTGATTTTTGAACACCGCTTCCTGAGGTTCAATCATAGCCTTGCTACTGTAATAAGTTGAGGTTATGGGTGTTCTGGGAACAGTGCAGCAAAGTGTCCTGCCAGTTAAATATGAACCCAGCTCCCCAGTCTTAGTTCTCTAAGGTTCGAGCTAGAGTTCTAAATGGAGATAGAGGTCTAAAACTAGCCAGAATTACTTCTGAAACTTGTTTAAATCTACAATGATCTGCATTTGGACCCACAGTTTAATTCCCTACTAATAGCAAAACTTGCTATTGTTTTTTTAAAGTCTACAGCCAAACAAATACTTTAGTGTAACCTTTACGGTGGCCGAGAAGACTCAACGCAATGTGAACAAAACCATGCAGAGCCGCGGTAGCGTCTAATAGTGATGGGCAAATGATACCAAAGCTCCGGAACTTGTGTTTTAGAAAGTGGTTTATGAAGCGTGTATGGAGGCTTGCTTCGTTAAGGGCCAGTGACGTCACTGATGACGTCTGAAGTCTCACTGGCTCAGGACCTGGTTCGAGTATTGGCGTGATTTATTGTTTCTTAATAAAAATTAAAATCATCATCAAACCACAATCACTGTCCCATCTCTTAAAACCACCGCAACACTTTTAACATCAGTATCTCACGTACTACTGGATTTATTTACTGACTGAAATCATACTGGCAGTTTATATTAATTAACAGACCCGCTCAATCAAACACAGATCAGATGAACAAATTAATGAACCACAGAAAATGAAATGAAGGTGTTTTATGTATATACTTGTTTCCATGCTGACATCATTGCAAATAATGGAAATGACAATAAAAGTTTTGGCCAGCAGGGGGGTTCATGTGCACATGAAGTTTCCAGTAATTAACCTTTTTTTGAATCATTTGGAAGGGAAACCTTCAACGCTTCAAGAGGCTTGATCTGGCCATCACTAGCGTCTAATGAGAAGTAATTCTGGATAGTTAGCTAATATAGCCATAACTTACTTCTCATTAGACGCTACCGCGGCTCCACGTGCTTCTGTTTACATTGCATCACCGTATGTGGTACCACGTCCTTTAAGTGTCCTCCGGAAACACTTCTTTTGTGTTGTGAAAGGTTTTGCAGCGTGTTCGTGTTTTTGTAGGGCGTTTGTTAAATGTAGTGCCCGTGTTGCCGTTTTGATGAAAGTGTTTTCTGTTTGCAGGGCGTTTGTGAATCTGCAGCGTGTTGGGTCTTCTCGGCCACCGTACACCTTCACACATGCACTACATATGCTAGTCTGAAGGCTGAAGACGACCTTAAGTACTCAAGAGTTCCTAGAGAGTTCAGGTCTAACGCTAACTCTAACTCTAGTGCTCCTGAATGGTTTCAGTACCTAGATCAGGTGGGTTTGATTGGGGTTGAAGCTAAACTCTGTGAGGTGGAAGATCTCCAGGATCAGGATTGGGCACCCCTGATGTGAATAATTAGGTTGGTAGTGTAAGTCAACAGAGAAGCTAGTTAGTTAACAGTACCCATGTTGTAAGAAGTACCTCAATGTTCAGTGGCTGCTTGGCTAGCAGATTAGAAGTCGGTCTTGAATCAACTCAGGTTTATATATAGCTTATAAAGGCAAACTACTGCTACCTTCAGGTCCATTTCACTTCTCTACATTCTTTGTTTGCCCTCCTTGTTTGCCCTCCTTGTTTACCCTGTTATTCCCTCGTCAGGTCCCCACAGAGCAGGTATGATTAGGCTGGTGAATCATTCTCAGCACTACAGTGACACTGATGTAGTGGTATGGTGGTATGTTTATGTGTGTTGTGCTGGTGTGAGCAGATCAGGCACGGCAGTGATGCTCGAAATTTTAAACACCTCAGTGTCAATGCTGGACTGAGAATAGCCCACCAACCAGCAGCATCCAGCCAACAGTGTCCTGTGGGCATCATCTTGTGTCCACTGATGAAGAACTAGAGGAACCCAAACTGTGCAGCAACCCATGAACTGCTGTCTCTGACTTTACATCTACATGGTGGACCAGCAAGTGGTAGGAGTGTCTAATAGGGTGGACAGTGAGTGAACACAGTGTTTAAACCCTCCAGCAGCACTGCTGTATCTGATCCACTCGCACCAGCCCAACACACACTAACACGCCACCACCATGTCAGAGCCACTCCAGTGCTGAGAATGACTCCCAAATAATACCTGCTCCATGGAGGTCCTGGAGGGCTCTGAGCACTGTTAAAATGGGTAACGGCAGGATGACGAAGCATGCAGAGCAACAGATGGGCTAGAGTGTGTAACTGTAAGACTCCAGTGTGCCAGCATGTGATAAGTGGAGCTAAAAAAAAAGAAAAGGAAAATCAGTGTAGGTGTTCTTAATGAAAAGCATGTAAAATGTGTTATCTTGCAAGGTTTTTTCTACACAGCGGTCATTTTTTTCAAAAGGGCTTGTTTATTTTAGTCGAACTCTACATCCTCTTTAGAGAGCCGGCGTGCCATGTCTTGTCGGGGCTTTGTACATAATTCATGCACAGCCACAGTAACCTTCCTCTAGAAACGAACCGAGACCTTTGGCACTACGGCATGCGATGTAATGCACACATTGATTTAACAAAGACCAGGAAGCGAGCACCTCTACAATTTTCACAGTCAGGTGGAGAGGAAAGCCGATGGCATGTTGTGGTCTAGTGATGTAAGCTGCTCATGCAGCAATTAGATCTTTCCTGACAACACTGCATAGACAAAGGAGAGAGAGAGAGAGAGAGAGAGAGAGAGAGAGAGCATCCAATTAAAGTCTTCTTGAGGCTCTTAGGGAATTTCCTTTTGCTTTATTGGAATTTGAAGCCATTGTGGCAGCCGAAGGACACTGATAACCTCACACAGCACTATTAAATGTCACAGTTTACCTAACATTAATATACTGAATCACTTAGCAGCTACCACGCTTTTCCAGACGTCTCTGCATATTTAGATGTCAAGGCTTCTGTGTAATTTAGAGTTACTTACAGTTTCTGCTTTTTCCGAGATCCTAAAAAACCCGTCTGCTTTAAAAGTAAACGATTAAATGGCCGTGTCTCTCTCTGTCTCTGAAGATGTTAAGAAGGTTGTTTTTTAAAATACTACTACACTACAAGTTACAGAACATATGCCAGGATATCCACCCATCCATCTATCCATCCATTATCTTCAATACATTTTCACTTTCCCACTCCTCCTTACCTGACTTTGAAACCTCACATTTGTTTTTCATTGTGTATCTGGAGAGTATTGAAAACCCTGGGGCACAGTGGTGTAGTGGTTAGTATGGTGGTGTAGTGGTTAGTATGGTGGTGTAGTGGTTAGTACGGTGGTGTAGTGGTTAGTAAGGTGGTGTAGTGGTTAGTATGGTGGTGTAGTGGTTAGTATGGTGGAGTAGTAGTTAGTATGGTGGTGTAGTGGTTAGTATGGTGGTGTAGTGGTTAGTATGGTGGTGTAGTGGTTAACACTGTGATGTAGTGGTTAGTAAGGTGGTGTAGTGGTTAGTATGGTGGTGTAGTGGTTAGTATGGTGGAGTAGTAGTTAGTATGGTGGTGTAGTGGTTAGTATGGTGGTGTAGTGGTTAGTATGGTGGTGTAGTGGTTAACACTGTGATGTAGTGGTTAGTACGGTGGTGTACTGGTTAGTACGGTGGTGTAGTGGTTCGTATGGTGGTGTAGTGGTTAACACTGTGGTGTAGTGGTTTGTATGGTGGTGTAGTGGTTAGTGCGGTGGTGTAGTGGTTAGTGCGATGGTGTAGTGGTTAGTATGGTGGTATAGTGGTTAGTCCGATGGTGTAGTGGTTAGTATGGTGGTGTAGTGGTTAGTATGGTGGTGTAGTGGTTAGTATGGTGGTGTGGTTAGTACGGTGGTGTAGTGGTTAGTACGGTGGTGTAGTGGTTAGTACGGTGGTGTAGTGGTCAGTAAGGTGGTGTAGTGGTTAGTATAGTGATGTGGTGGTTAGTACGGTGGTGTAGTGGTGAATACAGTGGTGTAGTGGTTAGTACGGTGGTGTAGTGGTTAGTATGGTGGTGTAGTGGTTAACACTGTGGTGTAGTGGTTAGTATGGTGGAGTAGTGGTTAGTACGGTGGTGTAGTGGTTAGTATGGTGGTGTAGTGGTTAGTATGGTGGTGTAGTGCTTAGTACGGTGGTGTAGTGGTTAGTACGGTGGTGTAGTGGTTAGTATGGTGGTGTAGTGGTTAACACTGTGATGTAGTGGTTAGTACGGTGGTGTACTGGTTAGTACGGTGGTGTAGTGGTTCGTATGGTGGTGTAGTGGTTAGTGCGGTGGTGTAGTGGTTAGTGCGATGGTGTAGTGGTTAGTATGGTGGTATAGTGGTTAGTCCGATGGTGTAGTGGTTAGTATGGTGGTGTAGTGGTTAGTATGGTGGTGTAGTGGTTAGTATGGTGGTGTGGTTAGTACGGTGGTGTAGTGGTTAGTACGGTGGTGTAGTGGTCAGTAAGGTGGTGTAGTAGTTAATATAGTGATATGGTGGTTAGTACGGTGGTGTAGTGGTGAGTACGGTGGTGTAGTGGTTAGTACGGTGGTGTAGTGGTTAGTATGGTGGTGTAGTGGTTAACACTGTGATGTAGTGGTTAGTACGGTGGTGTAGTGGTTAGTACGGTGGTGTAGTGGTTCGTATGGTGGTGTAGTGGTTAGTGCGGTGGTGTAGTGGTTAGTGCGATGGTGTAGTGGTTAGTATGGTGGTATAGTGGTTAGTCCGATGGTGTAGTGGTTAGTATGGTGGTGTAGTGGTTAGTATGGTGGTGTAGTGGTTAGTATGGTGGTGTGGTTAGTACGGTGGTGTAGTGGTTAGTACAGTGGTGTAGTGGTTAGTACGGTGGTGTAGTGGTCAGTAAGGTGGTGTAGTGGATAGTATAGTGATGTGGTGGTTAGTATGGTGGTGTAGTGGTTAGTATGGTGGAGTAGTAGTTAGTATGGTGGTGTAGTGGTTAGTATGGTGGTGTAGTGGTTAGTATGGTGGTGTAGTGCTTAACACTGTGATGTAGTGGTTAGTACGGTGGTGTACTGGTTAGTACGGTGGTGTAGTGGTTCGTATGGTGGTGTAGTGGTTAACACTGTGGTGTAGTGGTTCGTATGGTGGTGTAGTGGTTAGTGCGGTGGTGTAGTGGTTAGTGCGATGGTGTAGTGGTTAGTATGGTGGTATAGTGGTTAGTCCGATGGTGTAGTGGTTAGTATGGTGGTGTAGTGGTTAGTATGGTGGTGTAGTGGTTAGTATGGTGGTGTGGTTAGTACGATGGTGTAGTGGTTAGTACAGTGGTGTAGTGGTTAGTACGGTGGTGTAGTGGTCAGTAAGGTGGTGTAGTGGTTAGTATAGTGATGTGGTGGTTAGTACGGTGGTGTAGTGGTGAGTACGGTGGTGTAGTGGTTAGTATGGTGGTGTAGTGGTTAGTATGGTGGTGTGGTTAGTACGGTGGTGTAGTGGTTAGTACGGTGGTGTAGTGGTTAGTACGGTGGTGTAGTGGTCAGTAAGGTGGTGTAGTGGTTAGTATAGTGATGTGGTGGTTAGTACGGTGGTGTAGTGGTGAGTACGGTGGTGTAGTGGTTAGTACGGTGGTGTAGTGGTTAGTATGGTGGTGTAGTGGTTAACACTGTGGTGTAGTGGTTAGTATGGTGGAGTAGTGGTTAGTACGGTGGTGTAGTGGTTAGTATGGTGGTGTAGTGGTTAGTATGGTGGTGTAGTGCTTAGTACGGTGGTGTAGTGGTTAGTACGGTGGTGTAGTGGTTAGTATGGTGGTGTAGTGGTTAACACTGTGATGTAGTGCTTAGTACGGTGGTGTACTGGTTAGTACGGTGGTGTAGTGGTTCGTATGGTGGTGTAGTGGTTAGTGCCGTGGTGTAGTGGTTAGTGCGATGGTGTAGTGGTTAGTATGGTGGTATAGTGGTTAGTCCGATGGTGTAGTGGTTAGTATGGTGGTGTAGTGGTTAACACTGTGGTGTAGTGGTTAGTATGGTGGTGTGGTTAGTACGGTGGTGTAGTGGTTAGTACGGTGGTGTAGTGGTCAGTAAGGTGGTGTAGTAGTTAATATAGTGATATGGTGGTTAGTACGGTGGTGTAGTGGTGAGTACGGTGGTGTAGTGGTTAGTACGGTGGTGTAGTGGTTAGTATGGTGGTGTAGTGGTTAACACTGTGATGTAGTGGTTAGTACGGTGGTGTAATGGTTAGTACGGTGGTGTAGTGGTTCGTATGGTGGTGTAGTGGTTAGTGCGGTGGTGTAGTGGTTAGTGCGATGGTGTAGTGGTTAGTATGGTGGTATAGTGGTTAGTCCGATGGTGTAGTGGTTAGTATGGTGGTGTAGTGGTTAGTATGGTGGTGTAGTGGTTAGTATGGTGGTGTGGTTAGTACGGTGGTGTAGTGGTTAGTACGGTGGTGTAGTGGTTAGTACGGTGGTGTAGTGGTCAGTAAGGTGGTGTAGTGGTTAGTATAGTGATGTGGTGGTTAGTACGGTGGTGTAGTGGTGAATACAGTGGTGTAGTGGTTAGTACGGTGGTGTAGTGGTTAGTATGGTGGTGTAGTGGTTAACACTGTGGTGTAGTGGTTAGTATGGTGGAGTAGTGGTTAGTACGGTGGTGTAGTGGTTAGTATGGTGGTGTAGTGGTTAGTATGGTGGTGTAGTGCTTAGTACGGTGGTGTAGTGGTTAGTACGGTGGTGTAGTGGTTAGTATGGTGGTGTAGTGGTTAACACTGTGATGTAGTGGTTAGTACGGTGGTGTACTGGTTAGTACGGTGGTGTAGTGGTTCGTATGGTGGTGTAGTGGTTAGTGCGGTGGTGTAGTGGTTAGTGCGATGGTGTAGTGGTTAGTATGGTGGTATAGTGGTTAGTCCGATGGTGTAGTGGTTAGTATGGTGGTGTAGTGGTTAGTATGGTGGTGTAGTGGTTAGTATGGTGGTGTGGTTAGTACGGTGGTGTAGTGGTTAGTACGGTGGTGTAGTGGTCAGTAAGGTGGTGTAGTAGTTAATATAGTGATATGGTGGTTAGTACGGTGGTGTAGTGGTGAGTACGGTGGTGTAGTGGTTAGTACGGTGGTGTAGTGGTTAGTATGGTGGTGTAGTGGTTAACACTGTGATGTAGTGGTTAGTACGGTGGTGTAGTGGTTAGTACGGTGGTGTAGTGGTTCGTATGGTGGTGTAGTGGTTAGTGCGGTGGTGTAGTGGTTAGTGCGATGGTGTAGTGGTTAGTATGGTGGTATAGTGGTTAGTCCGATGGTGTAGTGGTTAGTATGGTGGTGTAGTGGTTAGTATGGTGGTGTAGTGGTTAGTATGGTGGTGTGGTTAGTACGGTGGTGTAGTGGTTAGTACAGTGGTGTAGTGGTTAGTACGGTGGTGTAGTGGTCAGTAAGGTGGTGTAGTGGATAGTATAGTGATGTGGTGGTTAGTATGGTGGTGTAGTGGTTAGTATGGTGGAGTAGTAGTTAGTATGGTGGTGTAGTGGTTAGTATGGTGGTGTAGTGGTTAGTATGGTGGTGTAGTGCTTAACACTGTGATGTAGTGGTTAGTACGGTGGTGTACTGGTTAGTACGGTGGTGTAGTGGTTCGTATGGTGGTGTAGTGGTTAACACTGTGGTGTAGTGGTTCGTATGGTGGTGTAGTGGTTAGTGCGGTGGTGTAGTGGTTAGTGCGATGGTGTAGTGGTTAGTATGGTGGTATAGTGGTTAGTCCGATGGTGTAGTGGTTAGTATGGTGGTGTAGTGGTTAGTATGGTGGTGTAGTGGTTAGTATGGTGGTGTGGTTAGTACGATGGTGTAGTGGTTAGTACAGTGGTGTAGTGGTTAGTACGGTGGTGTAGTGGTCAGTAAGGTGGTGTAGTGGTTAGTATAGTGATGTGGTGGTTAGTACGGTGGTGTAGTGTTGAGTACGGTGGTGTAGTGGTTAGTATGGTGGTGTAGTGGTTAGTATGGTGGTGTGGTTAGTACGGTGGTGTAGTGGTTAGTACGGTGGTGTAGTGGTTAGTACGGTGGTGTAGTGGTCAGTAAGGTGGTGTAGTGGTTAGTATAGTGATGTGGTGGTTAGTACGGTGGTATAGTGGTGAGTACGGTGGTGTAGTGGTTAGTACGGTGGTGTAGTGGTTAGTATGGTGGTGTAGTGGTTAACACTGTGGTGTAGTGGTTAGTATGGTGGAGTAGTGGTTAGTACGGTGGTGTAGTGGTTAGTATGGTGGTGTAGTGGTTAGTATGGTGGTGTAGTGCTTAGTACGGTGGTGTAGTGGTTAGTACGGTGGTGTAGTGGTTAGTATGGTGGTGTAGTGGTTAACACTGTGATGTAGTGCTTAGTACGGTGGTGTACTGGTTAGTACGGTGGTGTAGTGGTTCGTATGGTGGTGTAGTGGTTAGTGCCGTGGTGTAGTGGTTAGTGCGATGGTGTAGTGGTTAGTATGGTGGTATAGTGGTTAGTCCGATGGTGTAGTGGTTAGTACGGTGGTGTAGTGCTTAGTATGGTGGTGTGGTTAGTACGGTGGTGTAGTGGTTAGTACGGTGGTGTAGTGGTCAGTAAGGTGGTGTAGTAGTTAGTATAGTGATATGGTGGTTAGTACGGTGGTGTAGTGGTTAGTACGGTGATGTAGTGGTTAGTACGGTGGTGTAGTGGTTAGTACGGTGGTGTAGTGGTTAGTATGGTGGTGTAGTGGTTAACACTGTGATGTAGTGGTTAGTACGGTGGTGTACTGGTTAGTACGGTGGTGTAGTGGTTCGTATGGTGGTGTAGTGGTTAGTGCGATGGTGTAGTGGTTAGTATGGTGGTATAGTGGTTAGTCCGATGGTGTAGTTGTTAGTATGGTGGTGTAGTGGTTAGTATGGTGGTGTAGTGGTTAGTATGGTGGTGTGGTTAGTACGGTGGTGTAGTGGTTAGTACGGTGGTGTAGTGGTTAGTACGGTGGTGTAGTGGTTAGTATGGTGGTGTAGTGGTTAACACTGTGATGTAGTGGTTAGTACGGTGGTGTACTGGTTAGTACGGTGGTGTAGTGGTTCGTATGGTGGTGTAGTGGTTAGTGCCGTGGTGTAGTGGTTAGTGCGATGGTGTAGTGGTTAGTATGGTGGTATAGTGGTTAGTCCGATGGTGTAGTGCTTAGTACGGTGGTGTAGTGCTTAGTATGGTGGTGTGGTTAGTACGGTGGTGTAGTGGTTAGTACGGTGTTGTAGTGGTCAGTAAGGTGGTGTAGTAGTTAGTATAGTGATATGGTGGTTAGTACGGTGGTGTAGTGGTGAGTACGGTGGTGTAGTGGTTAGTACGGTGGTGTAGTGGTTAGTACGGTGGTGTAGTGGTTAGTATGGTGGCGTAGTGGTTAACACTGTGATGTAGTGGTTAGTACGGTGGTGTACTGGTTAGTACGGTGGTGTAGTGGTTCGTATGGTGGTGTAGTGGTTAGTGCGATGGTGTAGTGGTTAGTATGGTGGTATAGTGGTTAGTCCGATGGTGTAGTTGTTAGTATGGTGGTGTAGTGGTTAGTATGGTGGTGTAGTGGTTAGTATGGTGGTGTGGTTAGTACGGTGGTGTAGTGGTTAGTACGGTGGTGTAGTGGTTAGTACGGTGGTGTAGTGGTCAGTAAGGTGGTGTAGTGGTTAGTATAGTGATGTGGTGGTTAGTACGGTGGTGTAGTGGTGAGTACGGTGGTGTAGTGGTTAGTACGGTGGTGTAGTGGTTAGTATGGTGGTGTAGTGGTTAACACTGTGGTGTAGTGGTTAGTATGGTGGTGTAGTGGTTAGTACGGTGGTGTAGTGGTTAGTATGGTGGTGTAGTGGTTAGTATGGTGGAGTAGTGCTTAGTACGGTGGTGTAGTGGTTAGTACGGTGGTGTAGTGGTTAGTATGGTGGTGTAGTGGTTAACACTGTGATGTAGTGGTTAGTACGGTGGTGTAGTGGTTAGTACGGTGGTGTAGTGGTTCGTATGGTGGTGTAGTGCTTAGTATGGTGGTGTAGTGGTTAGTAAGGTGGTGTAGTGGTTAGTACGGTGGTGTAGTGGTTAGTAAGGTGGTGTAGTGGTTAGTATGGTGGTGTAGTGGTTAGTAAGGTGGTGTAGTGGTTAGTATGGTGGTGTAGTGGTTAGTACGGTGGTGTAGTGGTTCGTATGGTGGTGTAGTGGTTAGTGCGGTGGTGTAGTGGTTAGTGCGATGGTGCAGTGGTTAGTATGGTGGTATAGTGGTTAGTCCGATGGTGTAGTTGTTAGTATGGTGGTGTAGTGGTTAGTATGGTGGTGTAGTGGTTAGTATGGTGGTGTGGTTAGTACGGTGGTGTAGTGGTTAATACGGTGGTGTAGTGGTTAGTACGGTGGTGTAGTGGTCAGTAAGTTGGTGTAGTGGTTAGGATAGTGATGTGGTGGTTAGTACGGTGGTGTAGTGGTTCGTATGGTGGTGTAGTGGTTAGTGCGGTGGTGTAGTGGTTAGTGCGATGGTGCAGTGGTTAGTATGGTGGTATAGTGGTTAGTCCGATGGTGTAGTTGTTAGTATGGTGGTGTAGTGGTTAGTATGGTGGTGTAGTGGTTAGTATGGTGGTGTGGTTAGTACGGTGGTGTAGTGGTTAATACGGTGGTGTAGTGGTTAGTACGGTGGTGTAGTGGTCAGTAAGGTGGTGTAGTGGTTAGGATAGTGATGTGGTGGTTAGTACGGTGGTGTAGTGGTGAGTACAGTGGTGTAGTGGTTAGTACGGTGGTGTAGTGGTTAGTATGATGGTGTAGTGGTTAACACTGTGGTGTAGTGGTTAGTATGGTGGTGTAGTGGTTAGTACGGTGGTGTAGTGGTTAGTATGGTGGTGTAGTGGTTAGTATGGTGGTGTAGTGCTTAGTATGGCGGTGTAGTGGTTAGTACGGTGGTGTAGTGGTTAGTATGGTGGTGTAGTGGTTAACACTGTGATGTAGTGGTTAGTACGGTGGTGTAGTGGTTAGTACGGTGGTGTAGTGTTTCGTATGGTGGTGTAGTGCTTAGTATGGTGGTGTAGTGGTTAGTAAGGTGGTGTAGTGGTTAGTACGGTGGTGTAGTGGTTAGTAAGGTGGTGTAGTGGTTAGTATGGTGGTGTAGTGGTTAGTAAGGTGGTGTAGTGTTTAGTATGGTGGTGTAGTGGTTAGTACGGTGGTGTAGTGGTTGCTATGGTGGTGTAGTGGTTAACACTCTGGTGTAGTGGCTAGTACGGAGGTGTAGTGTTTAGTATGGTGGTGTAGTGGTTAGTACGGTGGTGTAGTGGTTAGTATGGTGGTGTAGTGGTTAGTATAGTGGTGTTGTTAGTACGGTGGTGTAGTGGTTAGTATGGTGGTGTAGTGGTCAGCACGGTGGTGTAGTGGTTAGTACGGTGGTGTAGTGGTTAGTACGGTGGAGTATTAGTTAGTATGGTGGTGTAGTTAGTATGGTGGTGTAGGGGTTAGTACGGTGGTGTAGTGGTTAGTACGGTGGTGTAGTGGTCAGCACAGTGGTGTAGTGGTTACTACGGTGGTGTAGTGGTTAGTACAGTGGTGTAGTGGTTAGTACGGTGGTGTATTAGTTAGTACGGTGGTGTAGTGGTTAGTACGGTGGTGTAGTAGTTAGTATGGTGGTGTAGTGGTTAGTACGGTGGTGTAGTGGTTCCCGATCCGGGTTGTTCTGTGTGAAGTGTGTATGTTCTCTTTGTGCTTGAGTGGGTTTCCTCCCACAGTCCAAACATGCATGTTAGGTTGATCGGTCACTCTTAATTGCCCGTAGGTGTAAGTGAGTGTGTGTTGGCCTGGCCGGGTGTAACCTGCCCTTGATTGATGATGCTGGGACTGGCTCCAGCCCCCCATGACCCTTGACTATAAGGATAAAGCAAAAGATAATGGTTTGGTTTGATAGATATTTAAAACCCTGTATCTGTGGAACCTTCTTGTGTATCCAGCCTTTTGATCTTTTGACTAGCTTTCTTGTTTTTGACCAGATTTTGTGTTTTTTTAACTACTCTTTTTGTGTTGTATTGTATTGTTTGCTTCATTTTTTGGCTTCATGATTCAACCTTGGACCGTTTATCCGCTATCGCTTTTGATGTGCTTTTTGTTTTGGCTTTGTGTGAACTCCATCCTCTATAGTATTATGTATGGACAAGTAGGCCAAGTAGGACAAGCCTGCATCCATAAACTACTATGTTGCAGACAAGCATTTGTAAAGCTGTATTTTATATCAAGTGCTCATGGAAAATTTGTAATGGTGAACAATGGAGCCTTAAGTAATTAATTGATTACTCTGTGTATTACTAAAGGCCAGGATGATAAAAACAGCTCTGATCTGTCTATTTTTCCTTATTATGAAATTCTGCACCAATCCTTGGGAGCTAGACCAGCCCCCTATTTTTTAAGCAATTTAAAACAATCACTCCAAATGAAAAGCTCAGGTAACAAGCTGCTGATTCCATCACTCTGACTGGACTGATATTATGCTTGCTGTCATTGTATTGTCTACACTAATCAGACACCACTCCATCAGATTGTTGAGTAAAGTGTGCGTGCGAACAGACACATCTATAATCAGAATAAGTTCAATCGGATTGGTAAAAACCTTTGCATGTAAACATATGCAATGATAGTTTAAGTAGATCATGTCTTTGAATCCCAATGAGCCCACAACTGTCTGTGGCCAGGAGTCAAAGTGGAGAAAGCATGTACCAGCCCCAGTCTCATATGCCTGGTCAACACTGGGCAATAGAGAGAGCCCCAGTATGGGTAAGAATGCAATTCAATTCAGTTTTAAGTCCACCAGACTTTTTCATCGTTACAGTGTAGACAAACCAGCCCTGATAGCCAAGTGTACTAGTAGTTGACATTTTTCATGATTGCACACATCAAAGTCGCTCCTTGGAGAGATGGAAGTAGGGCTGCAGAGGAATCTAAAGAAGAAATACGTCATCCCTCAAACCCCCTTTCCCACCATTTCTCTTTCAAGGCTGCTGCAATTTTTGCCAAAGAAGCCAGTATTTCTTCTCTCCACTGCATTTGATTTCGTTTAAAGTCCCTGTTCTCTCTTTTGTTGCAATATTAAGTGTGGATCGATTTTTTTTATTGTACACAAGGTTCTTGCATTCGTTTTTCTGAGCTTTAATCAGCCTTAACTTTAGTTAGAAGAACAACATTAGTAATGAACTTTAAGTTGAAGTTAAGTGAAGATGTAATTTTATTGTTACAGTGTAGATGAACCAGCTTTGATAGTCATTATACCAGTTTCTTTTCTTGCCATCTCTACCCCCACATAGCGAGTCCACTTCAGAATACTGGATTGTGGTTTCAATCAATCCATAGATATCATTTCAGTTCAAGGAGACCCTCCCCATCTTTGAAATATTGCTACAACTGAAGCCCCCCATTACAGCTGTGCTGGAGAAAACATCCAATCTTTTCAGGATGCTCCCATTGTAGCGTGACCAAAGATCAGAACCCGATCAGTCGCCATTACCAAGGCCAAAAACAGCCGGAACAAGCTTCTTCCTTCTTCATGTTGTGTTGGTCCATTCTATGGGTAGTAGAGCTGCCTTATGAGAAAGTTTCACACTCTCAGAATCCACAGGGCAGCACAGCTTTGAGTTGGCCCAGTGAAGAATAAAAGTCCAGCACTGAAGACTAACAGCAATAAGGCAGTGCTGACATAGCAGCAGCCCAGTAGAGCCCCAAGAAAACAACACTACAGCGGAGGGCTCGCCTGGTCTCCTAGTCTTTCATCAGTGGCCATGATGAAGCCAAATGACATTTTTCATGATTGCACACATCAAAGTTGCTCCTTGGAGAGACGGAAGTAGGGCTGCAGAGGAATCTAAAGAAGAAGTACGTCATCCCTCAAACCCCCTTTCTCACCATTTCTGTTTTAAGGCCACAGCAATTTTCGCCGAAGAAGCCTGTATTTCTTCTCTCCACTCCATTTGATTTCGCTTAAAGTCCTTGTTCTCTCTTTTGTTGCAATATTAAGTGTGGATTCATTTTTTTTTACAGAAATTTCTTGCATCAGTGTATCTGAGCTTTAATCATCCTGAAATGAGTATCCAGTAGCTTGTAGAGAGTGCAGAGGAGAAAGAAGATATATATGGCCTTGTTTGGTTTACTGCTGTTTGATTTGCTGTGGTTTTGGCCTCAGTACATCCATGCTGAGAATTAATTAAAGGGGTGACTTTGGTGTTTTAGAACAAGCCAATTAGAGCAGTTCGGCATGAAGACAAGCTGGTCATGTTAAAGTGCACTGGAAATTGGAATTTCTAGACTTGTTTTTAATAAATACACAACTTTGCAAAGGTCAGAGGCTACCCTTCATTTGTTTGATTTCAGGATGAACAGAAACACATGGATTTTGTCAGATCTGAAGCGAGAGTGGAGCTTGATTTTCTCCTTTCTCTCTCTGATGGTGGCAGTTTTGGTAGCCCAACAAGTTTTGCATGATCGTCGGGAGTCCCGATGTTTTAGATCAGTAGAATAATTACATGCAACTTTCCCAAAATGCAACTTTTATATATGTCCATTTTCAGCCTTTGTCTGAAATGCTACTATATCTTTAAACCCCACCTCCTTTTGAGAGCTTTGACTGGTCATCTTGCCCACTCTATTCTGACTGCTTCAACTGAGTGGCATCTTGCTGTAAAGTCCACTCCTACACCTCTGTGGCTGTTCTGGTGTATCAGTTTAAGCCAAAGTCTGATCCTGAAAGTCAGGTAGAACAAGTTGGTAGACTTGATGTATATATATTTGCAAGCTAGACTGGAGCAGGTGTGGTATATTTCATAGTGGTAAGTGTTTCAGTGTGTTGTTCTCTGTGTTTTGTTTGAGGACGTATCAAGCTTGCTGGTAGAGTTTTCCTCTCTGGCATGTACCAGCCCCAATCTCCCAATCTTGGCAACACTGGGCAATAGAGGGAGTCCTAGTCTGGGTAAAAATGCAAATGTAAACTTTAGTTATGAACTTTAAATTGAGGTGACTGAGAAGACAGTGAAGTAATTTGCCTTCAGTTTTAAGTCCACCAGACTTTTTCATTGTTACAGTGTAAAAACAGCCCTGATAGTCAAGTGTACTAGTAGTTCCTTTTCTTGCCAAATGACATTTTTCATGATTGCACACATCAAAGTTTCTCCTTGGAGAGACAGAAGTAGGACTGCAGAGAAATCTAAAGAAGGTATATGTCCCTCAAACCCCCTTTCCCACCATTTCTGTTTTAAGGCTGCGGCAATTTTCACCAAAGAAGGCTGTACTTCTTTTCTTGACTCCATTTGATTTCGCTTAAAGTCCTTGTTCTCTCTTTTGTTGCAATATTAAGTGTGGATCCATTTTTAAATAGACATTTCTTGCATCAATGTATCTGAGCTTTAATCTGTCTTAACCTTAGTTAGAAGAATTACATTAGTTATGAACTTCAAGTATACCAGTTCCTTTAATTGCCATCTCAACCACCACATAGCTAGTCCATTTCAAAATACTGGATGGTGGTTTCAATTAAACCATAGACATAATTTCATTTCAAGGAGACCCTCCCCGTCTTTGAAATATTGCTACAACTAAAGGCCAAGCATTACAAATGTGCTGGAGGAAACATCCCATCTTAAACATATTAAAGAAAGGGAAACAATGAAAAAAGCATAATATACTATATAGACAAAGGTGTATCATTCAGTCCTATGGCCACTTGCCCACTGCAAAGGACCCCTGTCATCAGTAACCTGTGCCCAACTGAGCTTGTTCTTCCGGTGCTCTGCGATCACCTCCTTCACTCCACACCTTGTCCTGATCTCCTCGTTCCGGATGTGCTCTCACAGTGACCGTCCTAGCATACACATCTCCATGGTCTATTGTGAGCTGCTATTCCTTCTTCTTCATCATTGGTCTTCTATCCTGCTCCCTCTATTCTGCTCGTATCCTCTCCTTCTCCATATCCTGTCATATGTCCACCACCAGTCCCAGGTATACACCTTCACCACTTGACTGGCCCACATAGAGCTCTGACCCCAACCCCATCAACACCTTTGGATGATCTAGAATGTCCCTCTGGTCCAATGTCATTATCTGACCTCACAAATGTACCAAAATTTCTAAATTCTTGTAGAAGAGTGGAAGCTGTTACAGCTGCAATGGGGGATCAACTCCACATTAATGCCAATGGATTTGGAATGGATTGTCATAAAAGTACCTGTAAATGTAATGTGTACGTGTCCCAATACTTTTATCTATATAGTGTATGTCTTCTGTAGTAACATTTTTGTCTGAATTACATTACCATTAAAATTACCATGCGCTTTCTCCAACAGCCAATGAAAAAGTCTTCTAGTACTCAGCAGAGCTCTTGGGTTGAACTCCTATTTGTGTTTGCCAAAGCTTGCTCAGGCACAAGCTAATGTGACCTAAACTCACACATCATTAATTCCCAACACCTTTAGGCTCGTGAATTCTTCTCCCCCTGCTGCTTTACGCCATGTTTGATTTTCCCATCGTCTCATCATTACTGATCTGGGCCTTTGTGATGGCCCCTTCAGACGTGGTGTTCCTTCAGCCTTCTTAAGGTCTTAATTAGGACAGGTACCGTGTACTGGGATAAAACTTTTTCAGCAAGCTACAGATGGGACCCTGGTAACGGGAGAGGAGAAATAGGAAGGGGAATTCAGGGGAAATTTAATAGGGCCATTGTAATGAGCCCTATTCATGCGCCCATTCAAAGCCCTAGTGCAACTGAACAGATTACGTTCATTAAGATGATTGAAAGTCACAGAGCCAACGAGGCTTGAATATTACAAAAGCAACCCAGAGAAATAATGCTGAGGCAATAAAGGTCTTTGTTAATGATGCTGGTTAGCTTTTGAAAATGACCATACTGGATATTAGCTTTGATCTTAAGGTTATCAGAAAGTCCATCCTTCTGTTTGGAATTTGTAGCTGATACTCTTCTTTTTGCCTATTTTCCATGGAAAGAATTGGCTTGGGAGAGTTTCATTCAGCTCCAAAACTTGATAATGTGGTTTGGTTAGGTTTGGGACAAGATTCTGTCAGGCTCTATTCATGTTCAAACAAAATTGGGGGCATCATGTTGGCTTCGGTCAGGTTCTCAAGCTGTAATTGGGAAAAGTTTCACAATTCACAATGGTCCTCAGACAAGAAGGACTGCAAAGGGAATGTCAAACACAATGGCTAAAACAGAGGGGCATCATTAGGTTTAGTTTTGGGAGGTTTAGCTTCCTTAAATATTATTTACCCCCCTGTACATTACTAGTTCAAATCATCAAGAGTATTTATTCTGTATCAGGGGTCAGTCAGTTGATCTTTTAATATCATTTAGCACCTCAAAACAAAATTACATTGGGCCTCATTCAGCAGTACCATGTTTTTTCTTAAATTTGTTGGCAACATGGGGGCAAACTTGACTCTCCTAATCATGGGTAAAGCTTCAATAAGCAAGTTGTCTCTTGCTCTACCCACAAACTAAACTTACTGAGCTAAAGCTAACCCAGCAAAATGTTTTGCTTTGTTTTATGTTATAATTTTAATGGATGTTTAATGGACTTTGTGTTTCCTGCGACTTCAAATCATAAAAAAATCTGCTCTTAAAACACTATGAAGAAACCAGTCTTCTGTGTGCCGACTGGACCAAAAAGCACTTTTTTAAATATACATTTCCAGCGTATAGCTACTCTGAAACTTATGATGAAAAAACACTTTGGGGCCATTAAAAATATATCCATCTAGGGAAGCATGCCAAAAGACTCCCATAGCAAAGGCGTAGCACCCTTTCATAAATCTTCAGTGATGCCCTCGCTATAGTACTTGAGTTTTAACCCAGGAAGTCAAGTTCTTAGGCTGTATTTGGTTCAGGCCCAAAATAAGTTCTAAATCTGTCAGGATACACATTTAGCCTAGTACTCAATTCAAATGAGGGAAAGGACTGCAAAATGAATGCCAAAACTCAGATTTAGAAACTGAATTAGAAACTCTGTTGATTTTATGTGGATATGAACTTGAGTGACATCCCATTCTTAGTCCACAGGGTTTAATTTGAACATGTTTCCACTCAAGAGACCAGTGGTGGCGTGCTTTACACCACTGCATCCAACGCTTTTCTTTGCGCTTGGTGATGTAAAGATTGAATGCAGCTGCTCGGCCATGAAAAGCCATTCCATGAAGCTCTCTACGCTCTGTTCTTGAGCTAATATGAAGGCCACATGAGGTTTGGAGGCCTGTAGTTGCCAACCTCTGTGCATTACCACTTTGTGGCTGAGCTGATGTCATTCCCAATCGCTTCCACTTTGTTATAACACCACTGACAGTCGACTGTGGAATATTTAGTAGTAACAAATTTCATGATTGGACTTGTTTTAACGGTGGCATCCTATCACGGTACCACGCTGGAGTTTACTGATCTCCTGAGAGCGACCCATACTTTCACTAATGTGTATAAGCAATCTGCATGTCTAGGTGCTTGGTTTTATACACCTTTGGCCATGGACGTGATTGAAACATGATTTGGTTGGGTGAGTGAATACTTTTGGCAGTATGGTGTTCTTGAGTAATTGGGCTGGGACCAAAACAAACATCTTGGACAGCACTGGGTTTCAGGCGAAGATTTCAGGCCCAGATAAACTGAAATGAACATCCATCAGACATCATGGCTGAAATATTTGGTTAAAACCTGTTGACGATGGGGTATTCCCAGAGCATATGCACATTTGTGCCACGCTAATACAAGTTAACACGCAACCTTCTGGTTCCCTCGCTTTCCAAAGGACCCCGGAAACGAGTTTAATTTGCTTTAAAATCATCCTCCCATATGATTGCGCAGATTTTATTGCTTGACGAGCGCCGGTTTGCTCTGTTTTGGCAACCTCGCCTCACTCATCCAGTTGGGTTACTGCAGCCGAATGCTCGTGGTTTTGTGTTCGCTGCAGGACTTTGTCATTCTAATGAGCTCTTAAAGAGGAAACCAGTTGGGAGAGGTCATGTTCCAGTATCCTTATTTCCAGCTGAATGGCCAGCGAAGAAGCCAAAGACATGTGTCTACAACACAGTAGCATCTGCATGATTCAAACGCAGTGATAACTATATTGTGAGGAAGGGTCCTTGGTGGCATCTGGGCACCCAGCCAGCACGCTGGCAAGGACTCCGGATGGCCATTGAGAATATGCTTAAGTCTTTTTATTGTCCCCTTGCACATAATACTACAACTTACATAGGAGGGTTGGGAAGAAAACCACTGATTGTGTTTCTTTATGCAAATTAATTTCATCACTCCCCAAAATGACAATGGACAATTGTGCTGTTTCTGTCATGGGTAGCTGTGCTTTTATGACATGGTGTGTATGGCCTTACATTCTTAATTATTAAGATCCCTGAATGGTTCTTGGCTTGGGAGTACAGGAGGTTGTAGGAGGACGACTGTGCATGAAGTTTCTGATGGAAACAGCATTAAAGCCCCAGGCAAGCTAATCTTCTTCCTCTGGGCCATGATATGCATGTTCAAAGTATGTCTTATGAATGTCTTTACAAAGTCTAATAACGATCTGCAGTATTTCACCATATTGCCGTCCTAAAAACAGTTTCAGAGTCAGAGGAACTCAAGAGGAGCTCAAGCAAACCCAGTATAAACATAAGCTAGCAAGCTATCAACCTCCTGTCTGTAGCTTCCTGTCGCCCATTCATTTTTATATCCACACACCTACATTGTTCCTTCGTCCATTCCTTCAATCACACGCTTCTTCATCCGTTCAATTTGTTTGTTCACGCGTCTGCATGTCTACACGTCTGTCCACCTGTCCCGTCGCTCATTGCTTCGTCCATCTGTTTGTTCGTCCAATCATCGCCTTCTTTCATGCATTTAGTCACATAAAAGCTGGATAAAGAGTTTAGCTCTGAATTAGTTTCACAGCAGGCTGGGAGTGTTGAACATAGAGCTGTCAATAAGGACACTAATTAGCCACGCCCACACAGATAGGTTGGATCAGCAGGTTTGAATGTTACAAGTATTCAATTTTAATTGTTTGTTCACGCGTCTGCATGTCTGCACGTCTGTCCACCTGTTCTGTCGCTCATTGCTTCGTCCATCTGTTGACTGAATCTGGGAGTGTTGAACAGAGAGCTGTCAATTAGGCCACTAATTAGCCACACCCACACAGTTCTCAGATAGGTTGGATCAGCAGGTTTTAAACTGTATATCATGTTAATATCTTCATTTTTTTTAAATTTGATGATTGTTATATAACACTTGGGTTTGATATTATACAACATACTGTGAAGTGAATGGTGTGTTTTGAATGTTTTGTTTAAAATATTAAAAATGCACCATTCACTTCACAGTAAATACAACTCATACATCAAAACAGAAGCTTATAAAAATAGCCCATTTTGAATTAATTGTTTTCATCACATCTTGAAAAACAATGGCTCTACATAGGGATAATTGTGGCCCAGAACAACTTTGTCAGACTCTTGGTAAGTTTGTAGATGCCAAGCTTTCTTTCCAATGACTTCGTCCTCAATAATCATCCATTATGTGTGACAGGTTGAAGAATCTCCTCAAAGGGAACATGTGCACTCAAGAAAACCCACACCAGCAGGCTGCCTGGACTTATATAAAGTAAACCACCAAAGCATACTATCATTACACCAAATTGCCAAATTTAAGCTTCTCCATTTATAAAAAACTTAAAAATGCCCATGCTTAGATCTCCCTGATATGGTTTTAAATTCAGTGTGGGAAACTGAATGTACACCACTGTTAACTAACTAATGTGCTAACACTACATTGTAAATCCCATAGCGGCTATAGAGAAGTAATATAACTGTATTAGTCACTGGGGTCCTCTCAATGTGGTTAAGCCCATCCTAAGTCTCTCCTTGATGTTAGGATTATCTACATCAGTTTAGCCCCGCCCATGCATGTTAATTTTACATGCAATGTTTTAGACTGGGATTCATTTTGAATGATGTATAATAAAGGCCTGCCAATCTGAATAGAAGACTTTTAGATGTATAAGTTTAATTGGCAGAGTACAACAAAAGTCTGATTGGTTAAAGGATAAAGACAAGCTAGAAATTGGTATCTATTTGGTTTGTCTCCTACTGCACTCCTCCACAGAATGTAGTTTTGTAGGTTATTGTTAATCCTCTCTTGCTTTGATTGACTGCTATACACTGATTGATTCATCTCTGCATCCTTGAAGAATAAATTACACCTCAGCCTTCCCATGGATGCACGAATCTTGAGCTCGCTTCCAATATCTTTCCCCAGTTTGCAACAAGCTCACATTTTTAGAGCCATTATCTGCCGTACAGCTTTCGAGCAGTCACGACCACAAAGGTGAGTATATATGCCCTGGTGACAGGCTACCATGGCAATCTACTACAGAGGAATTCCTCCCACCGCAGTGTAGGATTCTCTCTTGCGTCAGCCCTCATGCAGATTCCTCCTCCTCCGCCGACTTCCTCCGCAAACGGCAGAGTCATCCGTCGCACGACTCACACCTCTTCTTTCCATCCCTCCTTAGCCTTGGGCTAGCTTTCCTCCAGCCTTCTTTTAAGTGGGAGAAGGAGAAGTCTGATTAGCAACCGAGCTGCTTTAAGAATCCCCGCAGAAGCCGCTCCTGAGGCGGCTGGCAGCCAGCGTTTGCCTCGCAGGCTCGTTTAAGTTCCTTACTCTCCTTGTAATCTCCGTTGCTTCTTTTTCAAATTGCTTTTGCCGTCCTCCAAAAACGAGATTCCTTTGATCCATCCTTTTGTGAGGATCTTCTCCAAAACCTCATTCCTCAGGAGAAGGACAATTAGCGGGTGGATGAAAACCTGATTGAGCTCAGGAGGGCTGGTGTGGCAAGGCTAGAATAACCCCATTAGTCAAAGAAACGTGGGATTGGGATGCGGTTTGAGAGAATTGCTGTTGTTGTTGCTTTCTCTCTCTCTCTCTCTCTCTCTCTCTCTTTCTCTCTCTCCTGTCACCAATGATGCAACCCCTAATTTGGAGCTTATCTGGCAGTTGGTAAACACTGCAGCAGAATTGGGCGCCAGTCAGCCTCTGCTGAGCTAGGGTGTCTTCTACTCGTGTATAAGGGCAGATAAGGCGTATTGCCACAGGGAGGAGGCCTAATCACTAGGATGGCCTCCCCTGAGTCTGGCAGTTAGAACAGGCTTCTGTCTGAAAGGGCCAGAGCCAGCGAGGCAGATGGACAGTCAGTCGTGACATCATTTCCATGCCAACAACTCCAATGCATGGTAGCTGCTTGCTCTAATCACTTGATTGGAAATGAAGCCTCCGTCTATATCTTAAACACGTTCGTGGCGAGCTAAATGTAGGTTACTGTGCTACTGTCTATCTTGCCCTCATGTTCTTTAGCTTTTCTAGATCCTCCCTGTCTCCGCCCTTTTGCCTCGCCCCCTCACATGTTCTTACCTTGTGGCTCCTCCTCATTCCAGGTTTTCCTCGCCTGGCCTTATGTATTTATACCCCCTGGTTTGCTTTAAGTCTCTGTCTGTCATTTGTGGTTGTATTATGAACATATTTGTAAATATCTGTTGAATATCTTTGTATTTGCATTTTGTTTTGATCAGTATTTCTGTCTTTGAGTTTTGTTACAGATCTTAGGCTTATTGTTTGATGTTTGTGATGAGCTAAATTTAGGTTACTGTGTTTGTACTAAGCTGTCGTTTGCACATAGAAGTCAATAAAACACGCATTTCATTTCAGGGTTTTCCTCACTTGTAATGAACTGAATTCAAATTTAAAAGCCTTTGGATTTTGTTACTGTTCTCAGTCGTTTGTTAATTATGGACTCTCACCATCATTGTGTCCACCTCCCTTGACCTATATATATTGTCACTGTCCAAAGAAAACATATATTTCCATTTTTTTTTATTTTTATTGTTCTGCATCACTGCATTAAAACTTTATAGTTAATGGACCAATATATCTAAAACGTGGTATATATAATAATACAAATAATATAAGCAATGTGCAATTATTTTAAGAGTTCTTGACTTTTTAATATTTATATTGTATATACTGTACTGTTTATTTATCTATTTTTTGTACTGAGTGCCTTACTATCCTTTTGCTACTGTAACATGGTGAATTTCCCAACTGTGGGACTAATAATCTTATCTTATCTTATCTTATCATATCTATATAAGACTTGGTGTTCTTAAGTAGACAAGCTTGATGATATCAGATTCACATCAACATTACCAGTTACGAGCTTACTCCATCCATGGGGTTTAAATTATATCTATATTTTAAACCAATTTTGATTGAATTCTAGAGTTTATTGCAGCCTGGAAGAGTCTACCTTTTACGTGACTTGGGATTACTATGGCTAAGAATAGAAGTAGATTTAAATAGGGGTGGTCAAGTTTTCATGTCTGATTCCGATACTGATACTGCAACCTTGAATATGGGTGGATACCAGTACCAATCAGATACCATCATTTTCCTCTTTTAAACAACTGAACTGTTACCTGGATACACTTTGCTTAACCAGCCCTCTACATAGCGTTACTCATATTCTAGTCCTCTTAAAAAAGAAATACACTGAGCACACAACATGAGTCAGTTATGCAACACTGCTGTTTCGTTTATCTGATAGTTATGTAATAGTTTAGGCTATAGATCACATCCATAATTGATTATCTGAAAAAACTTTACTTTCATTTTTTTGTTCTATATAGGATCCAGTGATTTTAGTCTCTTTTAGTGACTGATACTGATATGGAGAATCATACTGGCACACCTCAATTTCTACATGTCTAAATTTTATAAATATGTTATCCTTGGCATATGCATACATGAAAAATAATCTGCCCACAGTTCCCATATGGTTTGTGGAAGGAGGAAAAAATACCTGTTGACATCAAAACAAAAAAATAAATTTAGAAGTGACTCAAATTTTTTGATACAGAATGTCTATTATGTAATTAAGCATGTAACTAGATTTCTTCACTTTCTTAAGATAATCATGTACTCTCTAAAATAGTAACCTCACATGAGAAAGCAAAGACTGTTTTGAAGCTGTAATGTAAGTTATGGTAATGAGATTTTAATCCAGGTGGTTTTCATTTCTTTTAGTTCAGACAGTTGCTTAAATGCTTAAACATGTATCCATGTACTCTTACAGCCTGACAAGATCGCTTTAAGTTTGATGTTGACTAGTCGCTGATCATTTGACTCTCACACTAACAACATGAATGTTGTTGTTAGAAAATATGATCACAGCCTTAGTGTTAGGGTCAGTGTCTCTGTGTTCCTGAGTAATAGCAATGTGATCTAGGGCTCACTGGAAATAACATATCACTCTGTATCACTCTCCAATTTGTGGATTTTGGGATTTTAGCTTTGTAAAATGTTTCAAGTGATCTGCAATACTTCACTGATCAGATATTAATGGTTCCTGAACAGTACATTAAGAAATCGTGACTTATATATAGATATAGATACATTTATAGAACAGATATTCAAGGTTTATATATTTATAAACTTAGTAAATATAAAAATAATTTTATAAATTTATTTTATCTACTTACAGTTTGGGGGAGAGGGCCGAGGCTTACGGGTCACGGTTCGCCACTTGGCTACTTCATTTAATTTTAAAGAAGTGTAATAGTGGACCTAACAATTGTCTTGGGCTTTTTCACCTTTATGGAGATTAGTTAAAGGAACACTGTAAAACTGATCCCGGCTGCCTGAAAATGTTTATTTTTATTCAACTTTGAAGAGTAAGTTAGCAGAACAGGAATCTGTGTTCAAATAACTCCAGGTTTTTAAGGCAGCCCAAACACAAACCTTCTTTTTTTAAGTTAAAACCCGCTCTTTTTTATTTTACAGTGAACCATCTCAATAGTTCAGGGCCGGATTTACAACAGCTCAGCCTAATACATTAGGTAGCGCTTTCTGCTTTGTTACTTTGAGGCTTTCTTTGCTAAATGTAATGTTGCACATCATCATCTGTGGCAAATTCAACACTCTGCGCTACAGCAGGCCTATTTTGTTGTCTGTGATGTCAAAAATTGCGTTGATATTGGAGCAATTTCCTTTGTAAAAAGTGCGCAGTCCCTTTTGTCTGCCTCGCCGCTACTTTTATCTCCCTCTTGCTTTTGATTTGTGTGGCTCTTACACAATCATTTCTTTTCTCCTACATCTCTCTTCCAAGGTGCCATTTCCTCTCCTCGCCACATAATAACGCTTTCTCCTTAGTCAAAAAAAAAAGTTTCTCTGCGCTCTTCAAATCAATGACATTTCCACAGAAGTGTCTTCATTTAAATTTGCCATGAAATCAGTCTCCGATTTCGGCTGGGTGACTTGTGGAAATAAGCGGCTTCCTGATTTGGCTGTTTTTCGGTTTTTTTTTAGCTTCCCTAATGGCTTCACATGACACCTGGTCTTCAAGGCCTTTCACACTTGAGAGTTCATCACATAATAGTCTCATCTCTGGGCTCTATGATGGTGGCACCGTAAGCATGCTAACAAAGTCTTATCGTATTAGGGGAAGGTTCAGCTAGACTCATTAGACCCGTTCTTCGAAGTGCGGCAGTGCCTTCAGGAAACCACACTATACAAAGAATTAGTACTAATGAGATGCCCCAACGCCGCCAAACAAAGGAGGTCTTTTCTGGGGCACACTTGTATGTGTTTTGAAAATCAAGTCTGATTAATTTGTTTCAGTTATTCAAACTGCCATTCCGTTTGTTTGTTTGTTTCACACTATGCATATTCCGGGCCACATTATAGAGAATAATTGCTGAAAGCAGACACTGCAGTTTTAATGGTACTGGGTTAGCAGCGTACCTGCAACCTTAATGGATGCTAGACCCTCAGACCAAATGTGTTGAAAACAATACAGTATCCTTAGCACTAGAGTTTTTATGAATTGTACATGCAAACCATGTGTAATACATATATTGCAAGAAACTGGCAAAACACAGATTATTACAAGATGTCTAAAATAAAACATGCTTAAATAATTTACACCATAATTTATAAACCATAGTCGAATCAGGTTTCAGTCAGTGGAAAACCTCTGCAGATTTATATCAGGACTGGTTTCTAAAAAAATAGGCTGTAAAATTATAGTAAAATATGTTGTAATGTCTGTCACAAACTTATAATTGTTTTTGGAATGTCAAAGAAATTAAAGGGCGTTCACAATTTGTAAAATAAAAATAAAAAAATAATAAAACAACTAACTAGTTCTACCCTAATTCCCTACTTTTATGCATTCCTTATGTAAGAATTTACTTTCAGATAGGTTGATTTACTTCAATTATCAATAGTTTAGTTTACTATGCCTAGAGTTTCCTATTCACAATATTTGACTCAGGTTGCTGCTCTGCTTAGGGTATTTGTTGTAATGATGGTTTTATGTAAATAGCTCTTTAGTTTTAAGGTATTAAGTTACAATTAGTCTCAAGATTAGATATTCGATTAGATTAGATTCAACTTTATTGTTATTCAGTAGGGTTTTATCACCAAAATATCACCAGAAGAGTATTTCCCTTCACATTAGCTGAAAATAAATACAACTTCCCAAAAACAGAAACCATGAAATCAGTTACATACAAAAAAAACCTGACCTGTGTTAAACAGCATCATGTTAGAAAATGATTTCTGAAAATATCCACAATTACATCCTTTACAATAGATATAATAACTATGATAATGATAAGTTTTATAACATAACCATAACCAAACAGCACATAAAACAGCTCTGTACATAGGTTTTACACAGATTCAAGATGGCTGGTTCAAAATAGATCCTTCGACTTTAACTAGTGTTAGCTCAACAAGAATTCAACACTTACAACAATGTCTTTTAAACAAAGAATTATCAAAGTATTTTAGATACACAGCCTAACTTTTTAGCATGTTTAGTCTCATTTCGACCAAAGCATGCTCAATTTTAAGCTTGTGAAAAACCTGTGTTTAATATTTAAAAGGTCTTTAAATGAAGGGTGGGGCTATGCTAATACAATAATAGCTTATCACTTTCATTGGCATTGTACTCTTAAAGGGACATTAACCTATTTTTATACTTAGATTAAATAAACCATGGGGTTCAACTTTACATGCTTTTAATGGTCGTGCCATTCACATGAAATGTAAAATGTTGTTAGCTTAACGCTAGAATAATACTAGAATCTCATAGACATGCTAAATTAGTATTACTGGAGAGGAGTCTGATTTTTCTTGGTTAAACTGAAGGCCTAGAATTAATTGTCACACTCATGGGCTTGAGATTTGACTCTGATTTGCATATCAGAAACTCTAGACTCGACTCTGCCCTGAGACCTAAGACTTGATTTAGACTTGCAGTCCAGAAACTTGAGACTTGACTAGGACTTGCACGTCGTAGAACTGACACTCAATTCTAACTTGCAGCCTAGAGACTTGAGACTTGACTCAGATCTGCACCTCAGAGACTGAAGACTCAACTTTGACTCAACCCAGAGACTTGCACCTCAGAGAATCAAGATTTTTACCTCAGACACATAAGACTTCACTCAGGCTTGCACTTCAGGGACTCAAGACTTCACTCAGACTAAAAGCTCAGAGATTCGAGACATGTCTTAGAATCAGGACTCACAACCCACAGACTTAAGACACCTCAGACTTGGACTCACACCTCAGTGAACTGACACTTAATTCAGACTTACAGCCCAAAGAACTACAACTTGACAGACTTGCATCTCAGAGTCTCAAGACTCAGCTTGGATTTGATTCTGACTCACAACCCAGAGACTTGCAACTTGACTTTAAAGATGCAAGACGTGCACCTCAGAGACTCATATGTATCTCAGAGACTTAAGACTCGACTCAGATTTGATGCGGACTCACCACCCAAAGACTTACAACTTGACTTAGACCTGCACCTCAGAGACTCAAAACTCACAGCTCAAGGGCTTTATTGGAACTCACAACCAAGAGTATTGGGACTCAAACCTCAGAGACTTGAGACTCAATTCATACTTAAACCTCGATACTTAAGACTCGACTTGGACTCACTTCTCAGAGACTTAGGGCCCAACTCAGACTTGCACCTCAGAGACTCAAGATCTGACTTGGACTCACACCTCAGTGACTCAAAACTCGACTTGGATATATGTTCCATTGACTCAACACTATACTCACCGAGTAATTTATGCAGCCCATTTTCATTCTTTATTTGTACACAGATTTATTGTTTTGGCTCTCAGCACATAAACATTACACTTTTCTGGCGACCCAAAAAGTTTGAGTACCTCTGACACAAAGTGAACCTTCCATATCGAATGAGAGCACACTTGAGGACTTTCAGTGGGTTGCAATAAGCCATTAGGATCGTCATGTTCTTTAGAAATATCATGACGATGCATAAACTACTACTGTAAGTCTATAATTACGTAATTATGCTACTCCATAATTGAAATGGGGCATGAAATTGCATACACACTTTGCTTTCAGTAACAAGAAAAACACAGAAGATGGTAGTTTGGAAGAGCAGAAGTAGCACAAAACCTAAAAGGAACTTTGCAAGAGGTGTTCATCGCAGCTTTTTCTGAGGAATGATCTCTATGACTGGCGGAATATGTTATTAACCATATCTAATTAAATTGCCTTTGTTTTAATGTGGCCCGCTGAATGTACTCTCTGATTTAATTATGTGCTGTATTATCTTTGAGAAGAGATATTGTCTTCTTCGGCTCGGCCGTGTGGAAATCACTTTAATTTGCCGGGGGATAATTCTGACGCAGGCCTGTATGATTACTCAAATTTGTTCATTCATGTTCAGAAAATGAGTTATTTTCCACACTAATCTTGAACTGGGAAGAAATGTAGACATGGCATGATCTCATAATTCAGTAAACATAGCTCATCACAATATAACGTCTCTGGTGAAAGTTTGGTCAGCAATGTGAACTGACAACTCACCCACCTTTTCTGCCCACTCATGCTCCACTTTATTAGAAACCACAACCTTGTGCTTACAATAACTGTCCATTTTATTAGAAACATTTATCTTGTTCTTTAATTCCCTGGCCATTTTATTGGAAACCTTAACCTTCCACTGAATGACCACATTATTAAAAACACCCACCTGTAACTGGCCACGTTATTAGAAACATCTACCTTGTATATCCACTCTCAGGCCACTTTATTAGAAACACCCACCTGTAACTTCCCCAACTGGCCATTTTATTAGAAACAGCTACCTTGTATATCCACTTTTTGGCCACTTTATTAGAAACATTTACCTGTTACTTAGCCCAACTAAGCACTTTATTAGAAACATCTACCTTGCATTTCCACTTACTGACCACATTATAAAAAAAAACATCTGTTACTCCGCCTACTGGCCACTTTATTGGAAACAGCAACATTGTATATACACTCATTTGCCACTGTATTAGAAACACCCACTTTGTTCTTCCGCTCACTGGCGACTTCATGAGAAACATCTACCTTGTATATCCATTCACTGACAACTTTTTTTTAGAAAAAACATACCTTGTTCTTCCAGTCATTGGCCACTTTATTAGAAGCAGCCGCCTTGTTCTTCCACACATTGGCCACTTTACTAGAAACAGCCACCTTGTTCATTCACTCACTGGCCACTTTATTGGAAACATCTACCTTGTCCTTCCACCAACTGGTCACTTTATTAGAAACAGCAACCTTGTGCTTCCACTCACTTGCCACTTTATTAGAAACACCTAGCTTGTATATACACTCACTGGCCACTGTATTAGAAACACACACCTGGTACTGCTACTCACTGGTCAGTCTGTTAAAAATACCTCTATTGTGCTTTAACTTACTGGCCACTTTATTAGAAACAACAACTTTGTTCATCCACTCACTGGCCACTTTAATAGGAACACCCACTTTGTGCTTCTGCTCACTGGCCACTTTATTAGAAACATCTACCTTGGATATCCACTCACTGGCCACTTTATTAGAAACGCATACCTTGTTCTTCCAGTCACTGGCCACTTTATTAGAAACAGCCGCCTTGTTCTTCCACACATAGGCCACTGTATTAGTTCTATATATCTTATAGGTGCACGATTGATGCGTACAATTAGAGACTTAGACTGCATAATTTATTACATCCACATAGGCCATTCATTGGTTATCATAATCACTGGTCAGTTTTTAATCGCATGACTGCTGTTGATCAGTTTATTTGACTGGTGGACCATTATTTTATTAATAAATCATTCTTGCATTCATTCTGCTATTTGCACATACAAAAACAAAGCTATCAAATCAAATTAAAGAAAAGCTTATTAGTGACACACAAACATTGTACACAATATAACTAGCCATGAAATGCTCTAACAACTGACCACTCATATAAACAATAAGATAATATGGAGTATCTAAAATATTAAGGAATACGTATACAAGTGTCAGATGAAACAAACTAATGTTAGCTATGGGTTTTAGTCAGTCAGCCAATGTTACAATTACATTTTAAGTAATTTAGCAATTCTCTTACAATCTCTGCCAACCCACCTCTGGGGTTTAAAGCATACAGAGGACATGTCCCCGCTGTCCTCAATGGATGCTATACCTATGGACACACTGTGGATCACTATCCATTCACAGAAGTCTTGATAATTATCTTAAAGGGAGTTAAATGGAAATATCCACACAGAGCCCACCACTGGAAGCCCACCCCTGCAGGGTAGATAATGCAGTGTTATTCCATATTTTCCCTGTCATCTGGAATCTTTAGTGCAAATATGTGGCGAAGACACCCACACACACACACACTCACCCTCACACCCACTCTCACACACATACACACACACCTCGGCGAGGTAAAGAGCTTGCTGCTTTTGTGTTCACTGTTTTTATGTTACAGGCCACAGAAGCTCTTTTCTGTTCAGACCTCCTGGGCTATGCAGTGTTGCCATGGCAACTAGCACTCTAACGGGGTGGTGTTTTCGCAGGCCCCTCTCTCCCAGAGCCGGCCACATCCATGCACCACGGCAGCACTCGGCTCAGGCAGACACAATATTTGAAACATACACTCACCGAGGGTGTAAAAACACACCTGTTCTGAAAGTGATGGCACAACAGCATCGATTTTAACATTGCAATAAAAATCCAACACAGCAATAAAAACCACAGGAGGACACGTGCTACAGTGCTTTTACCACCGTTACAGCGTGTTGTCAGGAATGGAAATGGAATAGTTAAAACTGTTCGGGTAACTCTATACTTGGAGCCTGCTACATATCACTGACATAACAGGCTGTCATGACAGAGTACATCCAGTTATATAACAGCACTGGTTATTATCATGACAGATGGCATAGGTCTCCATCATAAACACACATAGACACTCAATTTTAAACTCAATTTAAAGTGAAATTATTTTTGTATACCTTATTCTCTTACTGACTGTAAATATATATATTTACACACACACACACACACACATATATATATATATATATATATATATATATATATATATATATATATATATATATATTTGTACAATATCTAGACATTTTCTACATCTATATCTCTGTTACAATTTAGTATTTATTTCATGTTGATTTTATGAGCTCTAATGTAACTCCCACCAACATATATATATATTCTGATCGCCGATCGCTTTTCAGTGCAATCGGCCAATGGCCAGTACGGATCGAGGGCGGGGCTATATGCCACGGCAGGGCTACATGCAATTATTAGAGCAAGCAAGTCATGAAACATGGTTGAAACGTGATTATCTAGCGCTATAAACAATCAGTTTGGCTGTGGTTCCTTTAACTCTCTGGCTGTTGCTGCTGCTGTACTGTTCGTACTGGTCAGATCTGGTCTGCACGGTGTTCTGGGTTATTAGTTTTGTGCTAGCTGCGTGTGCTAGCTGTGCTGTTTGCTGATACTCACTGCGTTCAGCCGCGTGGTGTACTCTGAATAACGTATCAAATTAATATTGTTAAATGTCTTTGTTTTGGTTCCCCACGAGACACATTGATTTCACTAATTTTGCTCAATGCCCTGAATGAGTCTGCTTCACGTATGGTAAACAACTGCCAGACGGACATGTTTTCTATCAGCGCATGCAGTGAACTGTTCTTGCGAGGCCGCTGGTATGTATTTCCACCTAGCAGTTCAGACAGGTATTGCAGGGACCTGGCCGGAGGGAGCTCCTCTTCCAGGACGAAACGCTAGCTGGAAATACAGAAATTAGGTTTGTTACAAATTTGTTTAACGCCATCGATCGACTCTCAGAATCGGCTAAACTGGAGAAAAATCTGCAGATACCGATACATAGCTGATCGATCCTGCCATCTATAATATATGCCTTAATTTATATACAGGTCCTACAATCACATTTCTGTAATACATGTATTTTATTCAGACTCATCCCAAAATAATTCAATTACTTCATAATTTTGGTCAGATTACACATTTCCTTGCGCTGAATAATTTCCTGAACAATCATAATTGAATAGAATTATGAGGTCAGAGTTACACACCTACCCAGCCACCCACACACTCACACACACACCATAGTGGATGTGAATGGATCTACATTCCGCCACAGCACTCTGTGCGTGCTGGCGCCTCACCGTTAGACATTAGTCAAATATGATTTTGCAAGTATTGTTAAGAGCGCTCTCTCTTGAATGTGAGATGGAGCAGGGGCTGCCTCCATTCCTGCCATCCCATCTATATATATATATATATATATATATATATATATATATATATATATATATATATATATATATATATATTTTTTTTTTTTTTTTTTCTCTCTCTTTTCCCTGAGCCATAATAAGAGGCCATGGGCCAATTTCCTCCACACCACGCTGACAATATGGCTGAGAGCAAACCTGCAAGTATTTCTGGGCGAAATTGAAAAAGTTGGAGAGGGAACAAAATGAAAGAGGCGAGCCTCGACTGCTCAGAGCCCCCTTCGGCGAAGTCTTATCTTTTCTTTTTTTCGTCTCGGAGGATGCTTAAGTCATCATTCACTGATTGCAACGTGGCAATTTGACGTACTGCCCCATACCACGCTCTCCCAAACATCCCAACTTAAGCCCAAAATGTACAAAAACCTGAGAGCATTGTTGATGTTCTGTATTGGCAGTCGTCTTTATGTGACCAGCAGTGGTGGGTTTTCATTATACAGTGGAGGGGACGTCTTCCATTCATGAGCTGAATTATTGTTTGTCGCTCACCGCTTTTGAGCCATCGAGCATCTTAGCACACATTATTTTTTATTATGTCCTCTCACATTTCTGAGAAAAACATCAATATCGCTTTGACAGGCCTTCATTTTATCGTCATTCCATTTCGGTATCATGCTTCTAAGCCTGCAGTTTGTGGCAGTTCCTATTCAGATCCTTTTCACAACAAGTCTCCGAATCACTCAGATTAAGCCTGTTTCTACACTACAAAGACTCAACTGATGATTGATTTAGACTAAGCTTAGATGGTGTGAAAGATCTTGATCCAGAGGGAATTCCTGAGATAACGAATCCTCAGATCCTCAGATAACAGATCCAGATGAATACCTGTGTACAGCACTAGAGTTAGAGCTACTACACTATGTGAGACGATAGCAAAACTGGAAATCTTATTATTCAGTATTATTCATTATATAAAGACACTCTGTTAAATCTCCCACTACAGGGTTTTGAACTGCCTGTGGAAGCAACATCATCACGAGAGCTTCATGAATTGGGTGTCCATGACTGGGCAGCTCCACGCAAGTGCAAGACCACTATGCGCAATGCCAAGTGATGGCTGAATACATGTTGAAACTGGACCCTGGAGCAGTGAAAACATGTTCTCTGCAGTCATGAAATCAAGCACATCTATCTAGCAGTCTTGGTTTGGATGATGTTACTGCTACAGCATGCAAAGACATTGTACACAGGTATATCCTTCCAAGTTTGTGGTAGCAGCTTGTGGAAGATTCTGTTCTCTGTTTCAGCCTGTCTGTGCCCGTGTAAATGTAATCAACCCATTGATATAGTTTATGTATATGTCGTCACTGTCCGAAGAAAAACATATCTGAAATATCAACTTTACAGGAGAGGCCCAAAACCTTCTTCACTTTTAATGTAAGCCAACTGAACCATTTCTATTGGTCCGTTCATCATGAAACTTTTAGACAATGTAAACAGCAGCTGTCTGGTTCAAATGATGCAGAAAAATGAAAATCGCAACAAATAGAGATACATGTTCTTCATTGGACAGCAACCTTATAAAGTACACTTTAAACTTAAGTTCATATAAATACACTGTATTATGAGCAGTTTTGAAGCATGTCTTCTGGTCCATTTATCACAAAATTGTCACACAATGTAAGCACACATTCACCGTGCTTGAATGATGTACAAAAGTAAAAATGGAAATATTAAAACAAGATTAATAAAATAAGTAGTGATTTTACATACACCAGCCTGTTTATTGAACCCTTTCCAAGCCTTTACTTATGGAAACAGCCCAGTATTATTTACAGTTCTCATGTACATTACTCAGTACATCGTTAAACTAAATCAAGGAATTGAATAAAATTATAAAATGTCTGGGGCGCCCAGGAGAAATCTGGAACTTTGTTCTTCAACCTGGAGCTCAAGATATGATCTACTTCTTTCAAAAAAAGATATTTGTACTACTTTGTATTGTATTTATAAATATTTACATCTGTTCTAATGATATCTGGTGTTCTTACTGGTGAAAATACACTTATTAATGAGATATCATTCTAAATTATGAGCTTAAGATGTTTGTACAGTAGTATACATCATTGCTGTCCAAAGAAAAAACATGTACTTTTGGTCAATAGAACAGAATAGCTCCAAAATAACACGGAAAACATTCGGGTCTCATTGACTTGCACTGAAAATTGATGTTTTTGGCCTCTCCTGTAAAGATGGCAGTTTGAAGATACCTGCTTTCTTTGGAAAGTGATAATATGCATTATGACAAACTAGTGAGGAGGAAGTGACCTACACTTTGAAAAATACAAGTGTTACACAACAAATGAAGAGCCTCTATACGTGCGTGAGTTTTAAAAGAGTTTACTTGGGTTCTTGTAGAGCTGCAAGCCTAAAACAAAGCATATTTCGTCATCTTTGAAAACGTGGCTGTACACAGCACTCTGGCATTACAGCAGCTGTTACCGGACCCCTTAGCTGCACTGAGCTGCCTTTTAAACACAACAAAATACATTGGAAAGCCCACCATAACAGATCACTGCCATAAAATAGGGTTTTCTGTGTTTTAACAAAGTAGCATACATGACGTTTATTAACCTCTTCACTGCTACATTACACAGTACTGACTGCTCCAGTCAAATATATTCACTCACCAGCCCAGCATATGACTCTGCTACTACAATGCTGTTCATGTCCCAAACAATCACTTAGTATCAGTATTAGCTATCATCAACACAGTTTTGCTCACCTGCGAGCATAAAACAAGGCATATTTCATCAACTCTGAAAACGTGGCTGTACACAGCTCTTTACAACGGCTCGTACAGGACCCCTTAGCTGCACTGTGCTACTAAATGCCTGAGTGAACAATATATTTCTGATTTTCTTCCCCAGCAAACATGCCTTCAATTATTTATAGAGAACAGCGAAAGTAAGAAATAAGTAAAAATAAAACAACTTTAGAAAGAAATTAGGGCGGTGCCCCACAAGTACATACTGGAAAAAGAGGGTTCTTTGAAGTGAATTCACAGTAGAATCACTTCGGTTCCTTAAAGAACATTTCAATAGATGTTTAAAGAACTATTTTTTTGTGAATGGGTTGTGGGAGTGCGAAGAACCCTTTGAAAGATGAAAAAAATATCCTCATGTTATAAAGTTTCTTTACTAATTAAAAGCTTTCCCCCTATTACTGTACACTCAGGCCAAGAAGCCTTATTTTTGAAGGGGTAGATAAACAGCCTAGCTTGTTAGCTCTTTTACTGTACTAATACTCTAATGAGTTCATCCTAAAGTCTGGCAGCATTTTATGTAGCACATCTGGCACATTAATACATTTTATGTATAAAGAGCTGAGGCCGGCAGCGCTGCAAAGTCTATTTTATTAATTCTGGAGAAGATACATTTATCTTTGCAGTGCACAGTGTAGAAAGAGAGAATACAACGTGCAGTACATTCAATCTACAGTGAAATAGCTTGTGTAGTATAACATTTCAAAATGATGCTGTAAAGGGTCCGTCAGTTCCCGCCATAACCGCCAGAGGGCGCCGTAAGCCCACTAAGACGGTTAGGCGGGGACCTAACGAGCCCCCATCTGCAACACCTGTGACGCAGCCTATAAAGGACCGGAAGCCCAGCGGGTGACTGTCGCACTCTCCCAAGTGTGACCGGTAAACCACAACAAAAGAGGATTGAAATATCCCACACCAAAAGAAAGTTATCCTGGCGACTCAGGGATAAACCCTGATTACCGCAGTTGATTATTTGTTTTGTTTTAAAAGTACCTTTGTTTGAAGCACGCCGTTTTTCGGTGTTCCTTTGTTTGGTCTTGCCGCGCTTTTCGGCGCACCACTCATAAACGGGTTCGAATCCGGCCAGGTGCATAGGTCTCCTAGAGACTCCGGGATATGCCCTGATTACCGCCGTTGATTATTTGTTTTGTTTAAAGGTTACTTTGTTTGAAGCACGCCATTTGTCAGCGTTCCTTTGTTTGGTCTTGCCGCGCTTTTCGGCATGCCAGTCATAAGTCCATACGTACTGCGTAGAGTGCGTACTCCCGTGGCGCTACGGCAGAGTGTTCGTCTCTCGATACAGAGGTCGTGGGTTCAAACCCAGCTAGAAACATAGATGTTTTCCTTTTTCCCTTCCTTCCTTTTGTTTTCCACATTCTCCCTTCTTAGTCTCCAAACTTATGAACTAGTTTCAAATAGCTTTTTGTTGACTCCGCCCCCCCACGTCAGCGCTGAATAGGCACTGCCAGTCGAGAAGTGAACCACTGATTTACATAGGTTTTCTCATTATTATGCCACAGATGTATCGTTATGTAAATAATTATAATAAAGAACAACAAATAAGGATTTACATTACTTTTATGTAAAATATAAATAAAAACATTTCACTTGCAGTTGTTGTCTATAACATGCCAACCCTATAAATAGGCACACGATTAACCTTATTAGCTCGGCATGCCTGCCACGCAAACACAATTTTTCTCAGGATGAACTAAAAGCCAAATGCTTGAAGAAATAACAAAACATACTATTTTCCAATCTCAGGAAAGGAGATTGCTAGGAACATAAGTGCCTTCATCACATGCTCACCTTTGTCAGTCTTCCTGATGGTAATTTATGTGTACATAATTAATTAGTCAGTTTGATTGGTTGTAGTATAAATTAGCTTAGTAAGCCAATGTGTAATACTTTTTAGAAAATAATATATGTATTAATTTACTACTATGACTGTTACACTGGAAGGACATTAATTAAAAGTTTAAATTTATGTGCATATATCAACAGATAAAGTATTGTACTTTAAGCAGTTTAAACTGTTAGTTTCACATGATTACGATGATTCCAACCTTGAAAAAAAAAAAAGTAAAATGTGAAGTTATGCCCAGTATGAACTCAGGACCTTCAGAGTGATAGGCAGTTTGCTTCCCACTACACCAGGATACAAGCAAACACCTGTTTATACAAGAAGTGTCCTGTTTACATCGATTAAACTCTTGAATATGATATTTGTTGATGTTGGATGTAATATAAAAGTGATTTTAACTCTTCATGAATTCATGTTTATATACATACGTGTAGTTGCCATGCACAGAACAATGCATTTCTAAAAGGATGATTAGCATGTAACTGCATGTGAACTTCATGTTAAGAAGAACTTACGAAGTTAGGAGTGGGTCAGACTACTCTTACATTTACGAACAACTTTATGTACTACGTTAGTTAAGAAGGCTTTCAGGAAACATGATTTTAAGAATGTTCTGAAGTATTAGGTTACGAAGTAGTTAGCATTAAGAACGTTTTGGGAAACACACCCCTGTTTAGGTGAAGTAGAGAAGGAGGAGCAATAAGGTTGAGAGGAAATCGAAAGCATGACTTGATGCAAGCCAAAAACGGTGAAAGTCGGGAGACAGACTGCAAAAAACCTGAAAGAGAAATCTGAACTTGATCAGAGTCTGTCAAACATTTGAGAAAAGCTTCTCTAAATTGTCAGGTTCCAACAAATATTTCAGCTGTGCAGTGCATCTGTCCAGAGGAGGGTAGCTCATTTGTTGCACTTCTCTCTGCAGTCTTCTCAACACAAAGGCCATCCGTGTGTTACAGTTCTAGCACACCAGCGTTTGAAGCCAGTGGTGGAGAACAATCTCAATGGTGTGGAAATGCATGCTCACAAATGTGTTTGCTAATAGTGTGCACTCACAATCCTACCAGAAGCAAATGTTGCTGTTGTGGTTTCTGTTCAGATGATATAAGTCAAGCTGCCCGAGGCATCCGAAATGTCTGACCGTGTCCGGTGTTGCCCCACAACACAGAACAGTGTGTGACTTTCTTTGTCTCTGGATGTCAACAACAGATTTGATGCTTTTATGTTCTTGCCTGGAGCTCAGTGTAAGCCTGTTTTGTGCATCTACGGATGGACTTTCATTTATAAAACCATCCGTCAAAACCAATACGCTCGCCCCACCCATTGAAAGGTAGAAGGCAGACTAAATCTAATTATGTCAGCTCTACAGTGGGAGGTAATTGAATTTACAGCATCTTTACCACAATATACTGCTTAGCTGTCACTGGACATTAGCATCAAGCCATGTTTAGCAATGTCCTTGTATTATTTTCTGGCTAGTTACTTGCCATGATCACTAATAATGCTCACACTGCTCAGTGTCTGCTGTTGCATTGTGAGTGTAATTGTATCTGTAGTACAGTACTATGAGCCTTGCCATGCTTGATGAAGAGCATGAGTTATGACTGGGCTCAAAGTGGATGAAACAGCTATTGGTGTTGCAGAGGTACATTAACATTAGAGGATATAGAACAACCCAATGAACTTAAATAAATTATAAATATTAAATGAACATTTTGCTTAAATATAAATAAAACATTGCCAGTAGGCCTACACAGTTGGTGTCACATTGGCCACTGCCTTGGAAACAGGGCCTGATTTAGAAATCAATAGATCAAATGATCATTCATTCATATATATATATATATATATATATATATATATATATATATATATATATATATATATATATATATATATATATATATATATATATATTATTTTTATTTTAATTTGTGTAAAATCTGCCTGAAAAAACATGTTGTAGTTGCAGTGCTACAAGCATAACACTGAGAGCAGATATGTCTTAAGAGTATTTTTCTCAAGAACCAATTAAAAAAGGTTTTATGTATGAGGCCTCAAGAGTGAGAGAATGGCTTCCAGCCAGGCATTATGGGGGTTCCCATCTAACAGATCATTTAAAACAGCAAGTAAGCTAATGCTAATGTTGTCTGTGTTGACTATTATATACTTGTGCGTAATGTAAAATAGTCTCTGCTTCTAACAGCATTGTCATTGGCTTATACAGTTGTACCTTCACCTTTGATAGTAAGATGTGCATAACAGCCAATAGGAGTGTGGCAACTAGTGTAAATACAAAGTGGCTACATTTACACAGGCACATGTAAATAATGATGTTATGAGGTTTACTGTAAATTTGGTATGTACTTTGGGTGAAAGATTGTACTACATTTTTATTTTCCAGACGTTTTGCTAGTTTCTGTTAGAAAAGAAGCTCATGTGGTTCCTCAAGAAGCTGCTGGTGAGAATGGTAAAAGTATGTACAGTAAAACTGTATGAGAGCAAATTGGGCTGATTTTTAAAAACAACTCTAAACATTTATTAAACCACAACCAGGCTGTTTATTTCCAGGAATAATTTTATTGTTTGTATCTTCACAATTATTCACTGTTAAAACGCTATTAAAATTCACTGTTATCACTATTAAAATCGGTACGCCAATCTGCTGTACTTCTGCTCGACCGGCAGACACTGTTTTGCTACACTGGTTCAAGGCAGACCACGACTGCAGTGTTAGTTTGACCCACATTTCTTTCATCCCTCTCCCTCAACCTCATGGTCTCCACAGCAACTGCCTGTCGTCACTCAGGACAGATCCCCAGCCTCTAATCCACAGATACTGACCTGCACTTGTCTATTTCTTGTTTATTCATACCTTGTTTCTCCCATAGGACCCCATACATTTTCAGACAAACTCAAACATTACGTTTTCGTATAACCTACAGCCACCAAACAGCTTGTACTCACTCAAAGCAGATCCTCAACCTCTAATCCACAGACATACTGACCCACACTCCTCTATTTCTGATTTATTTATACCTCGTTCCTCCTATAGGAGCCTATTATTTTTCAGACAAACTCAAAAATTGTACTTACTCAGGGCAGATGCCCAACCTCTAATCCACAGACATACTGACCCAAACTTGTCTATTTGTCATTTATGTTCAACCATCCTATGCTTCCTTCAGGAAATACAATCTCTTTTGATATTAGTGACTTTTCTACTAGATAGAATTATTTTCCAATTTTGGGACTTTTTATTATTTTCATTTATGGTTATTTTAATTTATTTTATTATACAGCACTTTGGTTGACACTTGCTGTCTTTATAATTTGCTTTATAAATAAATGTCTTGTCTTGGCTCTAGTTTTAACTGTCAGCAGTTTTTTGGAAAATAGATATTGTGCAATAAGATGCGCAGCCATAAATCCTTTGCGGGAATTACTTACCATCACACAACAACATTCATCAACATTCGCCTGGAAGTGTTCGAACTTATGCATAACACCGTGGATGCAAGACAGCAAAAGACCTTTCTACTCTAATCAGTGCTCCCCTCACTTTCTATTGATCGCATGGTCAGCCCAGATAGCCATCAGAGTCATTTTACTGTTATGCACTTAGGGTGGTCTGATGTGATTCTGATCAATATGATTGGGCTCTGAAGGAGTGCTTGATAGCGCAAACAAACTCAGCAGGGGTAGTTATCTGCACAATTCCACAGTAACTAAGTCCAGCGATGCTAAAGGAGAATGCATCATAATATAGTAAAATGCTAACTGACCCAAGAATTAAGCATGTTGTTCTCATTGCTATGACTTAAGCCTGACTATATATGTAAATGTCCTCTGTTCTGATTGGCTACACTGTATTATGCCATTGTGTATTGTGATTTGGACTCTCCTACTATAAATTATTCAGTAACCATTACGAAGCTAATACACAATGCATGCAGTAAAGACCTGAAGCGTATAGACCACCCCTCTACAGTTCATGGCTATGCACAGACACCCCAAATTTGCGGGACCCTGAAAATGTATGTTTCTGGCCAACATTGTATAACACCGCTCTGCGTGCTGTCATTTCTCGAGATATTGATGAGGGCAGCTGTCAAGGCCTGGGTACGACCTGAGCGATGTTATTCACATGATAATCAGGGGTTGATAGGTCAGAAAGGCCAAGGCCGCATGTTATAGGTTAGAGATAGGGTTCCTCAGGGGGGATTTACACTGCGACTTTGGTGCAGAGATGGAAGGACTTCAAACGTTTATCCCCGAGTGTCGAGATGATTGAGTTGCGCAGTTGTCCTTGGCATTTTCGGTCGGGCCGGAATAATGAAAAATAGATACGTTATTGTGGCTTTCAAGGGTCAACAAAAGTGATGGACTTCACAATAAAAAGCATTCGACTGAATTTATCAACAAGCCCCGTCTCTGCCGCCGCGATGCCGGCTCGACCTTTTTCCAGACCAAAGGCGCATCCTCCGGGACATCATTAAACACAAGCCTTCCTCCTCTTTGATATGTTCTAATTACACAGGCCTGCTGAAAAAGTAGGGAGAAAAGAGAAAATGGAAAGTTTCAGGTTCAGAACATGCTGTAAGCGCAGATGATTTCGAAAGAAACCAAAGATCAATCAAAGCTCAGTTAATTGAGTTCATTTTTCCCCCCAACACTCATTTCTGTATGTGCAGCCACAGCTCCAGTGAGATAATGAGTAGTTAAGCTTCAACTTTAAAAAAAGACCTGCATCGCTTATAGAAGCTGCCTGCTAGATCATCACTTAGTATGTTGGCCATGTGTCTTTTAATTAGGAGCTTTTCCGTATTTTCCTTAGCTTAATTGTCTGGACCACTTTTTTTTTAGATCAGTCATTTACACACACACACACACACATACACAAAACCCCCCAAAATAAGAGCAATGGCAAGACAATTACTTGTTTAATGCTACGTGCAGCACCTTCACAAACATTTAACTATCACATTAATCCTTGTCTCATGTATTTTGCATCACGATTACACTATCAGAGAAAGAAACAGTAGTAGATGAAGCACTGTTTCTCGCTCGAGAGTCCACTCTCAAAGTAAAGGCCATCAACTGAAGGTTACCAAGTAAATTAAATCCAGGGCCTCTGGAAATTTGTCATATGTAACCTTTAGGTTGACAACAGGACTTGGGTTCTTGCTACACACTCTCAGTTCCAGTGCAGTGTGGCTGGGAATTTAATTCGCTGGACTGGTTTGGATCACTTCCTTTGAAAGCGTTCTCTGGAGCAGTGTTATAGATGACCCACTTGTAGATTCAAAAACAAGAAACAGGAACCAACTTGTGGGTCTTCTACCTAGTTTTCTACCTGATTGAGAGACGCACTTGGAGCTATCATACAAAGTCCAGTTACCAAGTTCAAGCCAATGAACTACTTAGCTTGCTAGTTATAATCATCTTTACTTACTGACTGATATGTACTATGTCCTGTACTATTGTGCAATCGTAGACTCAAAACAGGGCTTTCAATTAATATTGTCACTGTCCAGAGAAAACATGTGCCTCCATTTTTGTCATTTTTTTCTAGGTCATTTGAACACAGCAGCTATTGGATGATAAAGGGACCAACAGAAATGCTCCAAAATAGATTGGAAAAAAGTTCAGTTTCATTGACTTTTATTGAAAGTTTTTGGTCTCTCCTGTAAAGTTGCAGGTTTGTAGGCACTTGTTTTTCTTAAACAGTGACAATACACAGAATCACACACTCTTGGTTCCAGTGCCGTGTGGCTGGGAATTTAATTCACTGGACTGGTTTGGATCACTTCCTTTGAGATCGTTGTTCACCACAGATCCAAAAACAAGAACTGACCCACACAGGAACCAATCAACAATCATAAACCCGAATTCCAAAATTTAATTCTGGTCATTTTATATCAGTCCATAATTTCTAATTTGACCAGTTAAATAAATAAATAAATAAATAAATATAAAGAAAATAATTAGCTAAAAACTGGCTTCAGACAACTCGTATTTTCTCAATTATAAAACAGTGGGTAAAATGTCTTGTTGGAATTACAGCCCTTTTCTCTGTTACAGGGTGACATCATCTCGTAACGCAATCTTTATTGCTTGCATACTGGAAAGATTGACACATCCTCACACAACACGGAGAGCTAAAACAGTAAAAACTTGCCACTGAAATATCCTGCTCCAGGCTAGCTTGCGAAGGTACCAACTTGTTCCAATTTTCCAAATACATTTTTTTAGACAATTTCACAATGAGGCTCACAAGCCTAATGCACAAGTTATATGCCATTTAGATGTATCTTTCTAGAACTGTCCAAACCAGGAACACTTGAGGAACTTCTATTTTTAAGAATGTATGACTGCGTACTGGCGACAACTTGTTTTTCTCGAATATTAAAACACTGCCTGAAATGTCTTGTTGGAATTCCAGTCTTTTTTCTCTGTTCTCTTTTTCTCGTGACATCATCTCGTAACACAATCCTTATTGCTCACCTACTGGCGACTTTGGCACATCCTTACACAACACAAAGAGCTAAAACTTACCACTGGAACTTGCAGAGGTACTAACTTGTTTTAATTTATCAAATACATTTTCAAGACAATGAAGTGTACAAGCATAGATGCCATTTAAAGGTATCTTTCCAGAACTGTCCATGCCAGGAACCCTTGAGGAACCTGAGAATGTAAGACTCCATGTTGGAGACAATTTGTTATCTCATTTATAAAATCTTTTAAAATCATATATGGCCTATTTTACTTTCTTGTTAATGATTTTTATGTTCATGTCATGACGCTGAAAGAATAAAGCAGGAAAAATATGAGCTGAACGTTTTTGGTTGTTTGCTATAAACTGGTTTGATGTTTTCAGCTCAGATTTTGTTGATCCTTCCTAATTAGTCCTAATGATGCTCCATTTGCAGGGCGCGAGGCCATCAACAGCCAACTTTCTCCCGTTTCCTTACAAGAAACTCGTCCAGATGCGGAGCGCTTAGCAACCTGCCCACATCCAGGGTGCTTAGCAACCAATGACTCATAATGATGTTTGCTGATGCGTTGACTTGACAAACTGGCGGAGCGAGCGGGGCGGCACTACGTAAGCTGATGACATGCTGGGATAGCAGGGGCAATTTCTAATCCGTCTCAGATTGCCACGGATCTGGCGCTGCTCTCCTGACACCCACAACATCGCCTTCTTTGAGGTGGTCCCACCTCTCAATCTGCAGCAAAGAAAGGTCAATATAGTTAGTAAAAGGATGCTTTCCCTCATGAGTAATGCATGCTGGGCCTAGGCGAGGGAGACGTCAGGCCTTAAATAGTGATTTCAGGTAGCTCATGAATTTCAGATAACGATGTCCCTCGGAGACATAGGTTCTTTGGGTTTTTTTGTTTGTTTTATTTTGTGCTCTCACATGTTGCGATTTAGGTCAGTTGCTGTTAAATTATTCTCAATGCGATATGTGCATCGTAAAAGTCTTAATGTATCCTGCAAGATCCTGGCTGGACCTTTCGGCAGGAGAAGAAATTACAGTCAGCACTATGAGACGTTGGAATAATCTGCTGTTCAAAGTCAAAGTGTAGGGTTATTCAGAATTCTTCACCTCCTTCCCAGATCCTTTATCTTGGTATTCCGAGTGGGCATGCGCAAGTGAGACATAAAAGCTGCTTTGTTGAGGTGACAGTCCAAGCATTACTCACTTAATTGCTGTTTATTCATTTTCAGCAGGCCAGATTGTTCAGTGTTGTCTTTCCTTTCCGTCATATTATTTTCGCTTTGATTTGTCACAAAATTTCAAAGCATTGAGGAGTTCAATTTCAGGTTGATGTAATAATCAATTTGCATCATAAAAGTCTTCTAAAATGGATTCTCCCCCCACTGTGCTGCTGTATAAGGCGCAAGATGTTATTATCGTGTAACAAGTAATTACACGTTCGGTCAAAAATCATTCCTCAACAATAGAAAAAAAATAATAATACAAAAAAAAATCTGGGGCTCCCGGAAGCATCGGGTTAATGCTGTCTGTCAGGCTGGAGGCTAGAAGAGTGATACAGATTGCAGATACTGAAATGTCATTTTATGTTTCCTTCTTGAGCCCTTCAGAATCTCCAGTAATTCGATTTGAAAACATCACAGGGGGACATCTGTGGATCAGTTTACCCTCTAAGCAATGAGAGCTCCGTTAACTTTTCAAATGAGGCCCAGAGCTGCTGACCCACTCCAAATGTATAATTAACATGTCCTTAACTGTTATTTTGAGATCTCGCAGCTTTTGAATATAAGGTGTGTATATATATATATATATATATATATATATATATATATATATATCATGAACAGCATTGTTTTGCAAATAATAGTCAAGATGTCAAGAAGAAAGCAGCTGAGGCATCAATTAAAGCCTGACCTTTTCTTCCCTTTGGTTCTCTTCTGGTGGCACCCAGGTTTGCTGTGGGGTGGGTTGGACCTTATATGTGTTCCACTACACTGGCTAATAAGCTGTATTCTTCTCCCTGGAGTAGCAACACAGACCAGGACCAGACCAAAAACTCTCTTTGAAGTAGTTGGCATGAACGTGGATAATGAAGTGGCGCAAAGGAAAACAGACAGAGATATTTACCAAGTAATTTACCGAGACATATACCAAGACATTTATCGAGACAATGACCAACAAGGACAGACTGAAAACACAGGATTTATAACAAGACATGGAATACGCAACACCTGGAAACAGGAGGGGTTACAGATATGGGCCAGGTGGGAGGCGGAGACACTAGGATCAAACAGGTAAACAAAGACCACGTGGACTAGACAGGACGTAAACTGAGACGCCTGGACGGGCAGGCATGACACTGCTCTTTATATTGTGTGGAAACCTCATGATCAGTGGACCAATAGAAATGTTCCAAAATCCATCAATTCGTCCATCCATTATCTTCCACTTTATACTGCTAGTTGGGGTCATGGGCGGACTGGAGCCAATCCCAGCATCATTGGGGGAAGGTGGGGTACACCATGGACAGGTCGGCATCTCATGGCCAACACATGCTTACACCTATGGGCAATTTAGAGTGACCAATCAATCTAACATGCATGTGTTTGGACTGTGGGAGGAAACCGGAGTACCCGGAGGAAACCCACTCAAGCACAGGGAGAACATGCACACTCCACACAGAACCACCTGGACCAGGAATCCAACCCGGATCATCTTACTGTGGCTACACTGGCTAATAAGCCGTACTCTTCTCCCTGGAGTAGCAACACAGACCAGGAGCAGACCAAAAACTCCCTTTCAAAGTACTTGGCATAACATGGATAATGAAGTGCCTGTAGTTTTCACTGTCTGGATGCTGTCTATGAAGAAATGGTACATACTCTGTGTAAAAAGAAAGCTCCTTCGAGCGGAGAATCACTGTCACTTGTCAAAGAAACCAACGTCCTCTTCTTGAAAAGCGTGTCAGAAAAGTTCCACCTTCCATGCTTTTTATTTTTCCAAAAACTCATAAGGGCTTTGCTTATTTGTACTTATTATGTATTTATTTAATTATAGTGAGTTCATCAACACTGCAGCAATACATATCGGCGCTGTCTGGACTGTGGGAGGAAACCAGAGTACCCGGATCATCTTACTGTGGCTACACTGGCTAATAAGCCCTACTCTTCTCCCTGGAGTAGCAACACAGACCAGGAGCAGACCAAAAACTCCCTTTTGAAGTACTTGGTATAACATGGATAGTGAAATGCCTGTAGTTTTCACTGTCTGGATGCTGTCTATGAAGAAATGCTACATACTCTGTGTAAAAAGAAAGCCCAGATGATGATTTATTTTCGTTTTATTCACTTGTCTGCTCTCTTGCAGTGCTTGCAGCCCAACATGGCAGTACTGACTCTTACTCTGCTCTAAACTAGTGCAATACTGCACAACTAAAACTACTAGGAACCCCTAGTGGACACTGACGGTACTACAAATACAAGCTAAAAGTTATATAAAGAAAAAGATACAACACATCAGAATGGTCAGTCTCACCCATGCAGACTGCAGCCAATTCTGGATAAAGAGGATCTTCATCCTTCGTGTAACATGGCTGTCCATGTGAGGTGACTACAGGTGGAGGACATTTAGTTTTAGTTTTATGTTTGCTTTGTTGCTGTTCAGCGTCCATTAATGGACAATTAAGTTTTTCACATGCTTTCTTGGCAGTAATAGCAGCTCGTTTATGCCTCCTACATTCACTCACTAGATCAGAGATCTTTGCTTCAGCTTCTAGTAATTCATGCTTCATGGATTTTAGCTTATTACCTCCAGTACTGTTTAATGACAGACATTCCTTAACAGAATTGTGCTTGATGCCATACCCCAAAGCAGTTTTACATTCTCTAAGAGACCATTCTCTATCAGTAGGAAAACCTTTGGATGAAAAGTACTGGGATGTCTTTTGCTCTTTGATGTGCTTGTTAACTATATCTTCCATTACCCTTTCAAATGCAACTTCAGTCCATTCAGGTATTTCAGTTCCACCCTTAGATAATGTGCTGTTTCCTTAGTTAAGAGGTTTCAAAAAGTCTTTACCACAATTCTGAGCAGTTTGGCCTTTAGAAGTCATGGTGAGTTAACAGGAGAACAAGCAACCACAACCAGTGTTCCTGCACTACCTCAGAGAATAACTCAAACTTCTGGCCTTCAGTCACTCTACAGACTTCTCTCACTGTTTGCAAGCCTAACAGTTACAAAAACATTGGTGTTGCCAAAATACCAGTTTTTTCCAACAAAACAAAACTATCCCTAGATAGCTTAGAGTAATCTCAGGTGACCAAAAACAGACTTCAGAAAACAGTCACAAAAACACTGAGTTTTTACCAGTGACATACAATAACAGTTTCAGCTTCAGTAACCACAGTAAGCTTACTTAGTTCAGGAAGGGTAACAGTTACAGCTTCAGTAACAACAGTAAATCTCCCTCATTTCAGAGAGGTTAACAGTTACAGCTTTAGTAACAACAGTAAACTTCCCTTTTTTAAAGAAAGGGTAACAGCCACAAACCACTAGGTTTTAACAAAGGCAAACAATTTCTCTCACAGCAGAGAGGATAACAGTTACAACATCAGTAACAAAACAGTAAACGTCCCTTAGTTTAGGAAGGGTAACAGCCACGAACCGCTAGGTTCTACCAGTGGCAAACAACTTTTCTCACAGCAGACAGGATAACAGTTACAACTTCAGTAGCAAACAGATACTCTTCCCTATTTTCAGAGAGGCTAACCTTTACTGACTTCTCAGTGTTATAAAACCAGAATTTTTTCTTTGGTTCGAAATGGCGTTTACTCACCAAGAAGTTTTCAGTATGCCATCCAGGTCATGACACCAAGTTGTTAGAAATTCGGCCTTCAAGAATCAGAAGTCAAGATTTATTCAGGATTTGGGTTTATTGACACACAGAAAATGTGGGTACAGCACAGTCGATCACAGCCGGTCTGTTAGCGGTCAGGAAGCAGTCTTAATCACGTGCATGCAAAAGCACATACACGGGCACATCTTCTTAGATCATCAGTCTGTTGCTCGTCAGTCTCTCGAGGTCCAGTCCATCTCTGTCTCAGTCTAACTCAGTAACTCCAGTTTTAAGGAGGAGGTAAGGAAAGGGTCAAATGGTAGGGGGTGTAGGAGGTTAAGGAGGAGTAAGCGGGGGAAAGAAGGTGACGGTATTTGCATGTCACCCTTTAGGGGTTTGGTATGTTGCCACCTTGATAGGTGTTATCTTAACAAAGGACAGAGGTGCAGACTCCCTGCAAGGATGGCGAACATAAACACTCAAAGGGCCATACCACCAATGCAGGGAGTTAATCACCTCAGATCGGCAGATAGGACAAACAATGGAGGGGGTTGACCAACTCTCTGCAGAGAGAGTGTTATATGAGATCATCAAAGTTAATTTGGTAAGTCTCCACAAATAAAGTACATATGATGATAATGATTTCTCTCAGAACGCAACAGCTGCTTGTCAGGGCTGCAGCAGGATCGGACACAGGTGAAAGTTTTTAAGAAAACGTTACTTTTAATAAACCAAAACACAAACAGACGGAGATACGAGACATATACCGAGACATACACCAAGACATTTACTAGTTGGGGTCACGGGCGGCAATCCCAGCATCCCAATCGGCGTTGAGAAAGAGTGCTTGCGCTGCCGCGAGCCAAAACAAACAGACCCAGCCCTGAAACACAGGCTAAGGGCTCGAGACCACGTCGCACCGGGAGCTTGCGCAACATGGATGCTGCCCAACCGCAGCTCGCCTGCACCAGGTGAGCGATTCCAAGCCGGGGAGCCCCCGGAGCGCGCCCCCACCGCTGGACCTTCCTCCGGCGTGGCTGCTCGGAGTAATGGGCAACGACGCAAACCAGGATGTCCAGGCCGAAGGGCTCCAGACGGATCGCAAGCCTCGAGCCATGAAAGCTCGCTGTGTCCTGTAGGTTGGTAGAAAATGTTACTTTTAATGAACCAAAACACAAACGAAAAGGCAAACAGACGGAGAGACTACGAGACATATACCTCACCTATGGGCAATTTAGAGTGACCAATCAATCTAACATGCATGTGTTTGGACTGTGGGAGGAAACCGGAGTACCCGGAGGAAACCCACTCAAGCACAGGGAGAACATACACACTCCACACAGAACAACCCGGACCAGGAATCCAACCCAGATCATCTTACTGTGGCTACACTGGCTAATAAGCCGTACTCTTCTCCCTGGAGTAGCAACACAGACCAGGAGCAGACCAAAAACTCCCTTTCAAAGTACTTGGCATAACATGGATAATGAAGTGCCTGTAGTTTTCACTGTCTGGATGCTGTCTATGAAGAAATGGTACATACTCTGTGTAAAAAGAAAGCTCCTTCGAGCGGAGAATCACTGTCACTTGTCAAAGAAACCAACGTCCTCTTCTTGAAAAGCGTGTCAGAAAAGTTCCACCTGATGCTTTTATGGAATTTTTCCAAAAACTCATAAGGGCTTTGCTTATTTGTACTTATTATGTATTTATTTAATTATAGTGAGTTCATCAACACTGCAGCAATACATATCGGCGCTGTCTGGACTGTGGGAGGAAACCAGAGTACCCGGATCATCTTACTGTGGCTACACTGGCTAATAAGCCCTACTCTTCTCCCTGGAGTAGCAACACAGACCAGGAGCAGACCAAAAACTCCCTTTTGAAGTACTTGGTATAACATGGATAGTGAAATGCCTGTAGTTTTCACTGTCTGGATGCTGTCTATGAAGAAATGCTACATACTCTGTGTAAAAAGAAAGCCCAGATGATGATTTATTTTCGTTTTATTCACTTGTCTGCTCTCTTGCAGTGCTTGCAGCCCAACATGGCAGTACTGACTCTTACTCTGCTCTAAACTAGTGCAATACTGCACAACTAAAACTACTAGGAACCCCTAGTGGACACTGACGGTACTACAAATACAAGCTAAAAGTTATATAAAGAAAAAGATACAACACATCAGAATGGTCAGTCTCACCCATGCAGACTGCAGCCAATTCTGGATAAAGAGGATCTTCATCCTTCGTGTAACATGGCTGTCCATGTGAGGTGACTACAGGTGGAGGACATTTAGTTTTAGTTTTATGTTTGCTTTGTTGCTGTTCAGCGTCCATTAATGGACAATTAAGTTTTTCACATGCTTTCTTGGCAGTAATAGCAGCTCGTTTATGCCTCCTACATTCACTCACTAGATCAGAGATCTTTGCTTCAGCTTCTAGTAATTCATGCTTCATGGATTTTAGCTTATTACCTCCAGTACTGTTTAATGACAGACATTCCTTAACAGAATTGTGCTTGATGCCATACCCCAAAGCAGTTTTACATTCTCTAAGAGACCATTCTCTATCAGTAGGAAAACCTTTGGATGAAAAGTACTGGGATGTCTTTTGCTCTTTGATGTGCTTGTTAACTATATCTTCCATTACCCTTTCAAATGCAACTTCAGTCCATTCAGGTATTTCAGTTCCACCCTTAGATAATGTGCTGTTTCCTTAGTTAAGAGGTTTCAAAAAGTCTTTACCACAATTCTGAGCAGTTTGGCCTTTAGAAGTCATGGTGAGTTAACAGGAGAACAAGCAACCACAACCAGTGTTCCTGCACTACCTCAGAGAATAACTCAAACTTCTGGCCTTCAGTCACTCTACAGACTTCTCTCACTGTTTGCAAGCCTAACAGTTACAAAAACATTGGTGTTGCCAAAATACCAGTTTTTTTCCAACAAAACAAAACTATCCCTAGATAGCTTAGAGTAATCTCAGGTGACCAAAAACAGACTTCAGAAAACAGTCACAAAAACACTGAGTTTTTACCAGTGACATACAATAACAGTTTCAGCTTCAGTAACCACAGTAAGCTTACTTAGTTCAGGAAGGGTAACAGTTACAGCTTCAGTAACAACAGTAAATCTCCCTCATTTCAGAGAGGTTAACAGTTACAGCTTTAGTAACAACAGTAAACTTCCCTTTTTTAAAGAAAGGGTAACAGCCACAAACCACTAGGTTTTAACAAAGGCAAACAATTTCTCTCACAGCAGAGAGGATAACAGTTACAACATCAGTAACAAAACAGTAAACGTCCCTTAGTTTAGGAAGGGTAACAGCCACGAACCGCTAGGTTCTACCAGTGGCAAACAACTTTTCTCACAGCAGACAGGATAACAGTTACAACTTCAGTAGCAAACAGATACTCTTCCCTATTTTCAGAGAGGCTAACCTTTACTGACTTCTCAGTGTTATAAAACCAGAATTTTTTCTTTGGTTCGAAATGGCGTTTACTCACCAAGAAGTTTTCAGTATGCCATCCAGGTCATGACACCAAGTTGTTAGAAATTCGGCCTTCAAGAATCAGAAGTCAAGATTTATTCAGGATTTGGGTTTATTGACACACAGAAAATGTGGGTACAGCACAGTCGATCACAGCCGGTCTGTTAGCGGTCAGGAAGCAGTCTTAATCACGTGCATGCAAAAGCACATACACGGGCACATCTTCTTAGATCATCAGTCTGTTGCTCGTCAGTCTCTCGAGGTCCAGTCCATCTCTGTCTCAGTCTAACTCAGTAACTCCAGTTTTAAGGAGGAGGTAAGGAAAGGGTCAAATGGTAGGGGGTGTAGGAGGTTAAGGAGGAGTAAGCGGGGGAAAGAAGGTGACGGTATTTGCATGTCACCCTTAGGGGTTTGGTATGTTGCCACCTTGATAGGTGTTATCTTAACAAAGGACAGAGGTGCAGACTCCCTGCAAGGATGGCGAACATAAACACTCAAAGGGCCATACCACCAATGCAGGGAGTTAATCACCTCAGATCGGCA